>SSNR01000068.1:2592648-2606195 GCA_006937965.1 Callopanchax toddi | reverse complement strand
AGAGCTGCAGGTCAGAGCCTGATGAAGCTAGGAGGACCACATCATCTGCAAAAAGCAGAGACGAGATTCTCCTGTCACCAAACTCAACACCCTCCACACCACGGCTGCACCTAGAAATCCTGTCCATAAAGGTTATGAACAGGACCGGTGACAAAGGGCAGCCCTGGCGGAGTCCAACCCTCACTGGGAACAGGTCCGACTTACTGCCGGCTATGCGGACCAGACTCACACTCCTCTGGTACAGGGACTGAATGCCCCTTAACAAAAGACCATCCACCCCGTACTCCTGGAGCGCCCCCCACAGGGTGTCCCTGGGGACACGGTCATAAGCCTTCTCCAAATCCACAAAACACATGTGGATTGGTTGGGCAAACTCCCATGACCCCTCCATCACCCTAGCGAGGGTAAAGAGCTGGTCCACAGTTCCACGACCAGGACGAAAACCACATTGCTCCTCTTCTATCTGAGGTTCAACTATCGACCGGACCCTCCTCTCCAGGACCCTGGAGTAGACCTTCCCAGGGAGGCTGAGGAGTGTGATCCCCCTATAGTTGGAACACACCCTCTGGTCCCCCTTCTTAAAAATGGGAACCACCACCCCGGTTTGCCACTCAACAGGGACTGCCCCCGATGACCACGCAATGTTGCAGAGACGTGTCAACCATGACAGTCCTACAACATCCATAGCTTTCAGATACCCAGGTCGGATCTCATCCACCCCCGGGGCTCCGCCACTGCGTAGTTTTTTGACTACCTCAGCGACTTCTGCCCCAGAGATTGGACAGTCCATCCCCAGTTCTCCCAGCTCTGGTTCCTCATAGGAATGCGTGTCGGTGGGATTGAGGAGCTCCTCAAAGTATTCCTTCCACCGCCCGACTATAGCCCCAGTTGATGTCAGCAGCTCCCCGTCCCCACTGTAAACAGTGTGAGCGAGTTGCCGCCTTCCTCCCCTGAGGCGTCGGATGGTTTGCCAGAACCTTTTTGGAGCCGACCGATAGTCTTTCTCCATGGTCTCGCCGAACTCCTCCCACGCTCGAGATTTTGCCTCGGAAACTGCCACTGCTGCACCCTGCTTGGCCCTCCGATACCCATCAGCTGCTTCTGGAGACCCACAGACTAGCCACGCCTTGTAGGCCTCCTTCTTCAGCCTGACGGCTCCCCTAACCTCTGGTGTCCACCAGCGGGTACGGGGGTTACCGCCACGACTGGCACCGGCTACCTTGCGACCACAGCTAGCAACAGCCGCCTCAACAATCGCAGAGCGGAACAAGGCCCATTCGGACTCAATGTCCCCCACTGCTCTCAGGACGTGGTCGAAGCTCTGCCGGAGGTGGGAGTTGAAGACCATCTTGACAGGCTCTTCTGCCAGGCGTTCCCAGCAGACCCTCACTATACGTTTGGGTCTACCAGGTCTGCGTAGCATCTTCCCCTGCCATCTGATCCAACTCACCACCAGGTGGTGATCAGTTGACAGCTCCGCTCCTCTCTTCACCCGAGTGTCCAAAACATACGGTCTCAGGTCAGATGATACAACTATAAAGTCAATCATGGACCTGTAACCTAGGCTGCCCTGGTACCAGGTGTACCGGTGGGCATCCTTATGTTCGAACATGGTGTTTGTTATGGCCAAACTGCGACTTGCACAGAAGTCCAAAAACAGAACACCACTCGAGTTCAGATTGGGCGGGCCGTTCCTCCCAATCACGCCCCTCCAGGTCACGCTGTCATTGCCCACGTGTGCGTTGAAGTCTCCCAGCAGGACTATGGAGTCCCCAGTAGGAGCGCTATCCAGCACTCGTCCCAGGGACTCCAAAAAGGGTGGGTACTCTGAGCTGCTATTTGGTGCATAAGCACAAACAACAGTCAGGACCCGTTCCCCAACCCGAAGGCGCAGGGAAGCTGCCCTTTCGTCCCCCGGAGAAAACTCCAACATACAGGCAGAGAGTCTTGGGGCTAACAGAAAGCCCACCCCAGCCCTCCGCCTCTCATCCGGAGCAACTCCAGCATAGAAGAGAGTCCAACCCCTCTCAAGGACTCAGGTTCCAGAGCCAATGCTATGTGTCGAGGTGAGCCCGACTATATCTAGCCGGTATCGCTCAGCCTCTTCCACAAGCTCCAGCTCCTTCCCCGCCAGAGAGGTAACGTTCCATGTCCCAATAGCCAGTTTTTGTGTCCGGAGATCGGACCGCCAAAGCTCCCGCCTTGGTCTGCCATCCGATCCACATTGCACCAGACCCTTCATGTTCCTCCTGCAGGTGGTGGGCCCACAGGTGGATGAGCCCATGTATCCAGTTCGGGCTGGGCCCGGCCAGGCCCCATGGGCGAAAGCCCGGCCACCAGGCGCTCGCTCACGGGCCCCAACCCCAGGCCTGGCTCCAGGGTGGGACCCCGGTAACCCTCCGGGCCGGGTACACTGGCTCGATGATTGTACTTGCATGAAGAGTCTTTTGAACCGCACTTTGTCTCACCCCTCACCTAGGACCAATTTGCCATGGGTGACCCTACCAGGGGCACAAGTGCCCCAGACAACATAGCTCCTAGGATCATTAGGGCACTCAAACTCCTCCACCACGATAAGGTGACGGTTCACGGAGGAGCAATCTCTGGACTTATTTTATGGAACAGTGTTGAAGAAAAAATCAAACAAAATACAAACATACTGCAATTCAACAAATGATACAAAGAACTGATTGAGTCCAGATCCAGAAAAAAGGAAGAGTGATCTGTTCATGTGCTGTGGTGATATTATACTGTAGTGTTATTCTACTCTGATGTTGTAGTACTTTGTGTTGTTGTTTTGTGATGTTGTTGTACTCAGAGGTTGGTTTTTTCTGATTCTATTAAAATATTGCAGGAGTGTAAATTAATTTAGGTGTAAATCAGCTGATTCTTCCCTTTAACAACTCATTTAGTTTATTGTGTTACTTTGAAATCATTAGAAAGTCTTAAATGTTATTGACAGTTTATTTTATTTTACTATTATTTTGTTTATTACTTTTGTTTGTTTTTTCTTTGTGAATTTAATGTTATATTTAACCTATGTCGAAATTAAAAAAGACAAAACAAAATAAAAACAAGGATTTTCCATGTAAATCTTTGTTATTGATGAGATGAATTCCTGTGTAGATCTCAGAGCTTCCAGCAGGGGGCAGTAATGATCACAAACGTTTGTTTCCGGCCTCCAGTCTCAAACTTCCGGTGTAGTGAAACTAGAGCCGCTAGCACAGTTAGCTTGTTGTGTTTTGCTATGAGAGCTGAAGGTTTGAGTCTCTGCAGCAACAATGTCTGCAGTTCAGCATCTGAGAGAGTTTATCAGCGAGCGACTCGCTGCTGCTGCTGGAGAAATATTCTCAGAGTTTGAACAAACCATCGTCCAGTTGGAGGAAGAGGTCCACCGTCAGCGCAGACTGCTGGAGCTCAGCTGGAAACCACAAATCCACCTCCACAGAATCGGTATGTGGGACTGATGTGTCTTTACTGAGGACAGAGTCTCAGGAAGGTCTTCTGGAACCTTCTTTTGTCGTCTTCTCTCTCTGTTCTCCTCTGCAGGAGTAACTGCAGACTCCCTGCTCAGCTCCTTGTTTTCTCTCACTAAGCTGACAATCTACAGCTGTTTGGACACAACTAGTGAACTGATCAGCATTTAAAAGTCAAAGGTCAAATAGTCCAGTAGGACAGAGTAACAATAGAAGACAGAGTAATACTTCTGTGTAAATAGTCAATGATCTGCTCAAAAAGAGCATTAATAGAAGACAGATTCACTAGTTCATCCTCAAGTTGGCTGAACTTCTTGACCTTATTAGGAAGATGAGGGCTCTCTGTGAGATGACACCATGCAGGTCAAACAGTCTGCAGCTTGATCAACCAGACTAAGTATCAGAATCTATGTGAAGTCAAGTCTAGAACCCTGGAGTAAGAACCCACAGTCCCTACTTCAAAGTTTCTGCTTTAGATCAATGAGAAACACTTGTGGGATTGTAGGACTTTGATTTAAAATCTGCTCTTCTTTCTGTCTTAATTGTGAATGGATGTAAGGCTTTGTGTTGGTCAGGTTGATTCAAAGCACTCAGTTTAATCAGCTGTGTTTCAAATGTTCTCAGTGTCATCAGAAAATGTCTTTCTTCAGGACTGAAAAACTCCGTGGTCCAGTCTTTATAGATCAGCAAAAATCTGCTGAATGTTTCTGAATATTTGTGTAAAATTAATTTAGTCAAAAAAGCTAAAAAAAATATTTTCAAACATGTTTTTGATCTAAGGAAAATATAGCATGTAATTATTGAAAGACTTGGTATTTTATAATCAGGTTTGTGATGTAGGGCCCTAGAAAATCCATTTTATTTTTTCCCAAATTCCATTTTATTATTTTATAACTCCACATTTTCATTACAACCACATTTATTAACATAAAAAGTGAGTAAATATAAAGTTAATGACAAATAATTCATCAAATCACAGCCACAGGATTCAAAATCAGTGTTTTAGCTTTAACAAATAGAACAAAGTTCTGTGTTTCAGCTGAACATTGAGTGTTTTTGCAAGGTATTTAAAGTATTTCCCTGTTTTTTAAAGAACTAAACCTTCTTTATGTTGAAATCTGTTGAATCTCACTTTATTCCCAGAATTTTTTTTGTAAAATAAAATTCCTTTGGAATTGAACTCGACATAAAAAATAAGTCTCACAAAAAACATAAAACCTGCCAAACGATGCTAATTTAGCCTATTAAACAGGACTCTGTCCAGTTTTACTTCCTCCATCCATCCGTCTCTCACAGAGAACACACGGAGTGTTCTGGCAGCAGCAGCCCCCCACCTCCCAACTTTACCAAAGCATTTTCATTTTTTCTAAAGTAATAACAGATTATAACATAATTATCAATAACCTCACGGCTCGTTTCCATAATTTAGCTGAATGTTCCGTAGTTCGGTTTGACCGGCTCGATGCTGCTGCCTGTTTTCAGACGTGACTCTTTGACTCAGAGATCTCATCACATTACGCTGCCAGTCCATTGTCTGTCGACTAAACTTAAAGAGAAGTCATTCTCCAGATTCATAAAGGTCATTTGTATATTGCTTTGTCCTGAGCTTTGCACTAAACTTTGCGGTTTTTAATTTTCTGGAGGTGTTTTAGTGAGACTTTGTTGAATCGGATCGTTTCCCCCCCTCTTTTCTCTGTGTGGAGAGGAGAGCTGCACCCTGCACAACAGTGGCTGCAGTGGCCAAAACACTTTGGAAAATATTAGTTTCTTTACTAATTTGCAGATATGAGAGATTTCTGTGAGATTCCGCGTTTTATACTGAATTCCATTTTGTTTGGGAATTTCTGCGATTCCGTCCGTTTTTCCACATCGCGGAAATCATAGGGCCGTATTGCTCAGGATCATTTTATTGATTTATTTTCAGTTCAGTGTTGAAGCTGTGTCTCTTAGCTTGCTGGCTAACACTGTGGAAAGGAAGAAAGTGAGTTAGTATCAAAGCTTTGTAAACCTTCTCAGTGTCTTTTCTAGGGCCAGAGACCTGTTTAAATGACATTTTAATGAAAGGATCAGATCCAGAATAATAGAACTAGGCTCAGTTCACAACAACATGGAAACAGTTGATCTTGTGTAACTGAGCAGAAACTAAACTAAAGAACAATCTCTGAACCAGAGCCCACGTCTGTCTGTTTTTCTTTCTACTAACTGAACTGTGTGCGTGTTGTCTGTCTGTTTGTCCAGATCTCCCACAGCATTTTGTCTGGAAGGAGGAAGAGGTTGTGGCTAACCAGCAGCTCTGGAACCAGCAGAGGAAGTCCAGTTTGGAGCAGGAAGAAGCAGAACCTCCACAGATGAAAGAGGAACAAGATGAGCCAGAACCTTTGCAGGTGATGGAAGATGAAGACTGTGTCAGTCAGGATGAGCAGCAGTTGCTACTGAAGCAGGAGACTGATACATTCATGGTGACTCCTCCTTCTGAACAAAGAGACTGCTGGAAACCAGAAGCAAACTGGGACCAAGGCCTTTCTCAGAACCCTCCTGAAGCTGAAAACCAGGATCAGGAAGGAAGCAAGAATGAAAACTCAGAATCAAGCAGAGACCAAGAACTGAGACCAGATCAAAGATGTCAACAAACCAAGAGTCCCAGAGGAAATGCTGACAATCCCAAACTAAAAAGGCCCCCAGAAACTCCCACAGGTAAGAAACCTTTCTCCTGTTAGACCTGTGTGAGAGTTAAATTTGAAGGGTAACTTTAAAGCGGCTCTCTGGGTTATTTTTTTCTCTGTATCAAAGTTTTCTAAATGTTTTAAATGATATTTCAGGTCTAAATCTATGGGTTGAGTTCCACAACATCTGTCATTCTGATGAAGACCCTCCTTCCTCCTAGAGACCCCTTTCCATTTTTTCTTGCCGCCGACATTTTTCAGCCAATGAAATTCAAATTTCTGCATTCTCTCAACATGCACGCGCATCGACCAAACCTGTACCAGTAGGGGGCGCTGTCGTACAGGACGCTCCGTGTGTTTCTCTGTTTACCGTCTCGTTCACTGAGGACTCACAGCTCATTTCTACTAAAAACCTACCCATTCCCCAGATAAAGACGGATTTATTTTTATTTTTAAACCTTTCACCTCACAGAATGGCAAGGCTTGACAGGGTTACGCGTTTATTTTGGTCAGAAAGTTCATCCAGGGCCGAGTCAAGTTCAGCTTCAGAGTTCAGCAGCAGCTCTCTGCTAACAGAGCTAATATCAGAAGCAGCAGGGACAGAGAGGGCTCTTCAGACCCTCGTAGTATTGGAATAAGATTGTGAACTGTGAGTGATTAAACCCTACACATTGAGCTGTACAGCTTATGCCCGACGTATATGCGCTGTGTGCACGCGCGCACACGCGACCGGACGCGCGTGTCGAGGTGTTTTGAGGAAGAGTCTTTGGACGCTAGATTCAAAAACTGCTCTCTTGCTGAAATAATCCAGAGTGCGGCTTTAACTAAACACATTAGAACTCACACAGGAGAGAAGCTGTGTTCTTGTAAAACTCAGATTGATGAGGTTGATTAAGATCTGTAGGGCTGGACGATATAGAAAAAATGCCTATCGACAAAAAAAAAATCATATTGATCGATAATCAATATTATAGAAAATATGAAGAAAGAAAGTGTAGAAAATATATTTTAAGTGCAGCCCTGGCCATTTAATGATAATCCTTAATGAACTACGTTTATTAAAGAATACATAACAGGGTTTTTCCTGGCTCAACTTGAGGCAGAGGTGTTACCATCCTGACCATGCGCCAGCACATGCATACTCTGTGCATTCAACTGCCCCACTTTTTTAAAGGCAAAATATTTTTTAGTTAAGCGTTCTAATTAGGGATGCAGAGATAACTGGTATCAGCCTCGATACCATCTAATGTACATGTATCGGTTAAAGTTAACAGATACCATGAACTGATACTTAAAATATGATAAATCTGCAATAAAGTCACAAACAATTGTTCATTTTTCACTTTAAATTTTAGTTTTATGGTAATTTCATATTTTACATCTGTTAATTTGTCTTAGTTTAGTTAGTAAAGTCTGGTGCCTTTTAGTCTCTTCAATAAAGGTCTAAGGTGGAAGTTGATTAATTCACCAATAGTATCAGATTACCTGAGTATCCCTGAGCCAGGTAAATTGAATCAGCCCCTGCTTGTCAAACCCACTGACTCCGTGTTTTTGAGATCTGGAAAAATTATGTTTTAAAATAACTTTTTTGGTATCTATATGTATAATTCTGAGATAAAATAACTAGTAATAATAAGTATTAAACGTTTTTAAAATAATTTTTTTATAAACCAACGTTTTTTTGGCATATTTATGCATTTACTATTATTACCGGTATTTATTGCTCACCTCAGGAACTTTCTGTTATGTCACTGTCTCTTCCCTCACACACCTCCGGATACAGCAGAGGCCGGAAGCTGAGAGTCAGACTGAATACGGTGCTGCAGCAGCAAGTTAATTCCATGTGATGCGTGGCTTTGACTAATTGCTGGAATTCCTGTTTTTCGCGGCACAACTCTCATAGCATATGCTACATTTTGCCCTGTTCCCGTTTACCTTTCCAAAATGCAGCCAAACTTTAGAGTTTTTCGGAATTTTTAACCCAAAACTCGCTATGCTAACTGTTTTGAAAGGGAGGGGAGGGGCTCTCTCTGTTCATACGCTTCTCACCTGTGTCTCCACACATGCAGCAGCGCTGGTGGAGAAATTATGCGGGTTATTTACAGGGGATTTCATAGTAAAAGTACCGAAGTCGGTACCGTGTTTTTTTGGATTAGTACCGTGTTTCGGTGGCGGTGCCCATCCCTACATAGCAACAACTAGCGGTAAAAGCTATTTTTGATCTTTTTCTGCAGCTGTTTTAGACGTTTTTGTTGCATAAATTTGATCTTTGAAGTTTTCTTGAAACTAATATTAAGTATCATCTCACGAACTCAGTGACATTTCTTGTCTCATGAGTTTTGGGTATCGTTACACCCCTAATTAGAATGCTATATGACCTGTTTGTCAACCTAGAAGTTTTTAACAAACTGTTTAGTTTGTTTCAACTAGTCAATGTCTGATTTCAAATGCTACTGTATTGCTCTGGTCAGAGGACTACTTCCTGTTTCTAGAGCCTCTCCTTGCTTTGAATGAGGTCACCAGTGGGTGTGGTCCTTACTAGGGATGTCCCGATCCGATCACGTGATTTTGGACTGATCGGAATCGGACGTCACCTCCCGATCTTGACTCGGGTTTCCTCTTCATGCGCACCGCCCCGCCAAAATAAAAGCTGCTACGCCGTCAGAAGGAAGTTTGGGTTTTTAAATATATGTTAAACAATCTAAAGCACATGGGATTTATATATAGTCTATATTTGTGCACTTATATTAACCATAATCAGAGTTTGAATCAGTTTCCGCCAGTCCAGGAGGAGGGAGGGGGCCGAGACTGGGAGACACGTGAGCTATGGAGCACTGCAGCGACCGGGTTCGCTGCTCACTCCACACCCGCCGGGACTCGTCCTCCCCCTGAACGGAAAGCAGCCAAGCACCGACGGGAGTACTCGGTCCGGAAGAGGCAGCGAGGCCGGCGTGGAGCGAGTCACACCCGCTCTAACTCGTTCCCCCTACGCCGCTTCTCCCTCCAGTTTCAGGAGGAGATTCTGCTGAGTGCTGCAGGTACACCACGTCACAACACCCGCCCTCCGTCGGGAAATAAATTGAGCAATGTTAAGATTTTTTAAAGCGCTTTCTGAGGAGGAGCTTCCTGATTAAATGTCGCTCCAAAACGCAAACACTGACGGATTTCTCCAAATAGTCTAATTAAGAAGTTGTTCAGAGCTGCTGCAGTCAGAGGATAAAGCAGGAGGAGGAGTGAAGGAGGAGCTGATGACTTAAGAAATGATCCGGGTCATTGTCAGTAAACAAATTTGTTCTTTCTGGGCAAAAAATGGACCAGAGTTTTAAAATAATGTTGACATTTTTGCACCTGAACAGCTGTAGGAAAAAAAGATTTTCCTTATAAAGTTACTTCAACCACAAACTAATTTTGTGCACAGAGAATATATGTTTAAGTATTTAAACATATATTTGATATGTAATGTATATGTATACATATATAATATGATAGATTATACATTTGGATGGATTTATGTCTGCAGCATGACATCATTTTGTGGCTTGTTTGTTTTTATTAGTTAAACTTCGGCAAAGTGGAACGCAGAAGCAGCTTGAAGCAGAAAGTGTGAGTATGTCTGTGTCTGGAGGCATTATAAAGTTGATCACAACAACATATTAAAAAGATCGGATCGGGACTCGGGATCGGCAGATCTTCAAAATCTAATGACTCAGACTCGGACTCGAGGGCCAAAAAACCTGATCGGGACATCCCTAGTCCTTACTGTAGATGAATAACTGATAGAACGCCACTTCAAAATGACCAAAATATCTCTTTAAACTACAGTCTTCCTTCTTTCTTGTCTCATTAATGAACATTTTCTTCTTGTCTTTTTTCTGTTTAGATCTTCCACAGCATCGTGTCTGGAAAGAGGAGGATGTTCTGACTGAGCAGCAGCTCTGGAACCAGGAGAGGAACTCCAGTTTGGACCAAAATGATCTAGAACCTGCAGTGATGCAAGAGAAGCAGGAAGAAACAGAACCTAAACAAATGGAGGAGGAACAGCAGAAACTTTGTATTAGTCAGGACGAGCAGAAGTTTGCACTGAAGCAGGAGACTGATACCTTTACAATCACTCCTTCTGAAGGAAGAGACGGCAGGGAACCAGAAGCAAACAGGGACCAGCCCCTTTCTCAGAACTCTGCTGAAGCTGACATCCAGAACCAGGAAAGAAGCAGAAATAAAGACAATGAATCAAACAATCATGAAGAACTGAAACACAAGAAAACACATCCACAAACCAAAGATCAGAGAAATGACATAGACAGTCTAGAACTGAAAAGTCACACAAGTGAGAAGCTTTACTCATGTGAGAGCTGTGGGAAAAGTTTCATTCACAGGTGGGTTTTAACTGTCCACATGAGAACTCACACAGGTGAAAAACCATTTTCATGTAAAACTTGTGGAAAATGTTATTCTTCAAGAAGTCACTTAACTTATCACATAAAAACTCACACAGGTGAGAAACCTTTCTCATGTAAAACTTGTGGAAAATGTTTCTCTTGGAGAAGTAACATAACTTATCACATGAAAACTTACACAGGTGAGAAATCTTTCTCATGTAAAACTTGTGGGAAATGTTTGTCTTCAAGAAGTCACTTAACTTGTCACATGAAAACTCACACAGGTGAGAAACCTTTCTCATGTAAAACTTGTGGGAAATGTTTGTCTTCAAGGAGTCACTTAACTTATCACATGAGAACTCACACAGGTGAGAAACCTTTCTCATGTAAGACCTGTGGGAAATGTTTGTCTTCGAGGAGTAACTTAACTAATCACATGAGAACTCACACAGGTGAGAAACCTTTCTCATGTAAGACCTGTGGGAAATGTTTCAGTCAAAGAGGATCTTTAACTTACCACATGAGTACTCACAGGTAAAAAGCCATATTCATGTAAAACGTTTGAGAAATTTTTTCTCAGAGTAATAACTTGTCACATGTTAGGCTGGGTACTGTTAAATATTTTTCGATACTACTACTTTAATGGTACCTGGTTTTACCAGTAACTTAACGATACTTCTTTCGTAACCCTAACCCTATATGTATAATTCTTAGAGAAAGTAACAAAGTACTAAAAGTGTTTTTTACTTAAACAACAAAAAACAAAAAAAACTGTTTAAGGCATATGTATGCTTTTATTATTATTATTTATGTATTGATCTCTTACCTCGGGAACTTTCTGTTAACTAACGCTGTCTTACAGTCCGTGTACTCTCTTTATTTTTTCCTTTCTGAAACAGAAACTGAGTAACTGGATTTAACAGTTTTTTGTTATGGCAAAATAAAATCAGAAATACGGCCAAACTGGAGCATGGCTCCATTTTTGTTATTTCATTATTTCCTATTTGCAAAGAAAGAGTACACGGATTCAGGTGGACCAGAAACTAGCGTTACTCTGGAGGTGCCAGAATGGGGGGTACAGGAAAAACTGAATGACCAGAGGAGGAAACCCCTCCACACATCCTTGCTGACAACAGCACCTATGGTCTCTAATAAAAAAGTAAACGCTCTTAAATAAAATCAGTACGTCTCGTGGCCTTGCAGATTTTTTAAATGCAATTATGCTTTTTTTTTTAAAAAACAGCGCATTTTGCTCTGCGTCCTGAGGAGGTGATTGCAGCGCAAACGCTGCTGCCTCTCAGCAGGTGAAAGCGGTGCTGAGGGCTTACTATGACCAAACATGGTGTTCGGGACAGATCTTTCATTCTGCCGAATCAGCTGATAAATAATTCCCCTCTGAGAAAGGCGTTCATTTTGTCATCACATATCAAGTTCTCTAAATTGCAGTCAACATGTTACTTCACATCAATCTTGTTATTCAGTTGCGGCTGTTTTTTTTTTTTGGGGGGGGGGCTTCTTTTACAATAGGAGTTGAAGAAGGAGATATCCAGCATTTTTTAGAGATGCACTCCACTGTGTAGAACTGCTACAAGGGGAGGGAACTGGTGACATAGGCAGTCAGGATAGGCTTCACAGGGAACTTGCCAACCACACACAAACTTTATCTGCATTCCTGACATTATCATCAGTTAATGATCCCAGATTTAATGTATAGACTAATGCTTGAAGACTTGTACAGCTGTTTGCAATCTATTTTAAGAGAATATGACACTATGTCAAGATCTTATAGATTGACCACAACTTGTCTGCTGCCCCCAACAAGACGTACTGGTTTGTCTGGTCGCCCCCGATATGACGTCATTGCAAATTTCACACTGCATTTCAATTGGAATGAATTGGCAGATCGCATCAACCTTTGGAATTAATCGTCGAACTCTTTACAGACATAGACAACACTTTGGAATCCAGCCCTTACAATACACTGTGCTCACACAACAAGAGTCAAATATAATTGTGACTGACATTCTACAAAGATCACCTAATGCTTGTGAAACCTTTGTGCTTGGGAGCCTTACATCAAGAGGAATGAGTAGGATCTGGCTGCAGACATCAAAATGGCGTCTAAAAATGCGCCTTTGACCATGACCGGAAATACCTCGACTGGAAGTACCTTGCTGTCTTCGACGGAAATTTTGAACTGTTTTTAAGCGGCAACACTGCCTTTTATCTTCCACCACCACACTCAGCGGGATTTGTAGAGGTAAGGCTAGGATAAATTTCAGTTTTTAACCTTATTAGCTCCCTAAATGTAAGTGACATATACATTTATACCAGAGAATAACAATGACGTATTGCAAAGACACCGTGTTTTATAGCTATTTGTATTAATATTAACGTATGCATTCTTACAACTAATGCAGGGAGTCCACGAGCTAACGCTAAGCTAAAACAATAAAGCTACTGGCTATTGTAGCTCAGTATTTACTTTAACTACAGTATTGTTATTTTTTTCTGGGCTCCCTGGAGAGAAACCGTTCGCTCCTGCTGCCTGTTTGTTCACACAGTGAAACTCACAACTTTACCTTTATATATATATATATATATATATATATATAAATAAAATATTCAAGAGCACGATTTCTGTAAGTAATTTATAAAACCTTTGATAGTGTGTGAACGAATCCCTGTGTGCATGTTTTTCAGGTGACAAAGTCATGGAGAAACGGGAGGTGATATGCAGCTGAGTAGCTGAGAAAGCCATTCTGCAGAAAATTACTTTAACCACAAAATAAAATGTTTGTATAATGGAGTGTTTTTTTTACTGTCTTTCACGCCAAATAATACTGAAATACTACCCAGTTATGATTTTTTTTTTCATGAAGGTGAGGGAGCAGGAGTGCTGCTGATAAGTTTTTAACTGTTGCTTCAAGAATTCCAGTACACAGTGTTTTTCAACCTTTTTTGAGCCAAGGTACACTTCGTCGTTGAAAAATATCACAAGGCACGGGGGGGGGGGGGGGGGGGGGGGG
>SSNR01000068.1:2582115-2592638 GCA_006937965.1 Callopanchax toddi | reverse complement strand
GGGGGTGTTACTAACCTAACAAGAATGACTAAAGCCTATCACAACTTCCCTCAGAAGCCCAGACAAATCAGATGAGATGAGCTCTGAGCTCATTGATGGTTGATAAAGTTATCGGATGAATTTTGTCCAATTAAACATTTTTAAGACTAAAACACACTGATCTGTCATCAGAGGTCTGTCTCCTTTAACTCTACAGCTGTTTTCTCAGGCTCACTCTGTTTTAATAGTTTTACTGTAGAAACCTTCTCATCTCCTGACAGTAAAGGATTACATTTAGTTTACAGGTGACCTGATTAAATCATCAACTCTCTTTTTTACTATCAAATAACTTTAAACTGATTTATTTCACCTGTCAAAAAGTGATTGTAGCATCCAGTTTATCAGTAATCTGCCTTAAACTTATTTTATTTCCCTACTGTTAATTTCAATATTCACATCATAGGACTCTTTCATCATGTTTTTGTTTAATAAAACTATTTTTGGAGGAATTGAACATTAGTATTAATGTAAGTCTCTGAAAACAAAGACAAACCTCTGATACAATCATTGACAGATCAATGTGTTTTTAGTGTTGATATTGTTTGATATGTTGAATTTTAAGCTGTCAGTTATTATGCTGAGAAACACAGCTTGAGCGGCGCGCGCTGCCACATTCACGCTATTGAGAGGCGCGTGCACACTGAGTTTGGAGGTGATCAGATAACGTCATCCATCCTTCAGCCAAAGTGAGGAGACATGGCAGAAAATAACCAACGGGCTGCTCAGACTGTAAAAAATAAACTGTTATGCTGACTTCTAAGAGTTTTTTTTTTTTTACGTTGACTTATTTATTTATTTAGCTGAATGCTCGAAGGATCAAAGTAAAATGATGTTGGTCCAGCCCAGTGTCAGTGGACCCGCTGATCTCCTGGTTTAATGGCGCAATCAGATCAAAGTATAAATTTAAAAACGTCTGGACCGTCGGTTCACCAGAGACCCAGATCTGCTGATGCAGAGCGTGGCCGGTGCTCTGCCCAAACTCTGCCAAGTTTTTGCCGTGGGTCCACGACTCGCTTGGCGGCGACCCCTCCCAGCCGAACATGTCCGAACCACAGACTAGATGCGGTCTAGATCCCCCCACACACACACACACCTTTGAAATTTAAATTTCATTCTTGGTGGAAGATCAAATCAAACTTTATTCATAGAGCACATTTCCTGCAGAGCAACACAATGTGCTTTACAGCAGATAAAACAGAACCTAAAATCAGATGAGGGGTTAACAGAGCTGCTGCAAACTGAGTCCACTGACCAAAGTAATGGTTGCACTGGGACTGAATCTGTTCAAGTCTGTTAAACACAATAAATGACTTCATAAAGACACTTTATGTTGTTATATATCAATCTACTGGTCTGACACAATCATTTAATGAATTTAAATGACAATAACTCAAGAGGAGGGCTTTCTTTAGCCATTTCTTTAGATGCGATTTAAAATGCGATTAATTAGATTAATTAATTACAGATCATAATTAATTAATCGCACAATTTTTTTAATCGCATGACAGCACTACCTGAAATATCATTTAAAACATTTAGAAAACTTTAATACAGAGAAAAATGCTCCAGAGAACCGCTTTAAAATGTGTTCTAAAACTTATTTTAGATTAACAAAATGTCTAATTTTAAAATAAATAGAAAAAGACCATTAAGATCTAAAATTGTATGCAGTAATTGGAACTGCCAAATAGGTGTCAAGATACAGGTAAACTGTATGAAATTGTGACCAGTCTACAACAAGAACATGTCAAATGTGTATAGCTTAAACTTTGAAAATATGTAAATCATGCGCAATCATTCATAGGATGCTGCTAGTGCCTTTTTTTTAAAACAAGAATGGTGAATTAACACATTGAAACAAAATAACTTTGAAAAAATACACTGTTCTCAGTAGAATTTTTAAAACATTTCTACTTTATCTTTGTTGTAGCATGCAATGGAATCAACACAAGCCACACAGGCACAAAACAGTAATGTTCTACCAAATCCCTGGGTGGTCCCTAAGGCAAAATCCATGTTTTCTTTGAACATTTCATAGGACGTTATGAGTGGTAGTTTCAAGCAGTTAATGCATGTGTTGGCCATGGCATGGGGAACATTGATTTGGAGGAGTATCTTTCTTCGCCCTCATGGAGAAACTCAATAGGTGGTGATGGAGAGAAGCCGATTGGAGGAATTTCACTTGCCCCAGTTGCAAACACAAGAATGTCTTGAAGCTTGGTTGACCCTTTCTCCTCTGTGGAAATAGATTTTATTTAGATGATTTTGTCATGATTGTGCCATTATAACATTTATATTTCAAACTACATAAAATAGTTGTATTAACTTATCTATTATCCACTAAATAAATTAAAGGTGTGGTTTACTCTGTTTTTTAATATACTTTTGCAGTGTTCTCTAGTGTAAATCAATGCTTCATTTTTATAAAGCAAAAAGCTATGATGCTTCTATTCTCTGATGTAGAAGTTTGCTGACTCAGAGGTTTGCTTGAAACAGCAGGTTTCCTTGTTATTATTAATGATATGCACAACTCTTGCTTCTGATTGGCCCTAGGTATTTGATGCTGAATCCAAGAGAGAAATAACCTGGCAAGCCAGACTATATATGTGGATAAACTGACTGTCTAGTTTACCGAGCTAAGGGTGAAGGAGAAATTACAAGAACCGCTTCCTCAGCATTTGTCAATGAATGTTTCAGGATGTAATACCTACATGTGAACTTACATTTTCTTCTAAAAGAGCAGAACATTCTGCTGTGATACCGAAGCGGGGTGAAAGCAGACAGTAGGATGTGACAGTTGCTAACCTTAGCATGTGTGGCTAACCACAAATACCTCAGAATAAGTACTACTATCACAGAAAAAATATGTTACAAACTTACCCGCAAAAGCTGTTCCTAAAGGCTTTCTCCTCCTCGGTAAAAAAACTCAACACATTTCTACAGAAACATTTAAACATGTGCATCAGAGGCATTGCTATACCACTATGCTACAGCTCCGTTGTTGCAATTTTGTTCCATTTATATACATAAACTTAAAAGGGATACTCCACCAGAAAGTGATTTTTTGGTCTATTGTCATATTCCTCATAGTTAGATAAGTGGGCAAAAACAATTTACTCATGTTTCCATGGCAGGGGTCGGTACGGTTTGGTTTGGGTTGGATCGCTATTTTGTCTGTTTCCATTGTAAAACCATCGATACACCCGATCCGTACCGGTCCATGAATGGTCCTCTTGAGCTGTGGGTCCATAGAGCGGGTACGGTTAGGGCAGAGCTGTGGCGTTAAACAACACAGACCACTGATCACTGCTTGTGACAAGCAAAACAAACACTGGAGTGCATTATTTTATTATTACTAAAGTGAGAAGTAAAAACAATCCATCCTGTAAAGCTGGACCCGGCTCCTAAGGTCTGGATCAGTGAATTAATCCCTCGCAGTCAGCAGCTGGACGCTGCCCGGTCTAGCTACTGACCGTGAGGGATTATTCATCGCCGCGGACCGCGGGTCTCTGCCTCCTCAGGTTTGGGTCCGTGAATCCCTCACGGTCCGACCCAGCAGGTCAATCCGCGGACCGCGAGTGAATCACCGCGGCTCAACTGGCCGGGTCGGACTGCGAGTAAATCCAACTGCGGATTCACTGCGGCTGAACCCGGTTCCGCGCCTCGTGTCTGTCGGCAGAGATCCGACCACAGAAGTGATAAAATGCCAGCAAGTAGCACCAGGTTTGATCACTTTCAGAGGTCCAAACATTCAGCGATCAGCTGCGTTCAGGACGAGCTACATGGACCGGTAAAATGATTAAAGAGTTTATAAAGAAATTTCACAAAATGCAGCTGAAGGATTTGAGCAGACAGCAGAACAGTGTCGGGCCAAGCTGGAGAAATTAAAATCCCCATATAAGGACAGCGCTGGTATGACGTGATGATACGCATTTACGTTTAACCCCGCCTGCTGAGTGAGGGTCCGACAGCTGATGGAAACGCTCAACCGACATAGCGGATCCGTACCAGACTACGAGGACCCTCCACCAAACCGTACCTCCCATGGAAACATGGCTTTTGTAAACAGCCCAGCCGTTTTCCTGATCCGGTGTAGGTACCCGATCTGCTCGGGCTGCCAGATCGGCTCGGGGTCCTTCTCCTACCGACAACGTCACACTACGGCAAAGCCACTTGGACAAAATACATTGTAAATCTCTGTCGATGCTGTTCTTCCACACATGTTTTGGAAAGAGTTTATCAGGTTTGTTCATAAATACACGTTTCTTACCACCTAATGTTTTCTTTATAACTGTAATTTGTTAATACAAACACGATATTGCTGTTTTTTAGTAAAGAATGTGAAACTACATCAAACCAACATCAGACTATGCCAAATAAGCACAACGGTTTTTATATGTGAACGTGTTCCTTGTGTTTACACATTTAGCAGGCCTGGTTGTTTGTATAAATGTAGGATTATTCTGTATATTTCGTTAGTTCTGGTGTAAATAAATCTAAAGATTCGTTCAAAAATAAGTTGTAGTCCTTACTCCAGTTAAGGACTACAATCACAATCAATCAAAAGCTTCAGCGTTAACGTGACAACATAACTTTTACAAACGTGGTAACGTCACTCCAGTTCATCTTACGTTCAGCCAATCAGCTAGTGCCACGTAATCGGCAGGCGCAGGCCCCGAGCCGAACTGGCAGCCCGAGCAGATGTGGTACCTACACCGGCAGTACTCCTTTAGCATTAGCATAACGTAAAACACTGTAAGTGAATGGTAACTAGTAGCATGCTAGTAGTTACCATTCACTTACAGTGTTTATCAGTTCTTGTGATATTTGTCTGCTCAGTTACCTGCTTTGTCTCCTGCTCTGTTCAGTTACCATGCCATGTTCTGTTGCCAAGACCAAGTTTTAGTTTAATAAATTCCTTTTAGTTCATCCGAGGTCTTCTGGTCCTCCATCTTCCACCTGCACCTTGGGTCCACCTCTTGCCACTTCATCATTACAGTACAATCCAACAACAAGACAGGAAACATGAGGGCTTAAAGTGCCCATGACATGGTTTTCCGTGTTTTCTGACTCATGTTGCAATGTTGAGTTCTCACCTTAAACCTGCCAGAAAGAGCAAAAACCAGCATCCATCTGTCTCCTAGTCCAGCCAGTGAGATGCTCTTCAAGATTTCAGATCCAGGTTTCAAACTGTTTTTTTCACTCCAGCCCGCTATGAGGTCATAGTGATCCGGACTGGCTGATATGGTAAATTCTCCACCCACATGCACGTTCACAACACCTGGAGCGAGGAGAACGCCAGTGTTGCTGCCGCCATTGCCCATAGACCGTGTAGTGTTTAAGTTTCACTTTCACATGATGGCACTGCCCCCTACTGCAGCAGAAGCGTCAGGCTGCCAAATAAGGAGAAACCCAGCAGAACCAGAAGGCGGCGCTTTCTTCTGATCTCTGAGTTGCTCGTTAGGAAATAATTACAGCGTATTTTGAGTTATAATGGTGCAACGCTAATCTAGAGGCATCAAAGATTACACCTGTTTAATATAAAGTGATTTAAATATCGAGTCATGGGCACTTTAAATACATGAAGGAGCAAATCAACATAACGAGGCACAGCTGTGGGGAATTAACTAAGGCAGACAGGGCTGGACATGAACATGAAGCAAAACACAAACCTGATCATCTAGAACTAAACCATGAACGCAGAAAACTAAACAGACATGAACTAAAACCTGAACCATGACAAACTAAATAGAAAACTGGCATGAATAAAAAGACTAAGCAAGGAAACTAAAACTGACATGAATAAGAACAATGAACTAAAGACCTGAAACATGACATGACTAAACAGAAACCAGGCATGATAAATAAAACACATTAAACACAAAACATGAATCCTAACTAAACCAAATAAACCTAATTCGTGACACCATGATTCTAAGAAAATACATTCTCTTTAGTTTCTCAGGAGAAAGTGAACAGAGTATTTGGTAACGCCCCTAATTAACGCCTTTTAAGTTACTCTGACCAAAACTGCAAATATGGATTTGACCATCTACGTAAATGTATGACACTCAATGAGCTCATTCCACATCCAGTGGAAGGTGATGTGATGGATACATGTATAGATATCCAATCATCTGGACAGAAATCATCCATTCATCAGTATATTAACTCATCCATCTTTATATTAATCTATCATACGTATATACAGTATATTTAAATCTATACACATCTCTCTGCACAACCTCCCTATTCATTAGTTTGACTCCTACCTCCACCTGTCTGCTTCCATCTCCTTTGCATGCTGCTCCTCCTCCTGCAGCTTCCTGATGAGCAGCGCATCCGAGCATCCTATGCTCGGTGCACAGGAGAGCGAACTCTCCAACTTCTGATTTGAAGAATCCCGTCAGCTCTAGTGAGCTTGAGCGACTCTTTCTCACAAAACTTCTTCTCAGTTCGCTTCAGTTTCCTGAGCGCTGCTCTCATATGTCTAAAAAGCGTGGATCAGTTTCTCTGCATCTGGAAGAGTAAGAGTGGGGCGAAGTCTGGCAATGTTCCGAAGGTGATAAAAGGAAGTCTTACAGATGTGCTTTATATGGGATTCGAAGGTGAGGTGGCAGTCCATTTTAACACCAAGGTTGGTAACTGATGAGGAGAGGTGGATGTTGTGACCAGAGAAAGTAATGCTGGTTATAGGACATGACTGGATCTGATGGGGGATGCCTACCATCATGGCTTCTGTCTTGGAGGTGTTTAGTTGAAGAAAATTGTGGCTCATCCACACTTTGATCTCCTCCAGACAGATGGTAAGTTTGGATGCTGCTGCTGAGGTTGTTGATGAAGTAGACAGAGGTTCAGATGAATGAGGAGCTGCATGTTTTGTTTTAATGTACAACTGTGTGTCATCAGCATAGCAGTGGAAAGCGATTCCATGACGACTGATGACTTGACCGAGTGGGAGGAGGTAGAGGATGAAGAGGATAGGGCCAAGAACAGACCCCTGAGGATTTCGTTTTTTCCTTTTGAATGAAATAAAGAATTACAAATTTAAAAATCTGTTTCTATTTAGGTTTTATCACTGTTAACAAACTCATATTACCTGTAGTCGCTGCACCAAGCTACTACGGGGTGACAGCAACATTTTAGGCCTCTGTTAAATTGTCCGTACAGTGTTGTTGTTTTTGGTGCCCGCTAGGAGAAAGACAGGACATGTGTGAAAAATGGTGCTCTCAAAAAGCTCTAAGCGAAAAGTTGATACAGAAAACCGTAACTTTAATGATGAATAGACTGATAAGTATGTATTTATAGTGCCATCTTTCAAAAATGCAGTGCCAGTGTGCCTCATTTGCAACCAAACTGTCTCTGTTGCTAAAGAATATCATCTGAGGCATCACCCCAACACGAAACATGCAAGTTTCAATGAGTCCTCCTATCCAGAACAGTCAGAAGCTTGTCAGAGAAAGATCACTGCTCTGAAATCTTAATATTCTCTTGCCAACGAAATTATTACCCGAACTTTAACCAAACAAGAGAGGGTAACAAGTGCATCTCTGCAGGCTACCTGGGTGCTCTCGAAGCATAACAAGCCATTTACTGATGCTGAGGTTTTTAAGGAGTGCGTGGTGACTGTTCTGGAGGAACTTAGCACTGATAAATCTATGGACAGGATTATTGCGTCCGTTAAAAAGATACCAGTGNCTGTCTGCTTGTACTGCTGCTCGCCATGGCCATGTCTGGTTGAGGTCTGTGGTGGGGGGCTGCTCGGCTGCGGCGGGGTGCGCGGTGGTCTGCTTATCCCCACTTCAGTAAGGGAGGGACCATCTTCTGGATCTCAGGGCCGGCTTCACCCTCAGGGCGCTGGTCCCTGGTCCTGAACATAGAGAGTGCATGGGGAGCGAGAGTGGGTGTACAGCGTCTATTGTGTGTCTTGGTATGTTTGCAGGAATGTGTGTGTGCACACATGAGGGAGGGAGCGTGATTGTGTCTGTGTGTGACTGTTTTTCTGTCAGGTTTCGTCCCCCCCCTCTCTCTGTGACATGCTAGGCCCTCCTCGGCAGAGACTATCCTCCCTGGCTGCGCCTCGGCATTGGTGGTGCCTTTCTCCAGTGGCGTGCTGGGGTGTCTCGGGGTCTGGGGCTGGGTGCTGGGGGCGTCTGCCTGCTCTTCTTCCTGTGGCTGCCTGGTGGGATCTGGGCCCCCGGGGGTGGTCGGGCCTCTGCTGGGGCTGGTTCGCTCCTGGGTCTCGGGTCTCTGGTTCCGGCTAGATCTACCCTGGATGGCCGGCTGCAGGCGGTGCCTGTGAGCTCCTAGCCGCGACCCCCTAGGGGCTCTAGCGCGGCGACTGCCGGGGGGCCCACGTGGGGTGAGCCTCTGCGCCCTCTGGGGGAGAGTTTAGCGACTGCCCTGATGGCGATCTCCCTGGGGTGTCCGTGCCCTGGGTGGCCTCTGGACGTCTGGGGCCTGGACCTCCTCCGCGTCCTCCGTGGGTCTTGGGGACGGGTCTGTGGCTCCTCGAACTTATTATTGAATGTTTCAATAGAGAAACCTTACATACACAAGCGCGCATATATACACACAGGTGATCACAAGGTGCTCACATAAAGACGGACTCAGGTGTTTTCAGACACATTAACTGGGGCTGTGGTTGACACTGAACTCTCTTGAACTGGTGTATACGTATACATTTGAAGAATATCACAACTGTTGTGTATTCATATGCTGTTTGTTGCTGTTGTATCTTTTCTTCCTGTTTTGTTTGCTTGTTTGTTTGTGCTTTATTTACAGGTCTAGAAGTGGATTCTTCACGTCTCTTGTTCTCTTCTTTTTCTGTTCACTTTCTCCCCCATCCCTCTTTCTGTACCCTTCCCTTCACTTTCAGGCTCCGTGTCCAATCAACCATAAAAATATTCTAATAAAGATTTTGGGGGTTATATTTAAACAAAAATCAGGAGGAGTTTTATAGCAGTGGCTGTAACCTCTCACCTGAAACAGCAACACTGTTGGGCTTGTTTTTGGCACTCAGACATTATTCTGTTTGCTCCACAGCCGGACAGGACACGGGGTTAAAAAAAAAAAAAAATTCTCTTGCCAACGAAGTTATTACCCGAACTTTAACCAAACAAGAGAGGGTAACAAGTGCATCTCTGCAGGCTACCTGGGTGCTCTCGAAGCATAATAAGCCATTTACTGATGCTGAGGTTTTTAAGGAGTGCATGGTGACTGTTCTGGAGGAACTTAGCACTGATAAATCTATGGACAGGATTATTGCGTCCGTTAAAAAGATACCAGTGTCTGCTTGTACTGCTTCTTGCCATGGCCATGTTTTAGCGGAGTATGTCGAGCGAATTGTGATTAATGACGTCATAAAAGCCAAGTACTTTTCACTTGCAATTGATGAGTCCACTGATAATACGGACATTTCCCAAATGTGTGTTTTTGTCAGATATTTTGATGGCAAAGATTTCAGAGAAGAGCTGCTGGCATTGATAACGCTTGAGGGCATTACTACTGGTGCTGATATTTTTGGTAAGCTGGAGGAGCTGTTTCAGAAACATGATAAAGTGAACCTGTTTGTGACAGATGGAGCTCCTGCCATGACTGGCAGAAACAGAGATCTTAGTCAGCAGAATCAAGACCGTTGCTCCCAGCATCAACGCCCTTCACTGCCTCATTCACCAAAGTGTTCTGTGCAAAATTAAGTGGCGAACTTAAAGAGGTTATGGACAAAACATGAAAATAATTAACTTCATCAGGGGGAATTCAAGTAATAATAATAATAATAATAATAATAAATTTAACTTATATTGCACTTTATATTTTGCAATCTCAAAGTGCTACAGAGGAGAAGGTTAAAATAGCTGAGTCAACACTCATAAAACAAGTTAGAAAATAAAAGGGGCGGCTACAGAATAAAACTAACAAAAAGCTTTTCTAAAAAGGTAGGTTTTTAGGTTCTGTTTAAAAGCATCCACAGTTTGTGGAGCCCTTAAGTGGACAGGGAGGGAGTTCCACAACCTCGGAGCAGCAGAGGAAAAGGCCCGATCTCCCATGCTGCAGAGCTTGGTTCTGGGGGTTTGAAGCGTGTTAGCTTTTACAGAGCGAAGGATGCGTGTGGTCGGGGAAGTGAGGAGTTCCTTTAGGTAGTGGGGGGCTTGACCATAAATGCACTGGTGGGAGAGGAGGCAGAGTTTGTATTCTATTCTAAGTGGGACAGGGAGCCAGTGAAGTGCTTTCAGAATGGGGGTGATGTGCTCATGCTTGCGCACCCTCATCAGGATCCTGGCAGCGCTGTTCTGGATGTACTGTAGTCTCTGGAGGTTCTTGCCAGAGATCCCGATGAGAAGTGCATTACAGTAATCCAGCCTGGAGGAGACAAAGGCGTGGACGAGCTTCTCTGAATCTGCCAGGCTGAGAATTGGACGGAGTTTGGCGATGTTCTTAAGGTGGTAAAAAGATACTTTACAGAGGTGTTTGATGTGGGTGTC
>SSNR01000068.1:2547853-2577417 GCA_006937965.1 Callopanchax toddi | reverse complement strand
ATTTTCTTATAAACTCTCTTGAGAATGATCTTCTGACCAGATTTGGGCATTTTTGTCTTTCTTCCTATTACTGTTAGACTATGATCACTACAGCCCACCGGTACTATTATTGCTCTTGAACACACAGCTGTTGCATTGGTAAAAATTAAATCAATACAGGTAGCAGATATGGATCCATCAGCCCTGTGACTTATCCTTGTTGGTCCCTTGACCATTTGCTTCAGATTACAAGTATTTACAATCGCTGACAATTTACTTCTGATAGTACATGATTCTTTATTCCATTCAATATTAAAGTCTCCCAATAAATAAATTTCATTGTCCACATCACACACCCTGTCGATCATTTCACATATCAATTGAACATAATTCACTTCTGCATTAGGCGGCCGATAACAGCACCCAACTAACAGCGGCTTTAAATGGGGTAAATGTACCTGTAACCAGATGACCTCTAATTCACCCTGTCTCAGGTCCCCTCGAACTTTTACTGGTATGTGATCTTGAATATAAATTGCCACTCCTCCTCCATTTATATTCCGATCAGATCTATATATAGTATACCCATCAATTTTTAACAAATTATTATTAATTGAATCATCTAAATGTGTTTCAGAAATTGGCATAATATGTAAACCCCAACTAGATATGATTTCTGCAACATCTTGTGTTTTGTTTCTCAAACTACAAATGTTCAAATGAGCCATTCTCAGTCCTTTTTTAGGTAATTTAAGAGCACTGGTCATTTTGTAAATTCAATACCTTCTTTCTTAATATGCAGATCTTTGTCACTGTCATGTTATAATTCATATTTGAGCAGCACAAATCATTCAAAACATCTACCCACCAAACAATAAACTCCATTCCAGACATGACATCACACACATTCATCCATTCATTCCCCCCAACCTCTTTAACCATCTGTCAGTTAGCCTTGCTTCACCACGCCATCCCTTTTTTAACAAACTTAAATCCTGTGGTCTTCAATTCTTCATTTTTTACTGCATAAGCCTGGCTCTATCACTCCTTTCCAGTAGTCTTCAGCTTGGAGGTGATCAGTGAATCTTTTGGTTTCTTCTTTAAATGTTATTATTAATGTTGCAGGATGAATGATCCCATGTTTCACCCCCGCCTTCCACAGTTTCTCCCTCACGTCACGGAAGCTTGCCCTCTTTTTCGCCATCATCTCCGTCAGGTCCGCAGTAATTCGCAGCTTCATCCCACGTATTTCAACGCTGCGTTCCTTCTTCATTATCTCCATAATCTCCTCCTTCATTTTACATTTTTGTAGTATCACGATCATGGCTCTATCTCCAGACTTCCTGGCCGTTCCGATCCGATGAGCAACTTCCACTTCGGGTTCCAGTGTTAGTTTGCTTTTGAACATCTCTCCCAGGAGAGAAGCCATGTATTTTGATGGTTGCCCCTTTTCCACGTCTTTTGGCAGCCCATAAACACGGATGTTACACATTCTGGAGTAACTTTCAAGATGATCAACTTTCTTTCTCAGTTCACCGTTCTCCTTGCAGAGCATTCTGTTTTCTTTTTCCAGTGCAGCAATCCGACTGTCCGTTTCGCACAATGTTTTTTCCACATCGTTAATTTTGCTGCTGCACTGAGATATTTCCTGTTTTATCACATCCACTTGCGGCTGCAAGGTCTCCATTACTTCTCTTATTTCCTCTCTTATTATTGTGCGAATCATTGTCGCCAAATCCTGTTGTTGATCATCTTTACCTGCCATTGTCGCTGCAGTCACCTGTTGCTCATCAGCCACACCCTGCTCCAGTGCCGTTTTCCTATTTGCGTTTGTTCTTGTCTTTTTCTGCGACATATCACCGTCCAAGAAATCCAATTTTTCTCCAGCAGTTCTTTACAACAAAAGTGATCCACACATATCATCCAAAGTTCGCTTCATCAGTTTTTCACCATTTTAACCATTCTTTTCCACGTTTCTGGCGTGCCCGCAGCAGGTTCAGATACTGCTCTCTTCGCGCATGCTCAGTGCGTGGGGCCTAGCACAGATCCCTGGGGAACACCGCAGACGACATCATGTGTGCAAGATGTGGCTGTCCCCATGGCGACGTATTCAGTTCTGCCTGTCAGGTATGAAGTGAACCAGTTGTGGACATTTTCTGAAAGTCCAATGGCGAATTGCAGGCGGTGGAGGAGAATGTTGTGATCTACTGTATCAAAAGCAGCTGTTAAGTCCAGAAGGATGAGTAGAGAAGGGGAACCGGTATCTGCTGCCATCAGGAGGTCATTAGTGACCCTGACCAGAGCTGTTTCTGTGCTATGGCCAGGGCGGAAACAAGACTGAAACTTTTCAAAACGGTCGTTGTCTTTGAGGTGGTCCTGAAGTTGTCTTGCAACTATTTTTTCCAGAATCTTTGACAGGGAGATTGGAGATAGGCCTATAGTTGCAGAGAACAGTCGGATCCAGTGTGGGTTTCTTAAGTAGTGGTGTGATGACAGCTGATTTCAGTGCAGGAGGAATATTGCCAGCCAAAAAGGAGTGGTTAATGATTTTGGTGATGAGTGGAGAGATGGCAGAGATGTTGGCCTTCAGCAAAGCTGAGGGAAAAGGGTCCAAAGCACAGGAAGACGGCTTCATTTTCCTGATGACGCCCTCCACCTCTTTCTGTGTGGCAACAGAGAAAGAGCAGAGGGGCTGGATGATGACAGAAGGTGAGTCAGCGGTTTGGGGGGTATGACAGCAGTGGTGGAGAGGTGTGAGCGGATGTTGTTAACTTTTTGTTTGAAGAAATTGATGTGCATGTTGCACTTTTCCTTGGTGGTCTCGGAGTGAGAGGGTGATGTGGATTTTAATGATATATCACATATTAGCTGGGAAAATGCAGAGACTATAGAGGTCTAGTGAGGTCTTTCACCCAGAGTTGAACTCTGTAAACAAGGCTTCAGAAAAAACCAGATGTCCCATCTGAAAAGTGCAAAGTCACGATTCCAGGAAGCGAGTAGTGAAGGAAGGCTGACCATTTAAGGCAGAGTTATGAAACTCATCCTGTTTTTCCAACATTGCCTGTGTGTGTGTGTGTGTAAGTGTATCAGGGTTATAAAAGAGGCCAGAAGCTCTGTTTCGGGGGCTCTCTATGAAAAATGATCTCACTCTGTGTTGCGCCTGTGAGAACGATGTAAGGCTTAATTAAATATGTAAATAAATTACCTATAATTATTTTTATAAAAGTACAGTCTCCCTGACTCATGTTTTGAGCCTGGCAAACATTTTTGCATCAACATTTTGGCGCTCCAACGTGGTCAAAACGGCAGGAATTTTTCAGTGGCTCTTCGGCTTTTTTCCCCCGGCAGACACAGGATGACAGGCGCCAAAGAGAGATAGGTAAGAACGTTTTGTTCAAGTTGTCCTGTCTGCCCGGGGGGGGGAAGGTGGGTGAGCTGCTGCCTCCGTTTAAACTAAAACCTGAGTCTGGGAACTGTTTTCTGTTTGTTTAATTCACACGTGTGAATGACAGCTGAGAAAACTTTTAATTGATTTTAGAAGTGAGAACGAGAGCCCCAGTAATTTTTTGATTGGCAAAACAGCTGTGGAGAAAACCAGATCTGGTATTTAATCGCTTTATAAAATAAGATAATAAAATAGAAAGGGGTAAAGTATAAACCGGTATAAAAACGTTATAACAGGAGGAACGCAGAGTGTGTGGTTTGGCCTAAATTCACAAAAGGAGAGTGGGATTTTGATCTCACGGCTCTTGCAGAACGATGTTCTGGGGTTGGATTATTCTAAATTACTCACTGCTTTGGTTGGATGAAATTGATGAGAAACNATGAGTGGAGAGATGGCAGAGATGTTGGCCTTCAGCAAAGCTGAGGGAAAAGGGTCCAAAGCACAGGAAGACGGCTTCATTTTCCTGATGACGCCCTCCACCTCTTTCTGTGTGGCAACAGAGAAAGAGCAGAGGGGCTGGATGATGACAGAAGGTGAGTCAGCGGTTTGGGGGGTATGACAGCAGTGGTGGAGAGGTGTGAGCGGATGTTGTTAACTTTTTGTTTGAAAAAATTGATGTGCATGTTGCACTTTTCCTTGGTGGTCTCGGAGTGAGAGGGTGAGGGTGGTTTGAGAAGGTGATTTATTGTAGAAAAAAGTTGCTTGGAGTTGCCAGGGCTGGTGTTGATGATGGTGGAATAGAACCTGGATCTTGTAACCCTCAGAGCTTCTGCATACGCCCTCCTGTGCTCCCTGTATGCCTGTTTGTGAACAGCCAGCCCAGAAGCCCTGAGCCGCCGCTCAAGGACACGCCCAGTCGCCTTCATCTTTCGTAGCTCGCAGGTGTACCAGGGTGCCGAGCGTGAAAATGAAACTGACCTGGCTTTTAAGGGGGCGTGAAAATCCAAGAGATTGCTCAGGGACTGGTTATAGTAATCCACAGAGTCAGCAACAGAGAAGACGTCTGAAAGGCCAGAGGAGAGAAGATGAAGATCCAGGTCAAGGGCCTCCACATTAATGTTTCTCAGATTTCTGAAGTGGATCTGTCGTTTTGTCATTGTGTGAGGGGAAGGAAAAGGCAGCTCCATTGACACAACCTTGTGATCTGAAACACCAAGATCGTAAACCTGTAGATTGGTGATAGGAGCAGAGTTAGTGATGACTAGGTCAAGTGTATGTCCTCTAGAGTGTGTGGGGACATCAACATGTTGTTGTAAATTGAGGGAGTCCAGCAGCTGAAGGAGATCAGCAGCATGATGGCATGAGGAGGTGTCAACATGGATATTTAAATCTCCCATGATTATGGTATTGACAGAGGTAGTACAGAGTGTTGTGAGGAGATCTGACAGTTGTGGGATGAAAGCAGAGTTTGGTTTAGGTGGTCGGTAGATGAGGAGAACAGTCACGGGAAAGGGAGGCTTACATTTAAATGCAAGACACTCGAAGGATGACGTTTCAGGCAGCGAAATGGGAAACATTCCCAGGTCCTGTCGGTGGATGACAGCTAGGCCACCACCACGACCAGTGCTACGAGCTGCCTCCAGGTACCTGTAACCAGGAGGACAAGCTTCATTCAGGGCAGAGTACTCCTCTGGCCGATGCCAGGTCTCAGTCAAGCACATAAAGTCTAGTCCTTTCTCCCTGATGTGCTCTTCGATCAATATGGATTTGTTGTTAATAGATTGAGTATTAAAAAGTTCAAATTTAATCGATAAAAGAGGAGTAAATCTCTGCACAGGACGTAAAGCATTAAAATCCACTCCGCGCAGACTGAAATCCACTCCACGAGATGTATCCAGCCAGAAGTGCTGAGATCTCACAGTGTTTCCTGTACTAGAGAGCTGAGATCTCTCAATAGTTCCACTGTACACAGCAATGTTTGTTCTGAAGGTTTGTGCAGGACTCTGATGCCTCTTACAATGATCTCCTGCTCCACAATGACGTGCGCTGGCTCAGTAAGGGCAAAGCACTCGAGCGTTTTGTTGAACTCAAGGATCAGGTTTAGAGATGGGTACCGTATACGGTACTTTTTAAGGCACCGACCGAATTCCATAGAACCGAACTTGGACCGACTCACGTGATCTGAAACGGTGCCTTGTTTCGGTACCTGTCCGTCATTAATGAGAACTTGTGAGACAGCGATTCACCCTGATAAGCTGTTACTGATGCTGCTCATGCGTCACCGCATGCGTTAGGCATGTTGTGTGCCTACAATTGTGTGCGTGTTGCTGTCGCTGCGTGAGTCGGAGCCTCCGACTCGGGAGGGGCTCACCTGTACCGCAGCTGAATGGAGTGCGCAAGAGAGGAGCAGCTGAGTGTGTGTGTGTGTGTGTGTTTTCGCTGCGTGCGTGTTGCGAGGAGCTGTGCGCACGCATCTCACCTGTTTTGCAGCTGATTGTCTCCCATTGGTGTGTGCAGTGTGTGTGTGCGTGACTGCGTCGGATCATTAGAACCGGGACCGAGTGCTGCTGCCACTCAGAGTAGGCGATCCAGCTGGATCATGGTGGCTGGGTCAGCCCGTCAGGGCCAGCAGGTCTAGGAGTAACTCAGGGGGTGAGGGGAGCTGAACTCTGGACTGTGCGTTATTGGCTCATCCACTGACAGGCGGATTGGGGCAGCGTCTGCAGTGATGCGGATGCTGAACCGGTCTGTTGTGGTGAAGAAGGAGCTGAGCCAGAAAGCAAGGCTCTCGATTTACCGGTCGGTCTACCTCCCAATCCTCACCTATGGTCATGAGCTTTGGGTAGTGACCGAAAGAACGAGATCGCGGATACAAGCGGCCGAAATGAGTTTTCTCCGCAGGGTGGCCGGGCTCAGCCTTAGGGATAGGGTGAGGAGCTCGGACATTCGGTTGAGACTCGGAGTAGAACCGCTGCTCCTCCATGTAGAGAGGAGCCAGCTGAGGTGGTTCGGGCATCTTGTTAGGATGCCCCCTGGACGCCTCCCCAGGGAGGTGTTTCAGGCATGTCCTGCCGGCAGGAGGCCCCCGGGTCGACCCAGGACACGCTGGAGAAAATATATCTCTGGTTTGGCCCTGGAGCGCCTTGGGATCCTGCCGGAGGAGCTGGTAGAAGTGGCTGGGGAGAAGACTGTCTGGAACTCCCTAATTGTGATTCTGCCCCCGCGGCCCGGACCCGGATAAGCGGAAGAAGACGAGACGTGACCCTTTATATGTATGCAATAACAATACAACTAGGAGCATGATTTGTGCTAATGGGATCATATAATTCATTAATTTCATCAACAGTCTCAAATCTCTGGTGCCTACAGTTAAAACAAGCAATGCAACTTCTGACCAGCAGAGAGCATTATAGCACCATGACTAATTAAATAATTAGCTATTTTAGAAGGTACATTTGATCAATGGAAAGAAATAGGGTTGCAGAATGTTGGACACCTTTATATACAGGGTAATTTTGCTTCCTTCCAACAGCTGAAGGATAAATATGATCTCTTAAGCTCTGACTTCTTTAGATATCTCCAGATAAGGAATTATGTGAGATCCCATCTTCCAGGGTTTGAATCTGCCTCTCCAGATAAACTTGATAGATGCCTTATGCATTGTTTGACAGAAAAACATGTTATTGCTTTCATCTATGAAATACTACAGTCACTTCAACAGAATAATGATGGCAAAATCAAAGCAGCTTGGGAAAAAGAACTAGGATCAGAAATTCACAATGATCTCTGGAACAGAGGGCTACAATATGTCAGTTTGTGTTCCATTAATGCCAGACATAGACTAATCCAGTTTAAAATATTGCATAGATTACATTACTCCAAGTCTAAACTACATCAAATATTCCCAGAGATTTCTCCTATTTATGATAAGTGTCAAAATGCAGAAGCCAACTTGTTACATAGTTTTGTGATGTGTGTTAAGCTTAAAAACTTCTGGGCTTCTATATTTTTGTTATTTTCGAAACTCTTTAATGTCCATCTGGACTTTGACCCAGTCTGGATCCTTCTTGGACACTCGGAGCAATCAAAAAAAATTCTGAGTGTACAGTCCTGTCTCTTGTCTTATGGGGTAATGTGTGCAAAAAGCTGATTCTCCTTCAATGGAAGGGGAAAGAAGTACCTTCCCTGAAGGCTTGGATTTCAGTAATTACTGAAACACTCCACTTGGAAAGGATCCGATATAATGCCAATGATAATCTGGAGGCCCCTCATCTCACACTTGGAAAGTGCACTGGGCAATTGAGAGACATTATGGTCGGAGATGACATCCATCAATCAAAAAGGTATTAGGGAAGGAAGGTTTTATTTTATTTATTTATATATATATACTTTTTGGGTTTTTTTAGGTATGCCTTTATTTTTTCTACTTAAACAATATTTGGTTGTTGGTTGTTGTTTTTTTTCATTTGTGAATATGGTCTGTGAGGTCTGTTTGTTGTTTTTATTTATTTTTTGGGGGGGGGTTATAAAACAAATATAGAGAAACATTGTCACTCGATGAGTAATTTATATTGTAAACTGTGCTTCCCAATAAACATATTTGAAATGGGAAAAACAAATTTCATCAACAGTCTCAAATCTCTGGTGCCTACAGTTAGAACATGCAATGCAACTTCTGACCAGCAGAGAGCATTATAGCACCATGACTAATTAAATAAACCAACTCAATGAGCAAAAAGCCTTTTCCTCATGTATTAGGAAAAAAACCTGCAATCATAGTAGTTAAAACATTAGAGACTAAACATGTTGTCAAGCTTGGGGTTCAGTATCTTGACCAAAGATTCTTCAGCTCGATCTGCAGGACCTTGAACCGCTGTCCTTCTACTCCATGGATGGCCATCCTTAACCCCACGGTCACCCCGTGATAACACAGTGATAAAATATTCCTCTTGTCTCGTTGTTTATATGCAACTGTACAACTACTGTATGTATCAAGTTGTTTTTTTGTCACGTACATTTGTATTGACAGTTTTTTATTTACAGTCAGTATAGAACAAAACTAATTCATTAGAGAACAAACAAAAACATACATTCCAAAAATTGACATTTGAGAGTTTTATTGTTTTCTTATACTCATTCAGGATTGTCCATTTTCTTTGTTGCTGTTCTGTTTTGTACTTTGTCCATTTTGACCATCTTTCTTTATGCTGATCTTCCTGTATCCGTGTCATCTTTTCCATAATGTAGATTTCCCCTACAATCCATGTCCATTGTTCCAGATTAGGGGATCTTCATTTCCCAATCTCTGTGTAATAGCTTTTTAACCTGCTATTAACAATAATTGAACCAAATATCTGTCGTTTGTTTGTATATGTTCTGCAGATAGATTACACAGATATCTTCTTCCAAAACTGTTATTTTATTAGATTTCAAAAAAATATGGGTGTGATCTGCCTCTAGCTCTCCACAGTCTTGCCAACAGGGTATGCTTTTGTTTGTTGGTTTGTTAACTTTTGACCTTGGGTGTTATAAAAAAGCGTAGGCTATCAGATTCTAGGAAAACTCTCTCACGGTTGCCATGCATTCTCCACATGTTTAAGCAGCCTTCTTCTGTAATTTTTATGCTAAATTCCGCTTCCCATTTTTCTTGTATGTATTTAGTTGAGTGTCTATTTATTGTCAGTTTATCAAGTATTTTTTAATATCTCAACATGATCTCTGGAGTTGACTAGCAACTGACGCCTTGCTTTGCAATGCCATTATAAGTCTGGATGAACAGAGAAGAAGGATTTATGATGTTTGGAGTTCTGACAAGAACTGGCTTTTATGTTTGGTGAAGAAAACTGAGAGTGATGGATGGAGGACAAGGGGGGAGTTGGGGTAGGCCCAAGCTGAACACCCCAGTTGGTAATATATGCGGCTCTATTGTAGTGAATCAATGCACCATGGATTAATGGGGCGGGGGTGGGGGGCTATGACCAGAGGTCTTCTGCCTCATGGTAAGAAACATGCTCAAGAACACGCAGACAGACTCCTATCTGAGTGTCACAAAGTATCTCCCCCATTTTTACCTTGGTTTCTTATTTAATTTTTTTTAACCACAGAGGCACCAGCCAGAGACAAGAGTCCAAGGACACACTTCTTTATTTTTTTGGCTACTCAGACAGAAACACTGCGACTCTGAGGAAACAATCTCTGTGACAAGTTGCTGTGAAGGTCTGTGTTGTCATGTGTACCTAGGTTTGTGGTTTTCCTGCACTTTGATGTGTTTGCTGAAAGATTTTCAATCTGAGAAAAGACAAAGCACCAAAAACATCCAGCATGAAATAAGGTAAGAACATTTTAACCTGCTGTTTTAACATTTAGCTGAACCTTCGATCAATGTTTTTGTATTTGACTCACACAGACATAAAGACAGTAAAGTAGTGAGTGTAACAGGTGTGACACATTTCTGTCTTCTTATTCATGACCATGTTGGTGGAGTTGGTTGAGAAATTGTGTGCAAGTTGGGTAAGTTATGTTTATCATGATTATTGTACATTTTGATTGGATTCGTCATGGAAAATGAGACAAACTGAATCTTCATCCTCTCATTTCACCAGCATGTCTTGTTCTGCTGGAACTAGGTGTTGAATACAGAGGTTGTTTATAGGCTTTGTTTCAGTGTCTCCCTTGTTAAAGCGGAAACTGTGAGAACTAACCCAACGTATTGTGTTTGACTGAGGATGACAAAGAACAATAGAAAAGTCCATATAGACAAGGCTGAGAACAATGTGAGGGGAAGCCATCAAGGGGAGGTGGATAGAAGGAGTGGGTGGAGGGATAAAAAGCAGAAACACAGGACTCAGTGTGATCCAAATGGTAATAATGGGTTGATTAAAATCCTTACATTTAGTGAGCAGGATAGGGTAAAGTTTATGTGAGCAAATAAATGACTACATGAAAGGCTTTTATAGAAATACTGTCTCTGTTATCTGTTTGGGAGTATTTGCCTTACAGCTGACTCAATCTTTATTCTGTGGACACCTAGGCTGTGATCTACTGTCCCTCTGGTGCAAAATGTCCCAAGAACAAGGAACCAGCCCAAGAAGTCAGAGGAGAGTGTACTGGTTCCTGATGACACCCCTTCTCCTCCTGGCTTCACCATGCAGGGGCTTCCTTCCCAACTTCTGGTCCACAGTGTTAACTCTGTCTTTGGACTCGTACACACACCAATACATGACGGAGCAGGCTATCCTCAGTGTAACCCTGGAGGTTCTGAGGGGTACCACAGAACAGCAGGAGCACCATGCAGAGGAAGAGGTGGGCTTCTTTCAGTGTTATAGCAGTTGATTGTGACAGTCCAGCACACAACAACCTGATTTCCTTCCCTCACAGGCCAGGCTAGGACGTGGCTTCTGGAGAGCCGTGAGAGAAGTGGCAAATTCCAATGCAAACATGGACTTCTTGAGCGCCACCAGGTCCAATCCAGTCTACCACTTTGACTCGGAGCGTATTAACGGCTCCATCATGATGTTGCAGCAGTTCTGGACTCAGATTGTGCTCTCAGTTCGAGCCCAAGAGTATGAGAGTGCCCGCTACAGCTTGGGCCAGCTTTGCCATTCCCTGCAGGTACACACTGAGCCTGGATTTAAAGGCACACTATGTAACTTTTGATATTTATAAATATTTTCCTTGAGCCAGTATGTGCTAATATGACCCTACAGGGTTAATGAAAAGTCACTCGGCCCCATCTGCTGCATGTGTCCAGAATAACACGTTTGCAACTTCTGAGTCTCCGGTCCGGTCTCACAAAGTCACGTATCTCACGAGGGTTAGGCTAACCCAATGAGGCTAGCTGTTATGCTAGCGCTAGAGTGTTTTTAGCTCATGATTCCTGTAGTTTTTTAATCTCTCCCTGCTTGAACACAGCTGATTTCTTTGAATGAGTGATGAACCGCTTCAGTAGAAAGCAATGAAGGCTGAGGAGACATTTCAACACTTAGATTTAGGTCTTTCTGAGCAGAAACAATGCTAACGTTTTTATGACAGTGATTTAAATCGGACACTAGCCAAAACAATTTAAAACTGCATAATGTGCCCCTAAGAGCTGACACCGATGTTTACATAAAAATGGTTGTACCTGCCGTCAGTTTGGTAAATGTTTTAGTCTGACATTAAGCATGAGCATTTTCATTTTTGTGTGTTTTGTTGAACCATTTTTCATACCAGGATTTCTACAGCCACAGTAACTGGGTAGAGATGGGCAGGAGATCCATTTACCTCCACCTTCTGCAACCAGAGGAACCCGCCATCCCTCTAGCTAAAGGTAATGTTACATTACAGTAAACCTTTGCCCCGTTTTATCTTCTATTCAAACCTGACACGATCGTGGCAGAAGGTGAGACCCAATGGTGCAGGAGAAGGCAGAACCAGGGGATGGAGGGTAAAATCCAAAAATGATGTTTATTGAAAATGAACTAGGGAAAATAAACTAACAGACTTGACTAGGACAAAAAGACAGCGCGACAGAACAGATGAACCAACAACTAGACGAGACGTAGGAGGGTTTAAATACACGAGGAGCAAATCAAGGGAACAACCCTGCTGAAAAAACCAGCATAGACCAGCATATGCTGGTTCCAGCATATGTTGTGTTTTGGTGCTGGTATGCTGGTCCATAGAGATCCATTAGTTCAACCAGCATAGACCAGCATTGAATCATGTTGGTCTACCAGCTAAACCAGCACCAAACCAGCATAGACCAGCATTGACCAGCATATAAATCAAGACCATCATGATTTGTTTGCTGGTCTTTGCTGGTCTATGCTGGTTTGTTGCTGGTCTATGCTGGTTTGGTGCTGGTTGAACTAATGGATCACTATGGACCAGCATACCAGCACCAAAACACAACATATGCTGGAACCAGCATATGCTGGTCTATGCTGGTTTTTTCAGCAGGGTTAAGACACACCTGAGGAGCAAAGCAGTGGAACTAATCAGACAACAGGGCAGGACATGAAGAAAAAACACAAAACCTGATCAACTAAAACTAAACACAGAAGACTATGAACATCAGAAAACTAAACAGAAGTAACTAAACACCAGAAGACTAACTATACCAAACTAACTAACACAGGGGACTAAAACTAAACACAGAAGACTATAAACTGTCACGAACGGTGGCTGTGAACAGGCAGGTGGACCCAAGGTGCTGGTAAGCAGGAGGCAGGAGACGGAGGTACTCCAAAAATGAAGGTTTTTATTAAATAAACTGGACAGGACTATGACTATGACGGACAGGACTATGACTGACAAAAACAGGGCAGGAACAGAAACAGATGAACCGAGGACGAGACAAGAAACAGAAGGGTTTAAATACTTTGGTAGAAATCAACGGAACAAGAAACACCTGGAGATACTTGACACGTGAGGGAGGGGCGAGAGCAGGAGCCAGGAACAACAGGGGAAACAGACAAGACTAACCAGACCAGACAAGAACTAAACAGACTAGACAGGGGATCATGACATAACCCCTCCCACAAGGGGCGGATCCCAGACGCCCCAACAGGAACCAGGCAGGGAGGGAGGAGGGAGACCAGGCAGGAGGGCCGAAAACAGCCCGGCATGACGGGGCTCAGGGGGGCGGCCCGGAGGCAGCCCGGCGTGACGTGGCCATGGACCCGGCGCGGGCTCAGGGGGGCGGCCCGGAGGCAGCCCGGCGTGACGTGGCCTTGGACCCGGCGCGGGCTCAGGGGGGCGGCCCGGAGGCAGCCCGGCGTGACGTGGCCTTGGACCCGGCGCGGCCTCAGGGGGGCGGCCCGGAGGCAGCCCGGCGTGACGTGGCCTTGGACCCGGCGCGGCCTCAGGGGGGCGGCCCGGAGGCAGCCCTGCATGACGAGGCTGAAGCTCGAGGTCTGGACCCGGCGCGGACCCACGGACCCCGGGACCAACAGGACGTTGAGCAGGAAGACTTGGGCTTGGAGCGGGACCCTCCGGACTTGGAGCAGGAAGACTTGGGCTTGGAGCGGGACCCTCCGGACTTGGAGCAGGAAGACTTGGGCTTGGAGCGGGACCCTCCGGACTTGGAGCAGGAAGACTTGGGCTTGGAGCGGGACCCTCCGGACTTGGAGCAGGAAGACTTGGGCTTGGAGCGGGACCCTCAGGACTTGGAGCGGGACCCTCAGGACTTTGGCAGGGCTCGGGACCCTCAGGACTTTGGCAGGGCTCGGGACCCTCAGGACTTTGGCAGGGCTCGGGACCCTCAGGACTTTGGCAGGGCTCGGGACCCTCAGGACTTTGGCAGGGCTCGGGACCCTCAGGACTTGGACTGGACACAGGACCAACCTCTACACAGCAGGACAGACCGTCTGCCGCGACCTCCTTCAGCGCTGCCAGGTAAGCCCTCTGAACGAAGGCGTAGCGGCTCTTCAGGGCTGGCACAGCTCTCAATCCCGGATGGGACGTGAAGAGGGAGTTTAGCAGCTGGGCGGCCCGCAGCCTCTGGTGGGGACATGAGGGCACAGAAAATACATCAGTCCAAGTGTCTGTGATAAGCTGGCTCACCTCATCAATGACCTCTTCCGAGAGAGGTGGCACAGCTCTGTGACCGGAGGCTGCGGGTACGGCAGCGGCGGGACAGGAGGCTGCGGGTACGGCAGCGTGCTTCTCCTTGGTCGGGGGCTGCTGGAAGCGGAGCTCCTTCCGGGCTCGAGGCGGCAGCTGCACCTTGGCTTGGGTCTGGGGTGGCGGAGGCGTGGAGCTGGGTCTATGGGACCGCCGACGACGTGAGGACATGACCCCGCTGAACAGGATCGCGGAGGACGGCGGGACGCCGCCAGCGATCCCTCTCCGATGTTGGGGCTTGATGGCCAGACGTGTGCCCCAGAACGGCGACCTCATCTCCTCCTCCAGCTCCTTAAACTCCAGGAGCGTCAAGAACTCACCAGCTGGGTCCAAACGTTTGGCTCGGTTCATTCTGTCACGAACGGTGGCTGTGAACAGGCAGGTGGACCCAAGGTGCTGGTAAGCAGGAGGCAGGAGACGGAGGTACTCCAAAAATGAAGGTTTTTATTAAATAAACTGGACAGGACTATGACTATGACGGACAGGACTATGACTGACAAAAACAGGGCAGGAACAGAAACAGATGAACCGAGGACGAGACAAGAAACAGAAGGGTTTAAATACTTTGGTAGAAATCAACGGAACAAGAAACACCTGGAGATACTTGACACGTGAGGGAGGGGCGAGAGCAGGAGCCAGGAACAACAGGGGAAACAGACAAGACTAACCAGACCAGACAAGAACTAAACAGACTAGACAGGGGATCATGACAATAAACATCAGAAAACTAAACAAACACATGGAAATAACTAAACACAGACTAAAAACACGGGCAACAGACTAAACTAAATACAGAAAATGACTAAACAATGAGCAAAGACAAACTAAACTATAACCAAACAGACAGAACTCATGACACAAATCAAGTTGATTGTTATCAAGTTAATTTATTGTCAGTCTGCTGCGCATACAATCACAGTACAGCAACACAAAACGGCAATTCTTCAGGGTCCACATACAATATTAAAATGAAAGAAAAAGCTCGAAATTTGTACAACACACGCGTGCATGCACACACACACTTCTAGGTAATAAGAAGTCTCTGATTGGACTGACCTTAAGTAACAGTCTGTGTATGTGTTCCATGAGAAAAGCAGCCTGTGAGGTGATAAATAAAGGAAGGAGGCTGTTGACCAGTCTGGAGGTTCTGACGTTAATACTGCTGTATGGTTTGCTGAATGGCAGCAGCTCAGCTGTTTCTGGAGCGGATGTGAGGGGGGCTTGTTGATGTTCACTGCTCTGCACCTGCAAATGTTCATAAGATATCTTGGTCCAATGACCCTCTCAGCTGCTCTGACTATCCTCTGCAGGGCTATTTTATCAGTCAGCTGGAATACCACACCACAGTATGTTACAACATACCATATCATTTTATTTATAGAGCACCTTCAACATCAGTGTTGACATCATAAAGCAAAAAGTACAGATAATTAACACACACACACACACACACACACACACACACACACACTGTAACACTTTCAACCACACCTCTGCACAAATACGCAAATGTGTTTATGGCAACAGCCTCTAACCGGACACGTTTACAGGACCTGCTCTACCACCTGATATATTTGATATATTGAGTCCAACCACTAGACCTATAGCAAAACATTAGTCTGTCCCTGAGGTTTTTCTTGGAAGGAAGTGGCTTCTTTGCTGCCCTTCTTGACACCAGGTCATTCTCCAAAAGTCTTCTCCTCACTGGGCTTGCAGCTGCACACACAGCCTGCCCTCTAGTCCTGAGTAGTTCTGCATTTACCCAAACCCACAGCTGGGTTGATCTCAGGAGGTGGTCCTGGTGCTGCTGGACTCTATTGTGTGTTTCCTTTAACATGAATGCAGAGGAAATTGGTTCTCTGAGATTAAAATGAACTTTGTGGATTAGAGAGACTTTGTTATAAAAATTGAGGCAGCAGAATTTGTGACAATTTTTATAAATTCTCAAAACTTTTGATCAAGCTGGCAGTTTATGTTGTACGTAAATAAATAGTTGCAATCTAGTTCTGAGGGGAAATCGTCTCAAAAAGCCTTTGATTCTGTTTGTAGAAAATACCCCTACGTGTGTTGAGTGCTTCACCCCGACCTGTTGGCGTAACCTCCTACCAGCTCTGACAAACCCCCAGGACAACTCCCACCTCCTCACCACTGGCTACTTCAGCAAATCATCTAATAAACCTAAAGGTTTTTCACCTCATAAGTTATTCTTTTAATCACAGGTCAATTTTCTTGTTAAATTCAACAAACACTTTGATTCTCAGGAAAATGCAGCCATGGAGGTATTATGGACAACAGTCAATTTCTGAGTGCCAGAGGGGGAATCAACAAAGACAGCACCTCGCCGCTCTTCTCCCCTCACCATTACCTCCATGTGGAAGCTGCACATTTGGCCACTGAAGCCACCCTGAATGTCCTGAGAGACCTCAAAGACACCGTGGGCCCAAATGCCTTCCTCAAGTAAGTTTCAACGCAAAATGCACCACAGCTTCCTCAATCCATCTTGTTCAAACTTCTAATGTTCTGTGTACACATACTGTATTTTAAACATTCCTTGGCAGGCTCTTCAGAGTGAAGCAGGTCCCGGCTTTAGTGTTTGTTATGGATACCACAGGCAGCATGTTCGAGGAGATCACCGCCGCTCGACTCAGAGCTCACTCCATCATCCAGAACCAGGCCAACAGCGCCGAGCATCCTGGCACCTTTCTGCTCGTGCCTTTCCATGACCCAGGTGACCTGTCAGTGGGACTGAGCAGAGTCACCTACAGTAGAGAACTGGTCTAAGCCTGTTTTATCAAATTTAGTTTTGAAAGCTTTCAAGAAGCTTTGTATCCTATCATATTTCTATCTCTTGCCATTGTTCAGGATTTGGACCGGTCTACGAGGCTGAAGACCCAAACCAGTTCATGCAGTTCTTAGAGGACCTGATGGCTCTTGGAGGAGGAGACGAACCAGAGATGTGTCTTTCTGCCATTCAGGTGAATTTATGTTCTGAACACTCTGGATAAATAAGTCATGTGATGTCTGTGAGTGCATGGTAGACATTTTAGTTATATAAAAGTTTGAGCTATTTCTAACCTTAATCCCTCTGTAAGTGCTGGCTGAATAAAAGTATTTTTATGTTTCCCTTCAGATGGATTTTTATTCTTCTCTCAAAAATCTAGATTGTTAAAGTCTTCAGAAACAGACCAACAGGAGGCAAACCCTCCTCATGCTGTCAGATCGTCTCTCCACATCATGTGTTGTGTTAGAACAGCTGAGCATGTTTTCTCTTCGTTTAGTGATTTAAATGTCAGGCTGACCAGACAACTCACAGCTTTGTGGTCTTATGAAGAGGTTTATTTCCTGTCTGATACTTGAATTTGATTTGACATTTAAGCCAAATTGTTCTGATTTAACCAAAAGTTTAAATAAAAGGTTGTTGAGCCACAGAATCTTTATGGTGATGATGCAGAAAGTATTTTTCCCCTCTGAAGATAATTTCTGACATTTTAACAACTGATAAACACAGTAAGAAGGTTTATGACTTGTATTATTAGTTATTATCATTTGTAATCATTCCAGTTGCTCGTCTTTGCTGGTGTTCTGACTAAACGTGCGTGTCACTGCCTGGACTTGCATCCTCTAACTTGTATTTCTGTGTGTTTGTAGCTGGCACTCACACACAGTCCGCCCCTATCGGAGATCTTCGTATTCACTGACGCTTCTGCCAAAGATGCTTATTTGTTTGATGCTGTGAAAGCCCTCGCCTTGGAGAAACAGAGTAAGGTGGGTGTAAAGAAACCTGACCTGTAATAAAAACAGCTTCATCTTTAATCAGAGATTCTTAGGAGTTTGTCAGGAAGGACAAACAAAACGAGGAGCTGCTTTAAACATGAGTTCATTTAAAACCATGGTTTCATTTCAATTTAGGTAATGCATTGATTCAATAAGTTATGTATTATACTGTTATACATACCTATTGGTATCATTTATATTGAATGTATCTGTCTTATTGACCCCAATCAACACATCTAGTTGTGACAAACCAGCAACAACAGACTGGAGTAGGTTTAACTTTCTTTTGCCTCGTATTTAAGTTTTATCTTTCCACAGATCAATTTCCTCCTCACTGAAGACCCCAGCTACACAGCAGGAAAGAAGAAGACGAGGAGGAGGAGGAGGAGTAAAGAGCCTCTGTCCCCTGATCGGTTCTCCCTCTACTCGTCTCTGTCCTCTCTCTCAGGAGGACTGACCATATTCACCACCAACTCTGACATCCATCAGGTCTCCACCATAGTGGAGGACAACCTATCTGTCAACAAGGTACGACTGTAGCTCCACCTGATAATAATAATAATAATAATTCATTTTATTTATAGGCGCCTTTCATGACACTCAAGGTCACCTTACAGTGAAACGAGATAAAACACAGCAAGGTCAGACAAAACAAACATAAAAGATCCGCCTAAAATAAAACAATTAAAAATCAGTAAAAACAATAAAACAGAGAGATGAGATTAACAGGTGAAAAACAGTTTTGAACAGGTAGGTTTTGAGACGTGATTTGAAAAGTGAGATGGAATCAATGCTGCGGATGTCGGGGGGGAGAGAGTTCCAGAGGTGAGGGGCAGAGCGACTGAACGCTCTGGACCCCATGGTGGACAGACGGGATGGAGGAGGAGGATCTGATGGGTCGACATACTAAATATGGTCTGCCCTTGTTTATCAGATTCTTTAACGTTCATAAAGAAGAGATGTGTATATTACTGTTTTACTTTACTCGTTGTTCTTTGTCTGTTGAAAGTCTGAAAGCTAGGTTTGGAAATTACATTTTTATATTTGACCAACCACCTTCATCTTGTTTTGGGCTTGTTGGATGTTCATTTTATAAAAAATAATTAACAGTTTTCAGCGTAGTAAACAGAAACTTTAAAAATATTACTTGTGCCTTTAATTCAAATAATGCTGTAAATAAAGTTTTGTATTTTAAGTTTTTCAAAAAGCTTTTTAGCCACAAGAAAATAATTTATTATTAAAAAATGTTTTTTAAATGCTCATTTATGCAGGTCTAGAGAATTTTCTGTCTTTAGATATAAAGCACTAGTACTGCTGTCATACTCTAATAGTACTCACTCATCACTCTCTTCCTCCTCAGGTGACTCTCCTCCATGTGGAAAGTGATCAGGAGCTAATGTCCATGCATTCCTTCAGAGTGGACAGCTCAGTTAAAAAGGTCATCCTACACATCACCGGCACCTTGACTGAGTGCATCCTCACCAGTCCATCAGGTGACTTCCACATTCTGCACAGATTAAAGAATATTTCACTAAAAAGTAGTTCTGAAGTTGTTATCTGACTGTTTTCTGTTCTTCCTGAGAGCTACTGTTTTTAAAAACTGCACTTGACATTAAATGTGGATGGAGCATAAAGCTCTCTTCTTTGAACTTGACTTTAAGTTAGGTCCTGTTGTTAATGTTCTTCTGATCTTCAGACCTAAGTCAGTCTCTGCTGAGCGAGCAGCGCCCCCTGGCAGAGCTGGAACACTTTCAGGGTCTCTATCGGATCAGCCTGTCGCCTCCTGTTCAGCCTGGTCAGTGGAGTGTACAAGCCAGGAGTGACGGCCACATCACGTTCAATGTGATAGGTAAAGGATAAACACACATACACATTCTGCATAAACAGTTTACAGTTAAAGACTCTAAGGAAGGAAGTCTTCTTCTACTTATCTGCACCAGGTGACAGCAGTGTTGATTTCTTGTATTACTTTGCCACTACAACAAATGAGACTCATCCAGGTCTGTCCAGGGTGGAGGGTAGTCCTGTGGCAGGTGAGGCAAGACTGTCATTTCTTACAATAAGTGAATCAGGCTCAAACCTGTAATCTGTCCTCTCAGGTGCTCCAGTGTTTCTGGTGATGACTGTCACAGGCGTAGCTTCAGCTGAGAAAGTGTCTTTTCATGCAACTCTGCTGGGGGCTGAAGGACAGAACCTTCACCGTGTGAAACTGAACAAATCTTCCTCTTCATCGTTCCACACCCTGGAGGAACTTGTGGGATTTGTGGATTCTGTTCCCACAGTTCCCTTCTATGTTCAACTCACGGGTCAGGACAGCAGAGGGGACAAGCTGGAGAGGGCTTCCACAGAGATGATTCAGCCCTCTCATGTTCAGATACAGGTAAAAAAACAAGAGCAGCACTAAACCTGCTCGTTAAAGGCCAAGTCATACTCCACAGGAACCAAGAGCTTTGTTCTCACTGGGGGTCTGAGAACAAAAATGACGTTGTTTTGTTCTCGTAGCACTTGCGGCTTGTTCTCGTGCACATCAGCTGAGCAGAACTTTATTCTGCAGGGCGCTGGAGAACAACTGCTGTGATTGGCCAGAAAGGGAGAATGAGTGTGGTTAGTGCGGTTGACGTTGATGTAACTTTTTCTTCAGTGCGTAGATGCCTGCTGTGTGCAGACAGAGGGACCTGTGACCAGGGTGAGGAGGCGTACGGGTCCGCAGCCGGACCGGGACTAATGTTACATGACAGATCGTTTTAATCTGCACTCCTCCCCCCGCCCCCCACCCCCACCTGATACGCAATGCATTGCTGAAGGAGTTCAGCAGCAGAGTTCTCGGGGACGATGAATGACCCCTGCTGAAACTAGCGTTTTTCTTGTTCTCAGAGCCCCCCCCCCCCCCCCCCCCCCCCCCCCCCCCCCCNNNCGAGAACAAAGTTGTTGCTTATTGTTGAGTATGAATTGGCCTTCAGTTTTTTATTTTGAGGAAAGAAATACAAAATGAGATCAAAACCAAAAGACCTTAACAAGAAATGGACAGGTATTATTAGGTATAATAGGGATTGGTTTCAGACTCTACACATTAAAATAAATCTATATTATATATCCATCAAACTGATGGAAACCTCCTCTTGTTGCTGATTTACATTCAGAATAAAAATATTACAGCAGAACTTTTTCCATTATTTTTCTTTATTACATTAAAAAGTGGTGCTAGTTCAGAGAAGCACAAAGTGCCTCTTGTTCTTTGTTCTTGCTCACTGTGAACTCCCCTTCTGTCAGATTGTGTCTGTTGTTTCCATCTTTACCCTGTTCAGTCAGAAGAATCATAATCAACTAAATGAGTGCAAATTGCTTGACTGTGCTGATCTTGATGGTGTGTTTCTGCCAGTACACATAGGGCTGTTTGCATTAGGATGCTGACGCTGAGACAAATGAGATAATGGGAGCAACAAAGGTGCAACAAATCAGGCGCTGCACATTGTCAGTGATTCTGTCAGAGTTTTTACAATTTTTACTTCCTTATTGAAGGAAGAGGAAAACAAAAATTGTATTCACAATAAGTGAAAAGAGTTTTTCTTTAATCAGCGATTTACAGAGTTTATCTTAATCCCACCAGATGTTGTCGGCCCCCCACCTTGTTCCAGGTCACAGAACAGAGGTAGATTTTGAAATCATAAACCACGGTCCTGCCCGACTTTTTAACCTGACTGCTGATGATGACTGTGGATACCTGCTCATGAGAGGACCACACAGGTGAGGGATTAAACCAGCTACCTGGTGAACCGCTGAAACATTAAAACATTTCATTTTCTCTTCACTAAAGTTAAAATTATTTTAAGGTAATAAAAATGAATTGGTGTTCTTGTCCCTCAGGTTCCACGTTGAAGAACAGGGGTCTTTCCACGGTCAGGTGTACCTCCTTACTCCTGCCTCGGCTCAGGCAGGAGCAACCGTTACACTTACCCTAACTGTGCATGCTCACAACTCTCCTGAATCAAATTATGCTGTGGTGTACTTGACTGTGGTCCCTCCGGTGAGCGATATCAAACATCTAGTGGGAAATGAGCTCTTTGATGTCCTCATTCTTCCCTGCGTGACTATATTTTGTTGCTTTCAGAATGCAGATGCTTCTCCTCCATCCTGCTCCGCTGTACGAGTCCAGTGTGACTGTACTGAAGTCTGCACCGAGTCGAGCTGGACCGTGTCTCTGGTTGTATCCGACGGTCGCTCTGGCCTCGCTGCCCTTCAGGTGCAGAAGGGTGAAGGAGCTTTGACTTTATTTCACAGCTTGCCACCCACAGAGCCCAGCACAGGAGGAGCCCAGCAGCACAAGAACAAAACAACCAGCAGAGGCCACCATCAGCACAATCATCCCCACTATAGAGCCAGATTAGAGGCAGGGGACCCCCCTTTGAATGTTTCTGAGTGGACACAGGACTCGTCACAGCCACTGTGGCTGACGTATACATCCAGCTGCTGCTCGGATCAGGCAGAGGTGCTGGTGTGGAACAAAGCTGGAAACCTGAAGCGCTGCCATCTAACATCTGGTCAGCAGAGGAAACAAAAAGACAAAACCACAGAGAGCAGTGGGGCAGGACGGACAAAACCTACGGGAGTCCGTTTCCTGTTGCTGGTCCTGGTCCTGCTGTGGTCACCACTAACGTAGACTCAGCTGTATTTTCCCCTTTACAGATTTCTGCTGTTTTGTATTTATTTTATATTTACTCCGGTTATCTTATTGGTATTTGGTGTCTGATCTGAAACATTTGAGTGTGACAAAAACAGAACAGATATTTAAGGGTTAAATACATTTTTACAGCACTGAAGAAAACATTTTACTGGTCAGAATCCTCTGTTTTATCAGTAAATGTGATTAAAGGGGATTGTTGTCCTGTTTTGGAGTGTAACGTTTGAAAAACAAAAGAGCACTTAATTCAAATAATAGTTGATTTTCCCCTAGTTTGTAATGTTCAAAGCTATTACAATAAGAGCCTCTTATTTATTCCAGCCTTTACAACAGATAACAAAAGGATCAGTCTATTTACCAGTGTGGGGTTTGATCTTGACGTAAAGCTCAGGTTGGCACTTAGTTTCATTTTCCTCATTAAATGCAATCTTGAAACACTTCCGCCTGAATGAATGTTGTATTATGATGTAAAACTCGGCAATAAGCTTGTAGGAATAAAACGTTTTTACAGAAGTTGTCACATGACTGAATTTGACTAAATTTACAGCTGTTTCCATTTTCTGCTTTGATCTTTCAAACATATAGATCATCGTTTATATAATCAGTAGTTTGATGAACAGAAATGAGCGTTAGCTCAGTAGCTTACTGCCCTCAGCGTGTCAATGTGAGGGTGAATGATTGACTGTAGTGACGTGCTTTGGGAGTCCTTGGACTTCATATAAGTGCAGACCAATTCACATTACCATTTAATCATTTAAAGATATCAAACTGCTGTGCTGTCTCCATTACATCATAAAATTCCTGCTTGAATATGTTTTGCTCCATTTAGTCCAATAGATTTTCCAATAGATTCCAATAGATAGTTGGCCCATGCATTTATAATCTGGCTCTGTCTCTTCCTGGCAGTGGGCGTAGCTTTAGTGTGACAACCTGTCCGAAGTCTGAGCTCTAAATCATTTCTCTTCAGCAACACCACAGGCTGCATATTTATAGTGGAGGTAGGCCTAATACCAGTCTGTAGTGTTTAATAGCATCATGTTCATTAGTAGATTTTAATAATCTGTCCTCTGACTTTAGGATTTTAAACAGCTATTTGCTGTAACACTTTCTTTTTTATTACAGCAGTAACTTGTTGAACAGGAATGGATCACTGCGGTCTGTTAACGTCTGATAAAAAACCAGGTACTCAACTTGTATATGTTGCACTTAAGAAAAGGGATGAGTTTGAGGGTTTTTATTGCCTCACAACACAGCATGCAGCTTGTACAATGACTTGTTTTCTACCTCCCCACAAAGCATGCACTCAAACTTTAACCTACACACAGTGGACGCCCTCTAGTGACACAAAGTGCCACTACATGCACAAAAAAAAGGAATTTGGTAAAAATCAAACTGAGTTCATATAGGGCCATAAACATTACATACTGCAATAAATGCACTGTGCAAGTGGACTTGAGCAGCACAGCAGTGCAGTTAAGCTACAAAATGATTGGTTGAAAACGGACAAAGGGATAGTGGAGAGAAGCAGTGTGTTATGGCTGCAGGGAAAGACGCTGATTGTGATTGGTTGAATTGTTTCAGGGAGAGGCTGAGTCTATCCCACTGCCTTTCAGCAGCAAGCTGATCATCAGATGAGGCCGAGATGATAACCAACTTGAACATTTTCTACAATATTGCAATTTATAGCCAAGGCTAAAGATCTAGAAGGGTCAAAGGAGTTGGCCGTCCAGTGGGCAGGTGGCTACAATGGAGGACAGTTCATAAGACGTTCAGCCATGAAATGTTCAGTTTGAGATGTTCATGATGAGAAGCTTTAAGTTAAAACATTTGAACCTATTGTTTAGATTTTAAGTTTCTATTTCAGCTCATAGAAACACTTTTAACTTGTTTTTAGTAAGTTACACACAAATAAAGAACTGTACATTTACTAGATTGATAATTATTCATTGACAAGTCAACCTATAGATACTGATTTTAAAAATTTGAAGTTTCATTCAAGTTAAAGTACAAACTTAAAAGAATTTGGTAGGTAAACTATGGCTAAAAAACTAACCATAGACACAAATAAACATAAACATATTGGAGGGTGTCAATGAACAATAAAGATGTGCTTTTGCTACATACAGGTACAGTAATTATGTATGCATTTTATGTGCAATGCAATAAAGGCTCACTGAGGAAAGCTCAAACTGTTGTAACATGCAGTTGAAGTAATAAGATTCAAATCATTTGATTTATTTATTATTTAATTGCATTAATTTACTAAAAACTAAAGTTATTACACGGTCTCTCTCAGTTCCTCTGAAGAGCATTGAAGTGGAGGTGGAGGTGAGGGACCATGTAGCGACAGTGGTCTCCACTCTGAACTACAAGAACCAGGAGGACAAACCACTAGAGGCTGTTTTTGTCTTCCCTCTGCCTGGAGATGCTGCTGTGTGTCACTTCAGTGCTGAGATTGGACAGAACAAAATTGTAGCTGAGGTGAAGGAGAAACAGCAGGTGAGCTGGACAGAAAGATGTGCTCTCTAGAAAGGAGGTGAAACACAGTGAAGTGAACATTACTGACATGTTGGATGTGGACTGCAGGCTCGGGAGGAGTATGATGATGCACTGAGCTCCGGTCAGCAGGCCTTCCTGTTGGAGGAGAGTGAGGAGAGTCCAGATATCTTCTCTCTGAGTGTGGGCAGTCTGCCTCCAGGAGAGAGCGCCTCCATCAGGCTGGAGTACGTCACTGCGCTGGCTGTGCAGGCTGATGACGGACTGAGGTTCTGTCTGCCTGCTGTGCTCAACCCTCGCTACCAACCTCAGGGTAGGAAAACCAGCTGATGGATGTTCACATGAGACCATTAAAACCCTCCAACCTGACAAAATCTCCCAATTCAAACAAAAACCAGTTGACTCCCAGTTGTCTGTCATGGTGTTTCCAGGTAGTGAAGGTCCCAGTGTCCAGGTGAGCTCAGTCCCAGCCTCTCTGGTGCCCTACAGTCTGTCCTTTAGTGTCCGAGTGTCCTCTCCTCGTCCAGTCTCTAAAGTAGAGTCCAGCTGTTCCCTGGAGCCTCTTCAGTTCCTCAACAGTGATCAGACACAGGCCACGGTGGGTAGAGTGCTGATGTCACTGCTGTGTGTGGTTGTTCCAAACAACAGGAACAACTTTCTTTGTATCTGTGTGTTTTTGACCTGTAGGTTAAGTTGGCTGCAGGACACAAGTTTGATAGAGACGTTGAAGTTCTGATTTATTACAAAGACGCCCACCAGCCCACTGCTGTGGTGGAGGCAGGACAGGACTCTGCTCAACCTGGTGAGTTCACACTGAGAAAGTCGATCATCCTCAGACTGATGTGTTTCTGCAATAAATGTTTATATTGGAAGTAATTTAATGTTTTCCATCCCTGTCATGTTCAGGCTCTCTGATGGGTGATCCAGTGGTGATGGTGAGCCTGTACCCTGAGTTCCCCCAGTCTGTCATGTCCTCACTCGCCTCATGTGGAGAGTTTGTGTTCCTGATGGATCGATCTGGGAGTATGGGCAGTGCCATTAAAAACGGCAAACCAGGAGAAACTCGCATCAGCAGCGCCAGGGTATTACCTGAGTTTGACCTCTATTAAATAAAACTTTTCTCTCTTAGACACAGTTCTGTGTTTTCTGTCTTTAGGACACTCTGCTGCTCCTGTTGAAGAGTTTACCAATGGGCTGCTACTTCAACATCTACAGCTTTGGGTCCACCTTTGAACACATCTTCCCGTGAGTGACTTTGCCAATATACGTTCACTGGTCACTTTATTAGGTACGCCTTGCTATTATCAGGTTACACCTCCTTTTACCTTCAGACCTGCCTTCATTCTTCATGTACCAAATTCAACAAGGTGTTGGAAACATTCTTCATACTGACATGAAATCATCATCTAGCATATGCTAAAAAAAAAAGCATCAATCTGCATATATATTTTATTATTTTTTATTCATTTTTAACTTTAATTGATTTTATCTGTGTTTTTGTGTAGTTGTCTTTTATCATGTACAGCACTTTGGGTTGCGTGAGCAACAGTAAATGTGCTTTAAAAATAAAGTTGGCCTTGACTTTGACCTATATATACTGTAGCTACTCATAGAAAGTTTTGTCATGTATTAATCTGTAAAAAGTTGTTTTAAGAGTGTGAATGAATTCTAAAGTACCATCTGCTCTAATCGTCTTGTGTTATTGATGGCAGTCAGAGTGTGGAGTACAATGAGAAGACCATGGAGGAGGCTGTGAAGAAAGTTGAGGTGATGAAGGATGATCTGGGAGGAACAGAGATCCTTGAACCTCTGAAACACATTTACAGCCAGCCCTGCATTCCCAATCAGCCTAGACAGGTGAGTAATACACATACATGAAATACACTGACTTGGTATGTAGCATAAACCTTTCATCAACATTAGCACATCAGTCTTCATAAACATTGTGATTGATCTGCACAATAACTCCTTTTTCTCTCCTCACACCCTTAGAAAAAATCCTGCTTGAACCAGTTTTTGAAGCTCATATTTGTTTTAGCTTTGGTCGGTCTTTATGTGTTTTAACAACACTTGTTACTAAATCACCAGAGTTACACACCTCTCATTCAGATTCCCTGGTGGACTTTCAGCATATTTCTGGTGGGACTTTGTTTAACCTTTGAGTAACGTCTCCTCCCTCAGCTGTTTGTCTTTACTGATGGAGAGGTGGGGAACACCAAACAAGTTACGGATGTTGTGAAGAAGAATGCAGCCTCCCACAGGTAACACCACAGAAACTTTGACTCTCAGTTTGTGTCGTGCCCTGCTGCTGTTTGTGTGTTTAAAAATAAACTATTATATTGTAGATGTTTCTCTTTTGGGATTGGAGAAGGAGCCAGCTCTGCTCTGATTAATGGGATAGCCAAAGAAGGAGGAGGTCACGCTCAGTTCATCACTGGGACTGACAGGATGCAGCCAAAAGTATAAAAACAAACCTTCACATGTTCAAACACATTTTCTTGTACTGACTCAGGATGTGATAAGTAAATGATTCTCTATCTGTTTTAATGATCAGGTGATGCAGTCACTAAAATTTGCACTGCAGCCAGCTGTGGAGGATATCTCTGTCACATGGGAATTACCAAAGGGAGTGTCTGCTACTGTCCTCTCTCCACCCATCACAACTATTTTTCAGGGTCAGAGGTCACTGATCTATGCCCAGCTTACTGGACAGGTAGGATCACCACCATGTATTTAATGCTGAAGCATCTCTTTGTTTCTGCTGATCAAAAAACATGAAAACTATTGATGTTTCAGATTACTATTAAATGGTTTGTGCTTTATAATAATTTCTTAGAGTCCTGATGTGTCAGAAGGCTGTGTGACAGTGAAGTACAGCCTGGCAGGTCATCTTTCTCAGAACCAGCTGCACTTCAGTCTCAAACCTGCTGAGGATTCTGGGTAAAACAATTCTAAGATTGGCAGCAAGTTTAGATCCTGGTTTAATAATGAATTGATGTTATTTTACTATGTTTTTATTTGTCAAAATGTAATTGTCATTGAAATCATGTTTATTGTTATTACTGTTTGTTAGCATTGTCTTCAAAGAGCTTTGATGTCTTGCTTTGTCCTTTTCAGCATATGTCACTTGTGATTTTCTTTCATTCAAAAGTCCTTGTGGAGTAAGGCTGTATTGTAGGATTGTAAGTAGGGGGCAGAATAAGAGGGATTCAAAGACCTTGATGAAACATCACCAGAATAGGAAGAGCTCAGGACAACGACATCGGGAGTTCTCATTCATAGCATTTGTTTTGATGTCTCACTATGGGATACACCTCCTGCATATTCCTCAGAAGCACCTATCTAATTACGCCAATCCTGATTGGCTGGTGATCGCGATGCCTGCATCATTCAGTCCTTTAAATAGCTTGCGCTACAACGCAGCATCATTCAACAACCTCTTCTCGCTTTGGAGCGTATCCCAGCATCAGCAGGCTAGCTAACTGCTCCATAGACTGGAACCAGAACATCCGTCACCAGACGCTAGCTGCTGTGTTTCTGCCACGCCTGGCCAGAGCATTTTTCAACGCCGGATTTTTTTTTGACGGGGCATCCCAGCTAAAGTCGTCACCAATGCTAACACACCAGTTAGTTTTTTGTGTGTTTCGGCATGGCACGTCAGCTAACTGGAATGCATTCTGCTTTACCTCATGCCAGAGGAGGTTGTGCCTCAGGGACTTGTTCATGTAGCTGCAGCAGCTGGATACTGAGCAAGGACCCACACCAGGACCCATCCCTGTCGCCGTTGGACCACCGCCGAACACAGATGCTGACTCAACTGTCCCTGTGAATGCTGAGCCGCGCGCAGCAGTCAGGTGGGGCTCCCAGCTAGACCTGGCCGCAAAGGCTCCGCATGAGGAGGACGTTGTTGAGCTGAATTATGAGGATGATGACAAGGTGGACTCAGAGCTCCTCATATTTTGCCCACGATCCCCAAGCTGCAGAGCCCAGAGCTCCACCAGCTCCCCGGGATGTGGAGGCTGCTTCACCCTCAGTTAGTTTGGACATGCAGTCCGTGTGCAAATGCACTGCGTCCAGGCTCAACATCCCCTGGCCTGAAGTCGTGACTGAGAACACCAGATCTTATTATGAGGGGATGAAATTGCCCCAGGCTACGAGGACTGAAGCAGCTGCTCCGGGTCTTCCCAGAGCTGCTAGAAGAGCTTGCCATTTCGTGTAAGGACCGTTCCTTCAGCAGGAGCACCCAGATACCAGTAGCTTCCACTCTGGACTTTAAGAGCATGGAGAGGCTCGGGATGCACTGTATGCCCCCCATGAAACTGCTGGTCGCAACCCATCTGTACCTCCTGGAGTCCAATGCTGCTGTTGAAGATGGACCGCTTCCAGTCTGCTCTGACCAAGAAAGCATACAGAGCTGCGGTGGTTGCAGTCAGTGTGCTAAATGTCTCCTACATGCTCTCGGCCTACTAGGCTGAGCTGTGTGAGGATATGGTTAAAAACTCGACTCCAGAGGGGTGGGAGGAAATACCCATAATCACAGATATCTGCCTCTGCATGCTACGGTGCGTGGTCTGGGCTGTGGGTCCATGGGGATGATGGTTCTGCAGGATTGTGCCAGGTGGCTAAACCTGGCTAACCTCAGACAGA
>SSNR01000068.1:2536281-2547843 GCA_006937965.1 Callopanchax toddi | reverse complement strand
GATGAAACATCACCAGAATAGGAAGAGCTCAGGACAACGACATCGGGAGTTCTCATTCATAGCATTTGTTTTGATGTCTCACTATGGGATACACCTCCTGCATATTCCTCAGAAGCACCTATCTAATTACGCCAATCCTGATTGGCTGGTGATCGCGATGCCTGCATCATTCAGTCCTTTAAATAGCTTGCGCTACAACGCAGCATCATTCAACAACCTCTTCTCGCTTTGGAGCGTATCCCAGCATCAGCAGGCTAGCTAACTGCTCCATAGACTGGAACCAGAACATCCGTCACCAGACGCTAGCTGCTGTGTTTCTGCCACGCCTGGCCAGAGCATTTTTCAACGCCGGATTTTTTTTTGACGGGGCATCCCAGCTAAAGTCGTCACCAATGCTAACACACCAGTTAGTTTTTTGTGTGTTTCGGCATGGCACGTCAGCTAACTGGAATGCATTCTGCTTTACCTCATGCCAGAGGAGGTTGTGCCTCAGGGACTTGTTCATGTAGCTGCAGCAGCTGGATACTGAGCAAGGACCCACACCAGGACCCATCCCTGTCGCCGTTGGACCACCGCCGAACACAGATGCTGACTCAACTGTCCCTGTGAATGCTGAGCCGCGCGCAGCAGTCAGGTGGGGCTCCCAGCTAGACCTGGCCGCAAAGGCTCCGCATGAGGAGGACGTTGTTGAGCTGAATTATGAGGATGATGACAAGGTGGACTCAGAGCTCCTCATATTTTGCCCACGATCCCCAAGCTGCAGAGCCCAGAGCTCCACCAGCTCCCCGGGATGTGGAGGCTGCTTCACCCTCAGTTAGTTTGGACATGCAGTCCGTGTGCAAATGCACTGCGTCCAGGCTCAACATCCCCTGGCCTGAAGTCGTGACTGAGAACACCAGATCTTATTATGAGGGGATGAAATTGCCCCAGGCTACGAGGACTGAAGCAGCTGCTCCGGGTCTTCCCAGAGCTGCTAGAAGAGCTTGCCATTTCGTGTAAGGACCGTTCCTTCAGCAGGAGCACCCAGATACCAGTAGCTTCCACTCTGGACTTTAAGAGCATGGAGAGGCTCGGGATGCACTGTATGCCCCCCATGAAACTGCTGGTCGCAACCCATCTGTACCTCCTGGAGTCCAATGCTGCTGTTGAAGATGGACCGCTTCCAGTCTGCTCTGACCAAGAAAGCATACAGAGCTGCGGTGGTTGCAGTCAGTGTGCTAAATGTCTCCTACATGCTCTCGGCCTACTAGGCTGAGCTGTGTGAGGATATGGTTAAAAACTCGACTCCAGAGGGGTGGGAGGAAATACCCATAATCACAGATATCTGCCTCTGCATGCTACGGTGCGTGGTCTGGGCTGTGGGTCCATGGGGATGATGGTTCTGCAGGATTGTGCCAGGTGGCTAAACCTGGCTAACCTCAGACAGAGAAAAGAAGGACATCTTGGACATGCCCAAAGTCCCTTATGGGGTGTTCGGGTCCACCCTGGCCTCCATGCAGCAGAGGTGCAAGGCAAGGAAAAAGGAAGACAAAGCACTCCGGTTTTGTCTTCCCAGGAAAACTGAGCCTTCACCCGCTTCACTCAGGCCGCTCCACAGAAACCGCACTTCAAGGTTCCCCAGCGACCAAGACCATGTCCCTCCTCAGCTTCTCCACCCGGGACGGATGACAAACCTGTCTGGCCGCGAAGCTGCGATACCTGCAGTTGCCCAGCCACGACATGCGCCCCAGGCTGTCTCTGAGCAGGCCAGGAATAAGAAGCGGACAGCCTGACAGCTCACCTCAGACATCTGTGAGAAAACTGGTCATTCCCCATAGGGCTGTGCGATATAACAAAGAATTTTGTCTGGATGGTGGAAAATGTCTATCGTCAAATATAAAGCTCTATCGTTTATACCACGGTTAGGAGTTTTACGGCAATAATTTATGTCAAAATGCACTTTACAGCATCCCCATTCACCCTGCAAAACATAAACAAACATGGAGGAAGACGGTAGCGGACGTGTTGAAGACCAGGGTCAACAAGATGACCAGATAACCCAAACCGAGGAGCTTGTACTTAAAAGAGGGACAACATCTGTTACATGGATGTGGTTTAAATATAAAACGACAGACGTGGACCAGACAACAGTTGTTTGTAAAGTTTACTGGCTTCTGGTCCCAACGCCAACACCACATATTTTTTTTATCGCCTACGCAAAAACCACAACAAAGAATACAGAGACGGTCGAAGAGCAAAAGCTGCAAAAGCAGCAGCGAGTGTTGGCATATCGCTCATAACAAACTCCAGACGCAGACGCTACAACAGTCACACATCATGTAACTCCTAGCTCCCGCAGATAGAAGGAAATTACTGCTGCTGTTACCAAGCACATCTTTAAAGATATGGGTCCAATCTATACGGTGGATAAACGGGAGTTTTATGAGTTTCACTCGAACCGAGATATGAAATGCCCAGCTGAAAGCATATTACTAAAGTCATGTTACCTGATTTATATGATGCATGTCGGGCCACAGTAAAGCCGGAGATTCACAAGGGGGTGTTCTATGTTTTGTATGTTTATCGTTATTGGGATATAAAATGAGCTATATCGAGATATGAAATTTTGGCCACATCACCCAGCCCTAGTTCCCCGTTTACCGGTTCTCGCTGAGCAGTGGCCACATACCTGGACGACGGGCTCCTTGTGGCACGGTCAGAACAGGAAGTAAGTAACCAGTGGCGGCTGGTGAAATTTTTTTTGGGTGGGGCGCATTTTTGCTAGTCAGTTTTCAGATGCGCAAAAAAAAAAATCACATATCACCACTAGGGCAGGGAATGATGCAAAATATTTTTATCTGACTGAATATTTTGCTGGTTAAAATCCCTACCACCAGTTCTCTAGAAATGTGGTGCTGTTAGGTCTAATTCTACACATCAAACAGTAAAGAAATTATAAAGTCTTCATAAGGAGACCTTAGAATAATATCAATATAATCAGATACAAATAAAAATAAAAAAAACAACCACAATGAGAGAATCTTATAAAAGGATAAAGGAAGATATATAAAGATATATAAAGGAAGATAAGCACAGTTTATAAGATTCTCTCTCCTTGAATACATACAGAATTGACAAAGCTACTCGGATGAGCAGTGAAACGTCTTCAAAGAACCAAATAAGTCTAGTTAACTTTATTTAAAACCCTTTTTTGGAAATCTCTTACTAATACAGTCAGATAATTAATGTTACAATTCAGACAACAACCACTAACCAAGCAAGTCATGACAATCAGCTCAACTAATGAAGTGAATTAACAACAAAATAAAGTCACATCCACTGATAAGTCCCATCAAAATAAAATAAATTACGATTTTAGGCCACTCACACAAAACTCCCATAGGCCACTATGGTGTTTTAAGGAAAAGTAACTACATGAACCAAAGTATTCAATCAACAGTGTTACTCTAACATTCGTCCACAACGATAACAAAGACATGTTGCTGTTTAAGGTATAAATTCACTCATCAGGACTTAGAACAGCTAGCCTCTGCCATTAGCTCATGGCATTTTTGAATAGGGAAAATCAGCGACCGCGACTCATTGTTAAAATGAAAAGAAACAAACATACGAAGTGACTCACCTTTGGCTGGTTGTCACAAACTGTCAAGATGGATTCTTTGAATAAATATTCATTTTGTTTCCTCCATGATAACTCCACAAGCTAGAGCATTTGGGTCAAATTCCTGATCTGAGCTGAGACTCCAGTCTTCTGCGCATGCTTCAGTTGCTAAATTCTGTGAACCAAGGCTCTCCTATACTTTGTATTGAAGGGGTTTCCAGTATGCATGCACCAGTTATAGCGTAGCTCTATTGGTAAAGATTTGTGCGCCCGAAGCATGCACAGAAGAACCCAAAGAAACAGGAAGTACATAACACGACCTTTCGTTCTGGTAAAAAAAAGTGATAGAACATTTTAAAACTACACCTAAATGCAGATTATACACATCACTTATAGTATGTATAATGGATCGTTTATTTTAATTTTCATGGTTCGTTTAAAACTATTTTGTGATTCTAATCTTCTTCTTCCTCTTTCTGTGAGACTGGTGGGGCGGCACCCTAGCGCCCACTATTGACGGACTGCCACTGGTAATTAATATAATTTTTAAAATTAATACGTGATGGATAAAAATAGATAACCCTGTCAGTCAAAATGACAGAAAACAAATAAGTCTTAGTGCAACATCTATTTGGGAGAGCATGGCCCTCCCTGCTTTTTCCACAAATCACACACTCTTTGAGACTACTCAGGGGAGTTAAAGCTCTGCAGCAGTTCAGGTCCAGATGCACTGGCCTGTACCGGTCCCATTCTCTTCATGCCCCCTCCAGTGCTTGAAGCTACACCGTCCAGAGCAGGATGTCAGACAGAAACTGGGGTCTTTCTCAGTTGGACCAGTGAGAGGTGCAAAGAAGGCTAGCCCCTCCAGGGCCCATTTGAAACAGTTTCCATCAGTATGGTCTTCATGGTTGATGACCTGCAAGGGTACCTGAGCACAACACCAGGTACAGGCGTCATTGTTTTGCATGGACCAGGTAACATTTACGCTNGACAGGGATGAGGTACCAGTGGGCCTCAGTGCTGGTCACTGATGAAAGTTGATTCACCACTGAACAGAAATGATGGTCAACAATGTTGAAGACAGCAAGGAGAGCACTATGCATCAGCCACTGTTGTTGGCTTTTGTTTCAGTTGTTTGAGATGATGAAGTCACCATTTCATGCTTCCACTTAGATGCCCTACTTTCATGATATATTATCCCTGTAACATGAACTTCTTATGTTTTCTATAAATGTCACCAGTAAGCCAAATATCCCCAACATTTTGTGAGTAGTTTGTAAAGGAAGAGTGACACATTAATATGCACTGATTTCAAATGCTGATGAATGGAGAAAAGTAGTGTCTTGCATCACAGGTGACAGAACCCAAGAGAAATGGGAGGCAGGTCTCAGTGTGTTTATCAGAAGTATTCAGCTCCACCTGTAGAGCTTCTTTATGGAGCCCCTATGGTGAAAGAGAAGAAAAACATAAGAAACTGATGTCATTTTTGGCCCAGTTGCCCATTAGGGGCACTGTAGTTTCCTGTGACCACAAGAAACAAACTGGTTATTATTTCCCTTTTATGATGCCCTAGTGGCTCAGTGGCTTTCCCTTTCCTTTCTACAGATTAACAGTCCACAGGTTGGCTGCTCGCACTGTGATTCGCTCTCTGGAGTCAGAGGAGAGATCACAGGAAGATGAAGGAGTGAAGAAGAAGAAGGTGGTGGAGCTCAGTGTCCAATCAGGAGTCAGCAGTTCTTTCACTGCCTTCATTGCTGTTAACAAAGACAACGGCGAGTCAGTTCAAGGACCTCTGGTGCGCAGAAAAGTTCCAACAGCTCACAGTGAGTTATTTAGCTTTTTATCATTTTTTTTATGAGTAAATTAACAAGGAGGAAGCTTGTGCAGATCAAACTGTTTCCTAACTCTTCTCTTAAATGGTTGATGGATATAAATCAGGCCAATAATGTCCGTTTATTGGAAATGTCATTTGAGACAATGCAGTACCCCTAAATGTGTTTTGAGAGTAATGAACTATCAGATTCATTTTCCAGATGTTGGTAATAATATATACATACAAAAGTTCCAGGAAAAAAAAACTTGAAAAGCAAATATAAAGTCTGCCCTAATCACAGCAGCAAAGTCTGCACTGGAATTACATGAACACACCTACATCAGAGGCAGGTCAATTCACTTTGAACATGTTGCTGAACCTTAGGCAGAAACTCTGCATGTGTGATTCATTTTATTATTATTATTATTATTATTTTATTCATTTTTGGCATTCATTTTCATTTTTTATTCATTTATGGCAGGTGTTCATTTTTGTTTTGTATGGGGTTGATTGTAAAAAAGAACTAAAACCAGTTTTGTCTTTATCTCTTCTCTTCCTGTGAATGTTTTCAACTGCCTCTTATGGACCAGTGTTCATGGCTATGGCTTGTTGTGCCCCACAAAGTAAGTAAACACCTGGTAACAAAATCACACCATTAAGAAATAGTGAATGATCATTTCTAAGTCACTTTTATTGTGAAGGATTGAAATAAGTTATATGATTCCTGCGGTTGTCTTCAAGCTTTTGTCAGAGTAATTAATACCTTGTGAAAGATTATGTTACTCTGTAGTTTTTCCAGTATAAACACACCCATAAGCCTCGGGTGCGTTCCATACAGATGATCACAACACCTGACCTTTGCACAAACAACATGCTCATTAAAGTAATTACTATTAAAACAAAGCATAAACATAGACAAGTCTATCACATGAATAAAAACAGATATGGTACTCACCCAGTACTAGAGAAGCACCATATATCCTTAATGCATGTACTGATACTTAAAGTAGCAATGTGGAGGATTTCAACAAGAGAGCAGTTTCTTAAACCAACATACCACGGCCCTTCTCAACACATCTATTCTTCCCCTCTCCCGGTTTCTCTAGCCCCACATTGACACGACTCTAAGCCGGGCATAAACTGTGCAGCTCCTGTATAAACTACAATTACATTGCAGGGTTCAATCATTCACAGCTCACAAATCATGTTCTCACACTGTACAAGGCTCTGATGAGAGCGGTCTGTCTTTGTGCTTATGAAACGTTGAGTGCTGCACTGAAGCAGAACCTGGAAATGAGAAAACACTCTCGCTCCAGAATGAATGCTCGACCAAAATAAACACGTATCCTTGGCAAGCCTTGCCATTTTTTGTGGAGAAATGTTTAAAAATAAAAATAAATCCCTCAGTAGCCGGGGAATGGATAACTTTTTAGCAGAAATTAGCTCTGACTACTCCATGACCGGCTGAGAAGGTAAACAGAGAAAGACACGGAACGTCCTGGGCACACACGGTCCTCACCTCATCAGGTTTGCGCAAAGCGCACGTACGTTGACTGACAGCACACAATGCAGATATTTTCATTTTATTGGCTGAAAAAGTTTGCCGGTCAGAAAGAAATCAAAGGGGTCTATAGGAGGAAGGAGGGTCTTCATCAGACTAACATATATTGTGGAACTCTGCATAGATCATAGTTTAGACCTGAAATATCATTTAAAACATTAAAAAAACTTTGATACATAGAAAAATGCTCCGCATAAGAGCTTTAACGCAGAATTTACTCCAACAAAACAACACGTAAACAGCAGCAACCATGGGACATTGTTGACAACGTTCACTCTTGTATTGCTTCCAAGGGAACAAAGACAAACTCCACAAAGATTGATCAGTATATTTTATTGATGTGCTTAATTGCAACAAGAAGACTTAAAAATGAAAACGCCAAATGATTCGCCCTCCTGTGCATTCTAGATAAATCTGGCTGTTCAATTAGCTTTATCTGAACTTTCACGTCTCACCTGAGTAACCAGTCAGCATTGAACTTTACATAAGAAAGTCTGGTAAGCAGGGCCAGTAACACTCAAACACTTGGACTACTCTGACACTTTTGGTAGGTTGATATAGATTAGTCTCAGAAAGAGGACGGTATCATGAGGGTGAAGGCTACACTGCCTTTTCCAAATGTTTCATGGTGTCTAGAACAGCTGCAAAGCACCAGGAGACAAATGCTGTTGCAAACAAAGCTAGGTGTAGCTGTGAGCACAAAAGATCTTGGCCTCTTCTGGAGTTGATGTGTCAAGAAAGACAGTTATGAGCGCTCTTCATAGTGTTTTTTTTCATAGTGAATTTCAAGTTCACCGTTTAAAAATCCTGCTTTGCTGAAACAATGGCAAACCAGTTCCTGACTAAAGTTTGCCTATGAACATTTGAAATGGGGTGATGGTCTGATGAGACTAAACTGGAGCTCTATAGGCACATGGATGTTGCTTTTGTTTGGAAAAGGAACCCCTTCAACCCTAAAAACACAGTTTCCGTTGTGGTGGGAGCATCGTGTTGTGGGGCTGTTTTGCTTCTTCAGGCTTTGGGAACGGTGTTTATAGTTCATGGGATCATGATAAAATAGCAGTATGTTGACATTTTGAAGAATAAGTAAAATCTGCAAGTCTTGATTAAAGCTCTGCTGGGTCTTTCAGCAAGATAATGACCCAAAGTACACCTCCATGTTGGTCACAAGCCTTTTGAGGGACATAGGGAATCTGATTGGTGCTTAAGATCAATGTCCATGCTGGAAGACCACACAATCTAGATGAGCTGGAATGCTTTGCCATGGAAGACTAGGCTTGTATACTTCAACAGACATGTGCCAACCTAGTAGTAGAAGAACTACAGAGAAAGACTGTTGTCAGTTATAAGACAAAAAGGCCATACTATTGACCATTCAATGTCAGGAGGGCTAATCGTTTTAGCCTCATCATTCTTCAGTTTTCTTGTTGCAATTCAGCACAACAGTATATTATACTGATGGGACTATGTGGAGATTTTGTCTTTTTTCTTTTGGAAGTGTAACCCGTTTACAATGTAGATTATATAAATTAATTGTTTAGGATTATTACCAGTTGGGCCAATGACTAGGTTCGTGAGGAGGGTTGATTATTAATGAACACCAGTAAACCCAAATGAATGAATGGAGCCACAGATACAGTAAGTTGTACTGTATTAAGGAATTTGAACAACATGTAACAATAACAGTAACAATACAAAAATAAAATAACAATAAGATAAATTGTCCCTATCTGAGCTCAGATATGTTTTTGTCCAGCCGGCTTATTAGTCAGTAGTTTTTGTCAAAAATCGAGTAGTCAGTCTCGACTACAGTCTCACCGCACAGTTGCAAGAGTTCGTGCTGGGAGAACAGCCTGTTCTCCGAGGGCCAAGGTCTGGTTCGAATCAAACGGGAAGGCTCGCCATCTCCCTCGTCAGGGAGAGAATCCAGTTCCAAATCCAATGGCTCTAACCAAAACAAGAAACCTAGCCGAGCGCCTCAAATTTCTGTTTTTTTTTCTCCACTAGGAGGTCAGCCATAGTTCATGCAGATCGAGTCTCTTCCAATTTCCTACAGGCAGAGGTCCGATCCGAATGCGTGCTTCCAGCTCTCCCTCTCCAGCAGAAAAGAAAGAACTGCGTGACTTCATCCCAGATGTGGCAGCAGGGGGCGGGGCTGTGTAACTTTTTCAGCCAATCAGGAGTCATTTTTCCTGCTTGAGCCTACCAAAGGCTTTCTTGGATTCAGCATGTTTGACTGACACATCCTTTGTCAAATAACAACATTAAATGGATTAATCTTGGCTGAAAATTCTAAGCCTTGCCACTGCTTTGAGCTGACACCTGAGAGACGCTGCCTTGCCTGAGTGGGTCCAGCCCCACGGCCTCTCAGCTTTCCGCCCCGGAGAGAGACTTTCCGATCTCTCTCCCTGATCGATTATGGGACTGTTGCTACCATGCTTCCAGCATGCCAGAAGTGATTATCTTGCTGACAACGTATCCAGGACTGACCCGCTGTCTGAGGCGACCCCGTCCCAAGGACCTCCACTCCGTAAGGGGGACCCGTCCACCTCCACGCATTGAGTCCATCAAAGCGGTCCAGATCCACGGAACGCTGACCACAAGTAAGACCACATTCTGATACTGAGTGGCCTCTTTGATAAGTTTAATAACCAAATTTTAACTAATCTAAATTTCCCTTAGCAACTAGAATTAACATCTAGACTAAAGTAACTCTATCATAGTCTCATCAAAACATGCTCCAGCCTTTTAAACTCATTACACCTCTTACTACATTCCTCACTATGTTTAAGAGTTTATTATGATTTAAATGAATCTACCGCTTCATCAGCACTGCCTCCTTTTCTATGTATCATCATAGCCTTTTTATAAAATAAATTATTGTAAAATTATTTTGTCTCTGCTTCAGATTATTAAAAGGTATTATTCCCTGAAATACAACCGAAAAAGAACCTAAAGTTTGCTTTCAATAAATATCAATTTCAAAAAGGTTCATGTTAAAGTTCCTAACTTATCATATAATCTTTAAATAAGTTTAATATTTCATTGGAAAGGGTGTAGGGTTTACATTCTCTACATAATGGCTTTAGGTTCTTTTTTGGTTGTATTTCAGGGATTAATACCGTTAATAATCTGAAGCAAGACAAAATGAAATATTTTACAATAATTTATTTTATAAAAAGGCTAAGATGGTACATAGAAAATGCAACAGTGCTGATTAATGAGGTAGAATCATTCAAACCATAGTAAACTCTTAAACATGGCGAGGAATGCTGTAAGGTGTGGTTTATCATAAGTTTAAAAAAGAGCAGGAGTATTTAATAGACTGGAGCCTGTTTTGAGGAGACTATGATGGAGGTTACTTTAGTCTAGTTCATTTGAGTTGCTAAGGGAACTTTAGATTAGTTTAAATTTGGTTATTAAACTTATCAAGAGGCCACTCGCTTATCAGAAGTGGAATGCCTTACTGTGACCAGACAGTCCGAATGGGTCTGGACAGGTTCAGGTACTCTACATGCCGAAGTGGAAGTGGTTCTCCGGACGTGGAGGGGGGTCCTCCGGGGAAGCCGCGTCGCTGTCGGCCACTGGTCATCCCACAGATCCGTCTCCAGCAAGGATTCAGTTCAAAGCCCATAGCGGCGGCATAGTGATCAGTCCAAAATCTATTTGGTTAAAAAGGGATTAATCTCTTTGGCAGCAGAGAGCAGAGGTCCTGTCACAGAGTTTCAGGAAACTCCCTCACGCTTGGACCAGATCAGAAGAAGGCGCAAGCGGTGTCACTCAGAACTCAGTGGAGCTCCAGGTCAGCAGAGTGGAGACTGACGTGGTTCTGAACTGAAGTTACTTTTGAGAAACTTAGTTGACCAATCAAAAATTGAAGAGTGTCCTAAGTGACTAATGAGGATTGAGGGAGTGTCTTACCAAGATAACATAGCTCCAGCCTTCTAAAGAAAAGAAGTCCTTGTGAAGTTTAATTTAATAAAATGGATTAAAGTAAATACTTGTCATTGTAAACCCAAAAGATTAAAACACAGAACATAACCATTTCATGGTTTCTGTAAAGGGAAGTATATTAATAGAATAACCCTATTAATTCATCAATAGATATATTTAAGATTTAAAAGATGTATTTGACTAATCAGAGTTTAAAGCTTAAATTATCAATGAAAACAATTTAACTTTTAAGTAATAAACATTATTTAATCTTGGCAGAAATAGAAATGTGAAGAATATACCTTTGTGATTTATTAAGGATTACTGAGAAATAATAAACCAGGAAAAAGATTTAAACATAACACTGCATGAATTTAACCTTGAGTGTTCCCATGGTGAAGAGATATCCTGTAAATAGAATGATTATACAGTTTGAATATCAGTCTGTGTTAAGAAAAGAGACATCCTGGAAGATTGTTTTTATTAACGACTGTCCAGTGGGAGATCAGCTGACCGTTCAGCTGTTAGTAGGCGCCAGCAGTCCTTTATCTGTGGAAGCTGTTGGAATGATTCGGGTTATGAGATGAAAAGAGTTAAGACACGGATGAAACCATGTCAGTATGACCCAGTTTTACCAGGAGAGAGAGAGAGAGA
>SSNR01000068.1:2514841-2535736 GCA_006937965.1 Callopanchax toddi | reverse complement strand
AAAAAAAAAAAAAATGGGGTCAAATGTCCGTCATGTTACACAAGCAATGTTTGATCCTTTTACTCACAAATGTGCCACACATGCACTGTACTCCCATGGCAGTGCAGATACAGCTTGCATAGCGTCGCATGAGGAAGTAGAATATGGTTAAATCAGAGTGACTGAGTTAAAAAAAATCTTGGCAAAAAAATTTGAAAAGCAAATATAACGTCTGCCCTAATAACAGCAGCCAAGTCTGCACATTACTCACATGGTGGTTTAAAAATCTCTCACATATCAGCGTTGGCTCAATGTGTTTGAATGCGTCTCTGAACCCTGAGCAGAAACTCTGTGTGTGTGTGTGTGTGTGTGTGTGTGTGTGTGACTCACTTTTTGGCAGATACTTAGTTTTGTTGTTTTACAATGTTGATTCTAAAAATATATATATACTGAATAATTGTAATGTCTTCATCTCTTTTCTTCTTTTGAATGTTTTCATCTGTCTCTTATGAACAAGTTCCCATGATGAGAAGGTGTCTGGCTGGACCAGCAGGACCTGGTAAGTAAAGCACCAAATAACGTAGAATGACGTCATCAAGAAATAGAAAATTATCATTTCCAATTGTCTTTTATTGTGAAGGGTTGAAAGAAGTTCTATGATTCCTGCTGTTGTGGAGATTAATTTTGTTACTGCATAGTTTTCCCAATATAAACACACCCATAAGTCTTGGGTGCATTCCATACAAAACATCAAAATAATACATGACCATTACATGAACAACATGCTTAATAAAATTTAAAATATTAAAAACAGAGAAGTCTATCACACCAATAGAAGCAGACGCAGTACACAACCAGAAAAACACCATAAACAATGGCTTGCAAAACATTCATACCTCTTGAACCTTTCCACAATTTGTCACATTATAGCGACAAACTTAAATGTATTTTATTATGTAATAATAGTGAAGTGGAAGGAAAATTATATTTGGTGTTTGAGATTTATTACAAATATAAATCTGAAAAGTGTGGCATTCATATGTTTACAGCCCCCTTTACTCTGATACCCCTAAGTAAGATCCAGTGCAACCAGTTGCCTTCAGATCAAATGTAGCACATTTCCTGTCATGCAACACAATGTGCTTTACAGCTGATAAAATATAACATAAAATATCACACGATACACACATGTAAGAATTATAATGAACACTTATAACCATTAATTCACTCACACATGCAAACATGCATGCACACACCCACACTTGCGCATTGGCACACAGAGAAGTACACACACGTGCACACAAAATATAAAGAAACTGCAGTAAAAGCAATAAAACAGTAAAAACAGAATTAAAATTCCACACGTAAAATACAGAACTAACAGTAAAACAATAAAACGGTAAGAGAGAGATGAATAAGATCAAATTAAGAAGTCATCCTAGTCATAAGCTTGTTCAGATAAGAGTTTTTAGCTTTATCCTAAAATGTGTAGAGTGGCTGCCTCCTTCAGATCTAAAGGCAGACCATTCGAGACCACTCGTGCATACAGTGGAGGAAATAATTATTTGACCCTTTGCTGATTTTGTAAGTTTGTCCAATGACAAAGAAATGAAAAGTCTCAGAACAGTATCATTTTAATGGTAGGTTTATTTTAACAGTGGCAGATAGCACATCAAAAGGAAAATCGAAAAAATAACTTTAAATAAAAGATAGAAACTCATTTGCATTTCATTGAGTGAAATAAGTGTTTGAACCCTCTAACAAAAAAATACTTAATACTTAGTGGAAAAACCCTTGTTTGCAAGCACAGAGGTCAAACGTTTCTTGTAATTGATGACCAAGTTTGCGCACATGTTAGGAGGAATTTTGGTCCACTCCTCTTTGCAGATCATCTCCGAATCCTTAAGGTTTCGAGGCTGTCTCTGTGCAACTCTGACCTTCAGCTCCCTCCATAGGTTTTCTATAGGATTAAGGTCCGGAGACTGACTAGGCCACTCCATGACCTTAATGTGCTTCTTCTTGAGCCACGCCTTTGCTGCCTTTGCTGGATGTTTTGGGTCATTGTCGTGCTGGAACACCCATCCACGACCCATTTTCAGTTTCCTGGCAGAGGGAAGGAGGTTGTCGCTCAGGATTTGACGATACATGGCTCCGTCCATTTTCCCATTAATGCGGTGAAGTTGTCCTGTGCCCTTAGCAGAAAAACACCCCCAAAGCAAAATGTTTCCACCTCCATGCTTGACGGTGGGGACGGTGTTTTGGGGGTCATAGGCAGCATTTTTCTTCCTCCAAACACAGCGAGTTGAGTTAATGCCAAAGAGCTCAATGTTGGTCTCATCAGACCACAGCACCTTCTCCCAGTCACTCTCTGAATCATTCAGGTGTTCACTGGCAAACTTCAGACGGGCCTGCACATGTGCCTTCTTAAGCAGGGGGACCTTGCGTGCTCTGCAGGATTTTAATCCATTGCGGTGTAATGTGTTTCCAATGGTTTTCTTGGTGACTGTGGTCCCAGCTAATTTGAGGTCATTAACTAACTCCTCCCTGTAGTTCTAGGATGATTTCTCACCTTTCTCAGAATCATTGACACCCCACAAGGTGAGATCTTGCGTGGAGCCCCAGACCGAGGTCGATTGATGGTCATTTTGTGCTCCTTCCATTTTCGAACAATTGCAGCAACAGTTGTCACCTTCTCTCCCAGCTTCTTGCTAATGGTTTTGTAGCCCATTCCAGCCTTGTGCAGGTCTACAATGTTGTCTCTGACATCCTTGGACAGCTCTTTGGTCTTTCCCATGTTGGAGAGTTTGGAGTCTGCTTGATTGATTGATTCTGTGGACAGGTGTCCTTTATACAGGTGACTAGTTAAGACAGGTGTCTTTAATGAGGGTGACTAATTGAGTAGAAGTCTCTAACCACTCTGTGGGAGCCAGAACTGTTCATGGTTGGTAGGGGTTCAAATAATTATTTCACTCAATGAAATGCAAATGAGTTTCTATCTTTTATTTAAAGTTATTTTTTCGATTTTCCTTTTGATGTGCTGTCTGCCACTGTTAAAATAAACCTACCATTAAAATGATACTGTTCTGAGACTTTTCATTTCTTTGTCATTGGACAAACTTACAAAATCAGCAAGGGGTCAAATAATTATTTCCTCCACTGTAAATATAGCTGTTCTGTGAAAACTTCAGATATTTGTTACAGGCATACTTTGCAACTTTTTCATATTTTTAAATCTTATTTTTGAGCCAGTATGTGCTAATATAACCCTTTACAGGGTTAATGAAAAGTCACTCAGCCCCATCTGGTGCTTAGATCCAGAATACCACGATTGCAACTTCTCATTCTCTGGTCCTTTGCCCCAGAAGTCTCACAAAGTCATGTATCTCTCAAGGGTTCGGCTAACCCAAAGTGGCTAGCTGTTATGCTAGCGCCAGAGTGTTTTTAGCTCATGATTCCTGCTTTTTTTTCCGATCTCTCCCTGCTTGAACACAGCTGATTTCTTTGAAGCAGTAAATAACCGCTCCTGTACAAGGCAATGAAGGCTGAGGAGACATTTCAACAGTTAGATTTAGGTGTTTCTGAGCAGAAACAATAGTGCTAATGTTGTACGGCAGTGATTTGAAACGGACACCAGGGGGAGCCAAAACAAGCAAAACTGCATATTATCTCTTTAAGTGATGCTTCACTGTAGGGATACTATTGTCCTGGTGATGAGTGCTGCCTGGGTTCCTCCAAATGTGACACCTGGCATTCACACCAAATAGTTCAACCTTTGTCTCATCAAACCAGAGAATTGTGTTTCTCGTGGTCTGAGAGTCCTTCAGGTGCCTTTTGGGCTAACTCCAGGTGGGCTGCCATGTGCCTTTTACTAAGGAGTGGCTTCCATCTGGACACTCTACCATACAGGCCTGATTGGTGGTTTACTGCAGAGATGGTTGTCCTTCTGGAAGGTTCTCCTCTCTCAAACAAGGAACGCTGGAGCTCTGACAGAGTGACCATCAGGTTCTTGGTCACCTCCCTGACTAATTGGCTGGCCAGCTGATGGATGCTGGAGGTCACTGAGCTCATTGCTTCAAAGCAGCAGAAATGTTTCTGTAACCTTTCCCAGATTTGTGCCTGGAGACAACCCTGTCTCTGAGGTCAACAGACACTTCCTTTGACTTCATGCTTGGTTTGTGCTCTGACATGCACTGTCCACTGTGGGACTTTATATAGACGGGTGTGTGCCTTTCCTGGTCATGTCCAGTCAGCTGAATTTTCCACAGCTGGATCCAATGAAGCTACAGAAACATCTCAAGGATGATCAGTGGAAACAGGATGAACCTGAGCTCAATTTGTTTTTTACACTACCTTCTGAGGCCTCCCAGCAACGTCGTGTTTGTAAATGAGAACATGTTCTCAAACATTTTACCTGGTAAAATTAAGATTGAAAAAAAAAAAAAAGCTTTCCGGTTGCACTATTATCAGCTGTTCCTCAGTGTGCTTGAACATGTAACTAAACCTTGAATAGAAACTCTGCATGTATGACGTTGTTTGGTAGATTCTTATTTTTGGTTTTTACAAGTTTGATTGTAAAAAAAAAAAAAAAAAAGAAGAAGAAAAAGAACTGACAAAACTTGTCTTCATCTTTTCTTTTCCTTTGAATGTTTTCCTCTGTCTCCTCTGGACCAGTTCCCATGATGTCTGTTGCTTGTGGTCCACCACCAGGAGCTTGTAAGTAAAACACTAAACAACATAGAATCTCTTCATCAATAAATAGAGAATGATTATTTCCTGTTCAGATTTGTGTTTACAGAACTGGTTATGGATTCTACACCATGTGGGATCTTCCTGTTTCCATTAGAGCAGAATTACAGTGGAGGAAATAATAATTTGACCCCTTGCTGATTTTGTAAGTTTGTCCAATGACAAAGAAATGAAAAGTCTCAGAACAGTATCATTTTAATGGTAGGTTTATTTTAACAGTGGCAGATAGCACATCAAAAGGAAAATCGAAAAAATAACTTTAAATAAAAGATAGAAACTCATTTGCATTTGATTGAGTGAAATAAGTATTATATAATAAACCTACCATTAAAATGATACTGTTCTGAGACTTTTCATTTCTTTGTCATTGGACAAACTTACAAAATCAGCAAGGGGTCAAATAATTATTTCCTCCACTGTATAATATGTGTACTACTTCAGTGATGTACACATCACATGAAATGACTAAAGTTGCTTTGAAATAACATCAGACAAGAATCTGATTTAGGGCCACGTCTGAAAAGTCTGATTTGCAAAATTCTGATTGTTCTTTTCAAATTGTTGTAAAAATTCTGATATGTCTCACTTAGTATGTCAAAATAGTCAGGTTGCTTGTAGGATGAACATAGCTTTAATCATCTATGAAATGTTGAAGTAGCTGAGACTCATTCATGACATTTACTGAGTGTTGACAGATTCTATAATTCTATTTATCAATATTGGATGATCTTAGCTGACAACCGTGTTATGAGAAGCAGCTGATAACATACGGTACTTTATTGCCCCCTAGAGGAAAATTGTCTTGGACTACAGTGCTGGCTGCATACATAAAAACAAAACACATACAATTATAACAACACAATCCAACCTGGTGAAATATAAACATGTATAAAAGCACCCCACCCCGTAAGTATGACAATAAATCACCAAAATCAGTACTGTTACACAGCCCCTACAGCAGGGGTATGATTACAAACCAGGAAGGGCCACATGACACTCTGCAGGCCGGGGGGAGGGATTCACAGTGGATTTTATTACACAATGAGAGCTTGTCTTGGGGCACATAGAACAAGATTTTAAAGGCAGAGAGCTGATAAATGTTTAGACTGTACAGATACGATCATTTTGCTACCGTGAAAGCAGTTGTTTGTCATATTAGAAATATAAATGTAATCTAATTCAGTCCTGAATCTATTTTCTTTGACTGCATTTGTTCCCTTAAAGAGCAAATTCAAAGTTCTTTTTTTTTAATTCAGATAAAATTCTGTCCAAAAATACTATTTGAATTGTTTATTGAGGGTATTTTGTTTTACAATAAATTTTTTAAACAATTTTTCTAGTCCAAAGTGCCCCTTTTTGCAAAGCTTCTAAAAACGCTTTTTTTTTTTTCCATATGTGGACCTGTGACGTCACCTAAGGGAGCTCCTAGCTAGGTGGCGCTGCTTACAGTGTTGTCAGGTGTAGATAAATAAAGTATTTGTAGGATAATTTAACACTCTGTACAATCAATAATCCCATAAATATGATAATTTGAGCCCTTTGTTGTGTGGAGTTTGTGTAACAGATGCTTGTTTTAATCATTGTGTTAGATTTTTTAAAGCTAAACTACTTTAACGTCTCAGACTGGCACCGCTCTAGTCTGCCAGCTGCCTGCTCGCTGTCGGCGATGAGTTGTTAGTTTTAGGTTAGAGCGCTCTTTAATCGAGTCGGTGTGAATTCATTTTAATATAAAATGCTAAATTATATTTATTATGTTTGTGAATGCCAATCGCCAGTCTGTCAGGACACTGAGTCAACAACGGGACGGCTTCCTTACCGGTACGGTGACTTCTGTTTGGAGACGAAAAACTCCGGCGGTCCTGGTCTAGTCCAGTATGGTGGCCCAGAAGGTTCAACGAATACAAAAGCCACAACACAACCATAAAAGCCGCAACACAAGAACAAAAGCCGCAACACAACAACAAAAGCCACAACACAACAACAAAAGCCACAACACAACAACAAAAGCCACAACACAACAACAAAAGCCACAACACAACACAACAACAAAAGCCGCAACACAACAACAAAAGCCACAACACAACAACAAAAGCCACAACACAACAACAAAAGCAACAACACAACAACAAAAGCAACAACACAACAACAAAAGCCACAACACAACACAACAACAAAAGCCGCAACACAACAACAAAAACCGCAACACAACACAACAACAAAAGCTGCAACACAACAACAAAAGCCGCAACACCACAACAAAAGCCGCAACACAACCACAAAAGCCACAACACAACCACAAAAGCAACAACACAACAACAAAAGCCACAACACAACCACAAAAGCCACAACACAACCACAAAAGCCACAACACAACAACAAAAGCAACAACACAACCACAAAAGCAACAACACAACCACAAAAGCCACAACACAACAACAAAAGCCACAACACAACAACAAAAGCCACAACACAACAACAAAAGCCACAACACAACACAACAACAAAAGCCGCAACACAACAACAAAAGCCGCAACACAACACAACAACAAAAGCCACAACACAACAACAAAAGCCACAACACAACAACAAAAGCCGCAACACAACAACAAAAGCCACAACACAACACAACAACAAAAGCCGCAACACAACAACAAAAGCCGCAACACAACAACAAAAGCCGCAACACAACAACAAAAGCCGCAACACAACACAACAACAAAAGCCGCAACACAACAACAAAAGCCGCAACACAACACAACAACAAAAGCCGCAACACAACAACAAAAGCCGCAACACAACAACAAAAGCCGCAACACAACACAACAACAAAAGCCGCAACACAACAACAAAAAGCCACAACGGAAGTGACAATAAAATGAAAGTTAAAAACGGAACCAAAAAAATGAAACGGAAGTTGTAGTCAAACGGAACCTATCCTAAAATGGACGTAGAGTGACCAGCAGTCCCATAGATATGAGCACTCCTCTTTTTCCCCGGACATGTTCCAGTCCACTTTTCACGTTCTGTCCGGAGCGTCCGGGTTTTTTTTAGAGATCAATCAAAATGTCCGGGTTTTATCGCTTTTCACTGCAAATAGACACATACTTAAAGTAACTGGTGTGACTAAAGCAGTCCGTGTAGCGTGTGACATCCCTCTCACAGACAGAACAAACAGCGTTTCACTGTTTTCTTATGCACCATTTTCCCAATATGACATTCTTAACACTACTTACAAATATTTCCCCAGGTTTTATATTGAGCTGCGGTAATGTAATGGCTTATACGTTAGTCTATAAGCACAGAGTTCACAGGTTCAAATCCACCTCCTCCAGTGCTGATAAAATTAGTTTTTATACTTGATTTTCAAAACTTTTTTTGAAGGTTGTTATTAAACTATTCTTCAAAACCACACAGAGACTTTATACTTTAAACAGGTCTTCTTTAATTAAACAGTATTAAAATGTTTCATGACTGAGCCAAGTGTCCTCTTTTTCAAAAATCAAAATATGGTCACCCTACATAAAGTTAAACTCTAATTTAGCTCAAACATAAGTAAATAATAAGCGACAATAGCGTTCGGATCTTGGTAATTAAATTCATAACACAAATGTAAGGCCAGTACTTTAATAAAACACCTCGTTTTGGGACATAGTGAGTTATTCGTGAATAGCGCAACTTCCTGTCAAAGCGAATGCAGCGGAAAACTCCTCCCGGAGTGGCGGGCCAGACAAAACAAACCGAAGACATTACAAGGCTGAGAGGGAAAAACAGTGGACGAGTCTTCAAAGAAGATCACTTCCGTTGTGGCTTTTTGTTGTTGTGTTGCGGCTTTTGTTGTTGTGTTGCGGCTTTTGTTGTTGTGTTGCGGCTTTTGTTGTTGTGTTGTGTTGCGGCTTTTGTTGTTGTGTTGCGGCTTTTGTTGTTGTGTTGCGGCTTTTGTTGTTGTGTTGCGGCTTTTGTTGTTGTGTTGCGGCTTTTGTTGTTGTGTTGCGGCTTTTGTTGTTGTGTTGCGTCTTTTTTTGTTGTGTTGCGGCTTTTTTTGTTGTGTTGCGGCTTTTGTTGTTGTGTTGCGGCTTTTGTTGTTGTGTTGCGGCTTTTGTTTTTGTGTTGTGTTGCGGCTTTTGTTGTTGTGTTGCGGCTTTTGTTGTTGTGTTGCGGCTTTTGTGTTGTGTTGCGGCTTTTGTTGTTGTGTTGTGTTGTGGCTTTTGTTGTTGTGTTGTGGCTTTTGTATTCGTTGAACCTTCTGGGCCACCGTAGTCCAGGACTGGATGTGATGGAGTCCCACATACCGGCGAAAAACATTCAGTGTGACTCTAAACAGGCGCCGTTACTTCGATCCATTCACCGTAACCGCTGTTAGCACGCAGCAGCTAACAGGAGCTAACGGGGAGACTTGAGTCTCGTTTCCATGCCAGGTTTGGTACGGTTCGTGGTGGGTCGTAGTTCGGTACCGATCCGCGATTTCATGAGAGCATTTCCTTCAGCTGTCTGACCCTCACCTGGCTGGCGGGATACAGTAAATCCATGCCGCGATGCTCTCCAGAGGGGATTCCCGTTCCCAGCGGGGCTACCAAGAGGGTCTTCACGGCGGGGTTTCCAGCCTGACCCGACACTGTTTCGGTCAGCCTCGAACCGTTTAGCTGCATCCTGTGAAACTTTTTATAAACTCTTTCATTTCTTAACAATCCACCTGAACGCAGCTCAATGTTTGGAGCTCTGATGATCAAAACCTGGTGCTAAACGCTGGTATTTTATCCAGACCCGAGTGAGGAGGTGGGTCAAGGTCTACAGCTGGACCGACAGGGTACAGCCTTACAGGACTGATTGTTTTTATCTTTTTATTTTTGTATTTTTATCTTAATAAAATAACTTCTCACTATAGTAATAAAGTAATAAGATAACGGCACTCTGGGGGTTTGTTTTGCTCGTCACAAGCAGTGATCAGTGGATCAGTTTTATAGAGAACGAATGGTCTCCCGGCACTGTCGTCACTTCCGGTTTGGTGAAAAAATTGACAATTCTCAAAAACGAATCCAAGAGTCTAAATAAGCTGAATTTGTGTAAATTTTTATTCAGAAAAAGTTTCTATTATATTTCTCTAAACATTTGTTTAAGGGAGTGTCTAACTTAAAATATGCTCTTTAAGGAGATCGTGGCCTACAGGGAGGGAAAGCCACCCTTCATGTAGAAGATGCAGGTTCAAATCCCGTCACAACGTTTTATTACTAGATAGTTAAAAGTCATTGTTTAGGGGCAAGTGCAGGCCTACACACACAAACACACACTCATGCAACAACAACAAAAAAAGTCCGTACATGGCTGGTGGGCCAGAAACAGGCGGGTCATGGGCTGGATCTGGCCTGTGGGCCAACTATTGACTAGCCCTGCCCTATACGGCCTTAGAAGCATTTAGGACTCTGATAGAGTAAGGCACAAATGAGTTCCTAAGGTGATATAACCTGCAATACGGGGCTCTGTAGTGCTTGCCAGATGGTAACGGTTGGTATTCAGGATTAAGTAAATGGGTAACATCAGACAAAATTTTCTGTGCTTGTCTGAGCACAGACTGCTCATAGAAAGCCTGTAGGAGGAGTGGTCCAGGCCTTCTATCACCTGCATGGCAGTCTGAATGAGTCCGGCTATCCTTGATTTCAGATAGACTGAAAGATTACCATACCAGGCTGGCATGCCATATCAGAGCTTTCCAAAAACAACCTAATAGAATACAAACATTATTCTCTGATCAACACCAAACACTCAGAGCCTTCTCAGGAAGTACAACTTTTGCTGGTGATGTGCACCCCTTAAAGGAAAGCTAAACATTTGCTTTAAATCAAGTATTTAATCAGATTTGAGCCCCTGTAAAATAAGAACTTATACAGAATTAACTACAATGTTAGACCAAAACGCGATCAAATCAACATCTCACACAGCTGACTTACTGATGTTTTTAATCTGATTTAAAAGCTGTCACAGAAGAGCTTGTCTGATATGTAGTGGTAGCAGCTTGATACAGTTTAGGGGTGACAACTGCAAAAGGTCTTTTTCTGGTTCTGGTAATATTCAGGAGCAGCTGGTCACCTGATCTGAGAGATCAGAAAGATCTGTGAATATGGAAGATCTCAGAGAGTCCATTAAGAGCTTTAAAAATCAGTAAAGGAAACTTCAAAACATTTTCTAAGGTTCATCTATGATCATGATGGTAGGACTTTGAATGAAACTGGAAATTGATCAGTTTAAAGTGATGTCACAGATTTCCATATTAAAAAAGGCAAACCAGATGATTATTAAATCAAGTGTATGACCACGTTCATTACTGATTGATCTGATATGAATTAAAGAATAAGATCTAGAAAGCCTTTAGACAATGGCATATCTGGTAGGGATGTCTGAATCTGATCACGTGATCGGAAATCAGGCCTGATCACGTGATTTTAGACTCAATCGGAATCGGACGTTACCTCCGGATCCAGACTCAGATGTATATGTATATACTCAATATTTTTCACACATCTATAGTTATGTGGTAGCACAGAGTTAGACCTCTTGACTCCACACAGAAACAGCAATGCGTGCGGCATGACATCACTTTGTTGGAGAGACGCTATTGGTTAAACGCTGGACAAGTAGAACACAGAGGAGAGGCGTGACACTCAAGGCGCTGCTCTGTGGCTCCTGCCTGAACTCCAGTTATAATATTTAACGTTAATTAGTTTCTATAAAAGCCCAACATAACACGTTATCTTAGACACAAATAGATGAGTCAGGTGTCTCTATCAAAGAGATGAATATTCAAGCTGACAGAGAGAAAGACGGAGGAATCAGCGGCTCCGCGCGCGCAACAGAGACTGGATCAGATATTGATCAGGGATCCTTCGTTCTGGTGTAGGAAAACGGCTGAATCCAACAGAGTGAACCTCTGTACGTGATGGCAAAACGAACGTCTTTCTCAGAGGGGAATTATCTGCAGATTCAGAGCATGTGAGGACAGAATGTCGGGGATAATTTAGCAACGCACGAGCGCTGCATGAACCGCGGAACACGTGCGTTCCGAACCGTAGAGGGTGAACCATACGGTTCATGGATTGATGATGATTCGTTGCACCCCTAATTGTAGTCAGTAAGAGTACTCTCATGGAGACTGCCACAGCACGTCCCAGGAGTGCCTGTCCACACCACGGCACTAAAGATACTCAACAATTCTATTTCAGCTCCGTGGCACAGCTGAGATGTGTGTGTCACGAGTCACGACATTGTGGAGTATTTTATGACTCAGACGTTACGACACAGAACGGCTCCTATTACGGCACTCATAAATGTATTGTCACTTGTTTACAGTATTGATAGCTTTTAACTATTATAATAGCTTACTTACCCATTTTGAAAGAATTAGAATTAAAGAGTCCCACAACACATGACGGCAGCTCTGATCACGTACAAACAAAAGATTCACTTCCCGCTTCTTGTTCTCAATTCCCGCGTGATGATGTGACTATTGCGCAATTTTGCAAGCAGTGTTCTATGGCGCGCCGCTTTAGGAATGGGTCCTGTGAGAATACAAGACTCGCCAAAACCGTGGCGCAGCGCTGACGTCTCCAGTGTGTTTCAGGCTTCAAATAACAACAACCACCAGCTCCATAGTCCTGAAGCCCTGAGCCTCCCTCCAGGGGGAGGGGGTGTGTCAGACCACTGCAGAGCAGATGCCTGGAGCAATGCACGTGCACTGCACCCCACCCCCCTCCTGCTTATGGCGAGGGTTTGCATATCAACATCAGTGCCAAGCTCTCCCTTGAGAGCCTCGAGGAAAAAATTATGTGCACCCATGATTATAGAAGTATCGCATCAGGACTCAAATCTAAATCAAATGACTCGGGGGCAAAAACCCTGATCAGGACATCCCTAATATCTGGACAACACAGATGGATATTAAATGACCAACAATGAGAATCTTGGTATATTATTAGCTAAAATCAGGTAAACCATACCATCTGCTGGTTTTATATGGTATTATTGAATAGCACTGTGGGGGAATGTCTCAGCATCCTTGAAACTGATTAACTTAGAAAAACTAATGAATGTTTTACAAGTCATTTTAATTTGTAGAGAAGAAGCAGCATTTACTTTGTGTTTGTAAATCGTCTCACTTTTCTACATGATTGTTAGAATGTAAAGAGTTGTGTGTTTATTTAAATCTTTGAACAACTCCATTATGTAAAAACTTTTCTTGTTGTGTCCGTACTGTGATGTCCTAATAATTATTTCTGTTTTTTTAATATCTCATCAGATTCCAGCCCCATGATGTTGGCAGATTGTGGCTTACAGTCTTATCAGTTTGGTAAGTTTAACAAAGGTAAAACATCTGATTTCCAAGCAGGTTATCGGTGAAAAAACTTTAAAATCACTATCAGCTAATTAGAAATTGGCTGCCATTATGCTGATTTTAAAACTTTAAGCATTTAAATAGAATTATATACATATTTAAATTTAAAATAAAATCTCTGAGGTTCCTGGGATCTGTTGGAGTCACTTGTCCAGTTCAGAGCCTGCTCTGATGACCCTCGGCATCACTGTGTCCTCTAGTTCCTCTTTCAGGCCTTGGTTTTTCTCCAGCTTCTCGTGTTCCTTCACCCTGATGTTCCAGTCACTTGGTGTCTCTACATCCATCACCACTGCTTGCTCTGTAGTTCATCAACCACCATAACGTCTGGTTGGTTATCCATCACCTGTGTGTCAGTCTGGATCTGGAAGTCCCACAGTGTCTTAGCTCTGTCATTCTCACCACATGTGATGGAGCCTCCCACTTTGACAAAGGAGCCTCCAGTCCAGACTCCACACATGTTCCTGTACTATTCCAGCCACTTGGTTATGGTGACCTGTGTACGCTTTTCCTGCCTGCATCTTAAACCCTGCTATCATCTACTAGACAGTCTCAGAGCATCTTTCCACATCTTGGGTCCTGTCTGGTGTGGTGGACCCTGGCTTCTCTTGTTCTTATGCTGCCATGATCAGTGCCTCTGTCATGTCATTCAGTCTAGTTTCCTTTAGCCACTGGAGGGATTTGTGGATACCAGCCTTAGGGTCTTCACCCTCCATGACCCTCAGCCTCCCTCCTTAGTGTTCATCCTCAGGCTGCTGGACCTGTTGGTGAAAGCCTCTGTGCATCATGAGGTGTTTGTCTTGATATCTGTGACTTCTCTGTCCTTTGGCCAGGCTGTCATACCAGCAGAGTAACTGATTCATTACACACTACAGACGAGCTATTATAACTATATGGAATGTTTTAATGCAATTATTCATAGATAAAACACAAGTGTTTTAGGTTTTTATTGTTATTGTTTCACCAATGGACACAAGTTAACTGTTTCTATGTTTTTATTCCTCAAATTTGTGTGACTCAGATAATGAAGCCGCTATGGTAAAGCAGTCCCGTAAAGACCCTCTGCTGCAGCTGGTCTCCCTCCAGAAGGCTGCTGGCTGCTGGATGATGGATGCTGATCTGGCTGCTGTGCTGGAAAAGAGCAGTGAGGAGGTGGAGAAGTCAAAGCCTCCGTCGGTGGGTTATTATAAATGGAAAAAAATAGTTGTAACATATTTTATGTTTGATGTGGGAAAAGCTGAGATACTTTAATTATTTTGTCAAAGTGCTTTAAATGTTTTTTACTTCATCATAAACTCTGTCACCAAACTACTCTGTTGTATTTGATCTTCAACATTAGATTCTGTTTTAATGACTTAGGTCAAGGAGGAAGTGTACGCCACCATTCTGGCTCTGATCTGGCTTCATGGCTTCAAGACGGATGCAAAGGAGGAGTGGGAGCTTCTGGCTGGGAAGGCTGTGTCATGGCTTCATGCTCAGAAAGGTAACATCCACTATAAAGACGGAGCTGCTGTTGTCAGCAGGGTGTGTTCTTGTTAAAATCATTTGTTATTGAAAATTAAAGACAGTATAATTTTTCTTCCAGCTCCGTGTGTGTCAGAGTGTGTGGAAGCTGGAAACTCACTGTTGGGTTGCAGCGTGAAGAAAGAAGCTCTGGGGCTGTGAGGCGCTCTCTGATGTGACTTCACCTTCAGGATTGTTCAACAGAATCAGATCCAGTTCATCTGACAAGTTTTATTCTATTAATTACTCTGTTTTCACCCGTATATCTACCAGTGTGCCTCTCTCCTCTGCTTCTAAACCAAAGCCATGTAGCAACACAAAGACATTATTTTGTTTTGCATCTCAAACATTTAGTAGTATCTCAAATGTAACTTTAAAACATACAGATTAATAACTAGATGATTTATGCAAAAAAAAAAAAAAAGTTGGAAAGCAATGAATGAATGCAAATAAACAGTTAAAACTGTGTTTTCTGGATTTTCTGTCTCGTGAAAAACAATCTTTATAACAGTCAAAGGTTACTTTGATTTGACTGAATTTACAACAGTAAATAAATAAACTATAAATATTGAATTTATATAACATTTGAATAAGAAACTGATGTTAAAACCTTTATAAAGGTGTGGCAAAGAATGACCAGTAAAATGAGTCATGGACCGTGTCAGCCGAGCCAGAATAATGACGTTAACAGAGACTTATTGATCTCTAACTTAAATTGGGAATTCAGATGAGATGAAGAAACTGATTTTAAGATGTTTTACAAATTAACCAAGGCTAAATTTAGAATCAGGGCCTGATTAAAGTGAATGGTAAAAACATATAGAAGTAATTGAAGGTTTATATAAAAAGTCAGTTTCTGTCACTTAATTTTAAATATTATACTGTATATTAATGACATTTTCAGCAGCATTATTTAATTCATTTTAATTTATATTGTAATGGTTCGTCAACTGTTTCATCCTCCACTGAGCGTCACAGTTCAAAGAACCTGAGAGGGTTTAGCTGCAGAGGACTGTGTGTTTCTGACGGATCAACACCAGGTCCAGTTCAGCTCAGATCCAAAGAACTCTAGACACTAAATCAGTTGATCATCTGTCACCATCTGAAAATCTGTAGAATTTTCCCCGTCTGCGCGGACGGCACGGGTCTGGAGCGCAGAGGATCCATTACACACTACTGTGACTGACCAGTATTCATATGTCTCTCAGTAATCACAATAACTACACAGCTGATCACAATAAAGCTCCAATCAGTGCATTTATGTAATATGAAGTCATGAACAGACTGTGATTAACTCCTAAATGTGGCATATTTTTGTTCAAATACCCGTTTTTATTCTGTTCAGAGATGCACACGTGGAGGGTGAGTGTTGGTTTTGTTGTGTGTGTGTCTGCGCGCGTGTGTGTGTGTGTGTGTGTGTGTGAGGGTCTGAAAATGCAGCTTATATTCACCATTTTGCCATCTCACTGGCTGTGCTACATGTTTGCTTGTCTCCAAAATGTAGAATCTGAGTGAAAATATGCTGATATATCACTGTATGATAATACTCTCTGCCCCTGACCTCTGCACCACTCGCTGTCTTCCTCTTTTCAAACAGAAATCCAAAACTCTCTTGTTCAGACAAGCTCATAACTCACCCTTTTCTCCATTTTTAATGTTTTATCTTTTATTTCCCTTATGCTGTTAGAGTTTGAGTTTATCTGTCTTGCTGTAAAGTGTCCTGGGTGTTCTGAAAGGCGCTTTAAATAAATGTATTATTATTATTTATACATACATCTTCAAAACCAACAGCACTTGCACTTATTGGTGCATTATTTTGTGTGTATTAATTAGTGTGATTACTGAGTAGACATGTAATTATTGCAGTGACACTCATGCGTAATGCTCAACAATGGATGGCACTCCTTGAATATCCTGCCGATGTCTGAATCCAGATGGGGAGATTATAAACAGATCACGTAGATTTCCAGACCCGTGATGATGACTGGCTGATCAGCTGATTTAGATTCCCTAGAGCAGTCCTATGGATCTATGTGCTGAACTTGGCCTGCTGTTAGATCAACCCACTAGAATAGTGTAATTATGTCACCTTGCAGCTTCACACCACTCTCAGGATCCTTGCAACCGGCTTGTTCCAGCAGGAATGGCTAACAGGTATGCTGATATTTGTTCTCTAGGATAAACAACATGACATTTCCTGCCTAATGCCCCTTTTAATTAAAGCTGCACTCATTAATTTAGTAAATAATGTAGCTTTTAACGTTTTTTTTAATGCCTCTTAACAACGTTCTAACATAGTATAGCTATAACAATGGACAACGGCACTAGCTCAGTTGGGAGAGTGGCCGGTCTGGTAACCGGAGGGTCACCGGTTCGATCCCCAGCTCTGGCTGGGTTAGATTGTCGTTGTGTCCTTGGGCAAGACACTTCACCCACCTTGCCTGTGTGAATGTGGTCAGAAGGGCCAATGGCGCAGAATGGCAGCCTCGCTTCTGTCAGTCTGCCCCAGGGCAGCTGTGACTACAGACGTCTGTCGTAGTTTACCACCACCGGTGAGAATGACTGTGTGAATGAATAATGCAACTCTGTAAAGCGTCTTTGAGTGACCTAGAAAAGCGCTATATAAAACTGATGCATCATCAACATCATCATAAATATATTGTGGAGATTAAAAAAAACAAACAAAAGAAATCAATAAAGTGGTTGTCCCGCAGTTCTCTAAAAACTTCAGCCACTTGGACAATCTAGCCATCTGTCTCGCTGAAGCACCGCACTTTGCAATGCTTGGATCCTCCATTAATGCATCCTGGTGCATTTTTCAGCAGAACATCCCAGAAGTGAGAGAAGGACAGAAACAGCCGGCTGTTAGCGCTTCAATTTTAGGAAAAAATACCAGAGTCCCAAAAAGAAAAACACCTTTTCAGCTAGCAGAAAACTAAAAACGTTTGGAGGTAGAAAGAGGAAAAAACTGGGTGAACGTTTCAACAGCTGGAGTTTGGCTCTGAATGGTTACCGTGGCAATGCAGGATCTCATATCCACAGGAAGGCTAGCCTACGGATTAAACCCGACGGGAGGGTGAGAGCTCTGAGACACGTTTCTGTAAAATAGCTAGCGATACCTGGCTTGTTTACCAATCTACCGAGTGCAGCTATAAAGAAATGTTTCCATTAAACGATACCCTTAGATCAAGAATCTTAGTCGTTCTTGATCACCATCCCAGTCACACTCACAGGCCCCTCAGAGGCCTTCTGTTTCTTAATAATAAACATTTGTCTGTGCCTCCACCTCACCCACAAGCACCTCAATTTCAGTTTCTGTGAAATTGTGTTTTCTAGACCTCTCCATTGTTGTGATTAACTGTAAAATCCCAGAAGTCAGCCACTTATGTATAAGCAGAATATTCATGAGGTGCATTGACCAGTGATGGCAGAATGTAAGTGTGTAGGAGGCGGGACATGATCCATCAACAGCTGAGAACATTTCTAATAAATAATGAAATAGTGAAATATTTAAGGAGCAAAGTTACTCAGTCAAGGTGCTCTGCTAGTCATACCTCACCTTCCGGGTTATGTGGCACTTCTGCCAAACACCTGAGAAGAATGCACACAAAAGTAATGGGTGTGGTGCAGCCAGCCAGCGCCCAGGGCTTTCTGGAGATGTGAGACTCTCCCCCTCCTTTTCAGGTGGTGAACAGTGGCAGATGTGGACTCCCTGCTGCTGTTTGATCTGCTGTGTTCCTGTCTGTGACTTGGATTCAGTTAAAAAAGATCCATCTTATAATATTAATACTTATTTTAAAGCAGTACCTAGATAAAAGTCTCAGGGGGAGGAAAGGTCCGACCGCCTTTTAGAGCCACACAGAAGAAAAACGAAGATTTCAGTTGAAACACTGAGGAAAAAGTCTAAACTAGAATAAAGTTTAACTGTTATTAAAACAATGAATTATTATCAGAAGAAAGTCAAAATACAGTTTCCTGATAACAGAACCTGTGACTGTTGCAGGGGTGAACAGGCTGTCAACAAATAGAAACTGGAGATAAAACTATCAGTGATGAACCATTTCTCTGAATGGCTAAACACTATTCTCTCTATTAAAAGTCAATTAACAAAAAAAAAAAGACTTTAAAGACTTGTTTGATGTTTCGCAAACAACAACATTCATCAGCGACCATTTACAAGAAAACACATTCACATTTTATCCTGCAATCTTCCATTTTCTATCTTTGTCACAATCCATTTGTTCAAACAGATTTACTGTACAACATTTATTCATGATGTTTTATGTGAATTAAAAAAATAATAATTCATGTCTGTCAATCTGACTGCCATTATGCTACAATGGGGTTTATGCACGGTCACTTCCTGGTTGCGATAGACTCTGCCCCTCCCTTCCAGTTCAACACTGTTCCCACACAAACTGGACAAAATGGATTTTTTTACCCGTTTTCTTCAAGACCTGCCGCGCATCACGGTAAACGATGTCCACCGGATTTTTGAAAAACACACAGAGACGTCTGCGAGCAAGCGGGTGAAGGACTTTAAGCTGTATATAACCAGCTTTATTCATGAAATTGAAGGTAAGCTAACAGCGTTAGCTCGTAGCTTCCATCATCAAAAAACAGTGAGACAAATCTATATAGCCGTGATCGTGGGCTCCAACTGCTTCACAACTTTCAACTTTCTCTGGTCTAGCTCTACGTTATCAAACACCAAGTCTTCATTCACCAAAAGAATAGTTGTTCCAGTGAAATTACACACGAACGGCGCCGCGCCTCCTCCTTTAGCCTCCTCCACTCGGCTCTTTGACTACTGTGCTGCAAAGTGTGGACTGCAGACACGGTGTGGTTAGAAATGATCACGTTTTCTCTTCTTAAGTTCACAATCTTTCCTTTTTGTAGTTATTTATTCAGTGGAAATGTGTGGAAACGGACTGATGAATTCTATTCAGCTGATGCGGTACACAACGGAACACAGCAGTGTTCAGCTGTCGAGGCTTCCCGTCCGCTGATACTTATATGATGGCTTCATTTCTTAGTGCTATAATATATATATCATACTGTACTATACTATACTATTACTCGTTTTGATTATAAACAATATCTTTAGCTGGAAATGCACTCTAACTCTGGAAATCTTCACGTTTCAAATGGAACCGGAAATGGTCCCGCGAGGTAATTTTAAACCGGAAGTTCTACTAAGTACTCTGTGCATTAAGCCTATTAGGCATTTTATTTATAGATCTGTTAAGCTAAGATTAACTTTGTTATTTTTGTTTTATTTCATTGGTAAAATATGCTTGACAGACATTGATTGAGTGGGCACGGGGGCTCACCTGGACGATGTGTACGCAGGGCCCTGAATTCTGAGCTACGCCCCTGGTCCTCAGCTTCTCAGCAAGAAAACTCTTAACAGATTTTAGAGGTTTTCAGTGACTGAAACAAAAACACTGATGTGTTCTATTAATTCATCTATATTAATTTCTTGTGTGTCTGTGTGCAAACTGATAACTGCTTGTTTTGCTCTGAAAGTCCAAACAACAACGTTTGGAGATTATCCTCTGGCTAGAAAACCTCTGTACAAAACAAAACCACGTTTAACACTGTCTTCTTGTGCTGTCCTGGTTCAATAAACTTAAACTAAACATCACAAATTCATGTGAGACAGAAGGACGCTTACCGGAGGGCGGGGACAGGTTCTCATTAAACAGAAACACGTTCACTGCAGCTGTCTGGATTCCAGTAACGACCACAATGAACACTTTCCCAGGAATCTGTCATATGGGTTTGATCGATTTATGTTTGCGTTCGTGCCGGACGGGTGGAGCTGTGGGGGGGGGGGGGAGATGAAATTTGAGTCTCAGGTGATCTGACTTGTTTATGCTGTAAATCAGATTCCAGCAGTCATAAGCGTAGGTGGATTCTTTCATTCTGGGAAGTGACTCATTCTCTAATGACTCTGAGTCATTAAACATATCACTCCTGACTGAGGAGAGCAGTGTTATCAATAAACAACCTCTCCACAGGCTTTGTTTACTTATGTTACCCTATGTAAGTAATGGTTGGATGTGTTTACTGTATATAATTGTGTTTATTTTCATGTATTATGTTGGTCAAAGCAATAAGAGGTAGGATCACGATTATACTTTATCCTCCTGCTTTTTAGATGTGGGATTATTCTTATAGTTGGTCTTTTTTGTATTATCACGTTTCAAGTTTTATTGTTATTATGTACACACACACACACACACACACACACACACACACACACACACACACACACACACACACAC
>SSNR01000068.1:2481434-2509726 GCA_006937965.1 Callopanchax toddi | reverse complement strand
AACAACAACAACAAAAAACATCAACATATAACATAATATTAATGACCAAAATAATAATTGTGATGAAATATAATATAGTACTAATAATACTGATAGTTATATATACCCATATGTATATACCTATCCATATACTCATATATGCCCTTATATATATAAAAAAATAAAATAAAAAGGTCAGCCTATGGCATTCATCAGATCCTCACTCAATGAGCTCACTATTATTCAGTCTGAGGAATGACATGAATCGGTTCCAGATTTGGTTCGTTTTCTCCTGGGAGTTATTCATTTCTGCGATTAACTTCTCATCTGAAGCAGTCTCCACCATAAGTGCACACCAGACCTTTATCTGAGGTCTATGAGGGCTCCTCCAGTTCCTCAGTATGAGTCTTGCAGCAACCATAAATGCTGCCATCACAAGTCCCCAAATGCCCTTTGAAAATTCAGTTGACATAAGAGAATTATCTCCTAACAGACACAGTTGAGGCGAATTGGGGATTGACAGACCAGTACACCTTTCCATAATCAAGATTACTTCAGTCCAGAAAGGTAACACCACAGGACAACTCCATAAGACATGAAGATAAGTACCAGCACAGCTCCCACATTTCCAGCATTTATCATCTTGCTGTAGACCCATTCTAAACATTTTAGATGGAGTATAATAATATCGATGTACAATTTTATAATGAATAAGTTTACTTCGTGCGTCTCTAGCTGCCCCTCCTATTTTTGAGATGATTATATTCCACCTGTCTTTACTGAACTCGGTATTTAGATCTCTTTGCCACACCAATCTCAAACCTTCACAGAGTCTGTCATCTCTACCTATTAGCTTTTTGTAGAACACTGATGCTGAATGTAAGTTACTAGATGAATTTAGCCAGTCCCTAACTACATTTATTCCTTGTGTCCAACTTGAACCTATTCTAGAGTTTACACAGCTCCTAAGTTGTAGGTATTTCCAAAAATCTCCTTTATCCACCTTATTGAAAGTCTCTTTTAATAAACTAAATGGCATAATTGCACCACCCATATACAAGTTCTCTATCTTCTGTATTCCTTTCTCATGCCATCTGCGCCAGAAACAAGGAGACTTCCCACTATGAACTGCTGGGTTATTCCAGATGGATGAATAACCTTGTTTGTAAGGGCAGATCCCTAACAGTTTATGTGCTCTGACCCATGCCCACTGTGAGTGTTGTAAGATTGGATTTTGCTGCATATCATCTATGGGCTTTTGTGATAAATACTGAATAATATGAAAAGGAGCTGATAAATACTTCTCCAGTTTAATCCACCCATGATGGATTAAGCTCAAAACACTTTTATGATATTTTAGGTCTTTGGGACTGAAAGATCTTTAGAAAGTGAATTTTGCTGAAAATAGGACCTCAACATATTCTGAATAAAAGAAAGTTAATTTATTAGATTTGTATTTATTTTTTAATATCCAGAATAGAGAAACCATCAGAAACAACAGAACCAGACTGGATGAGCTTTAGAGAAGTTAGTGTGTGATTGTGGTGAGGCTTGAATTTCAGGACTTTTAGGATCTGATTGAGGATTTTCCAGCTCACAGGAATGAATGAAACTTTGAATCTACTAAAAACAAAACCACTAAATAAATCAGGAACATGAACATTTCTGGTAATAAATATTGTGAGAATGTCACTTTTCAGTGTGGTCTAAAAACATCCTGATTCCAAACCACATCATCTGCATATACAAGTACAGCGTCCCTCCCTTGTCTCTGTAACACAAGGAAGCATATAAACAGAGAGCTTCAGAGCTGAGTCCCAGTGCTCCTCAGTAACTCAGGCTGTGATGTCATCATGTTGATCTGCTGTGTAATACTGATGATTTCACACATCCTGGATCAGCAGTGTAAGCTTAGTTTGATTTAAATGACTAAAGTCTGATTGTTTTAGTGATGCTGACTAATTGATAGTGCTACGTATTTATTACCAGGTCATGCGATTCGTGGAGGACGTGAGGCTGTTCCACACAGCAGACCGTACATGGTGTTAGTAGAGAGGAACAAGGAATCTGCTTTTGAACGTTACTGTTCAGGATTCCTCCTGAATGAAGATTATGTGATGACTGCAGCAAGCTGTCAAGCAGAGTAAGTTCAACACCTTTGATGTTTTCTATAGTCATGGATGACTGAGGAACTTCTGTAGTCTATTAGATCAGAGTGTTTAATGAATACCACCTTAAGTGTTTTTAACTGTTATTTACTACGTTTTTTATTCTTTAATTTTGTAAATTTAGATCCTACATCGTCTCCTTAGGAGTTCACAATAGAGATCCTATGAATGATGGAGTCCAGAACATAACTGTAGAACGAGCATTTCAACATAAAAGCTACAAACCTGGTTCATCCATAAATAACATGATGCTCCTCAAGGTAAGAATCTTCCTGACCTCAGGAGGACGTTTCAGATCATTTTAAAACTGAATGTTTAAAATGATTTAAGGCTTCTCATAATTACATTTGATTTGAACAAACATGTTTTATTTTTTGTTTCCTTGTTTTGAAGTTAAGCTCCAAAGCAAAGTTCAACAACAGGGTGGGTCCCATCAGCATCTCAGGTCAGGGTGAAGGCCGTCAGCCAAAATCCTGTTCAGTCACTGGATGGGGAGGTGCTGACAGGGATAAACCATATAACTCTGATCTGAGGGAAATCAATATCACCTTGATTGATGATCAAGACTGTGTGGATAAATATTTCTACTGCCCTACAGGTTTTGATTTTGTCATTCTGGTAAACACTCTTTGTTACCTTGACATGAAGAAATACACATTGATGAGCAAAGAAAATTCTTAAATTACAACCAATGTTTATTCTTTCTATTTTCAGGCAGAAAAAGGTAGTCCACTGGTCTGTGATGGATATGCGTTTGGAGTAGCATCCATAGGGTTTATTGCTCACTCTATTTCATATTTTAGATTCTCTAAACTTCCTGACTCCAGGAAACTTGCTGAGCTGTTGTTGGACCGTCCTCCTGTTTGTGGCAGAGCTGCAGATTCAAACAAGAAGTTTCATGTAAAGGATGAAATCTGAATCCTAAAAATAAAATAACAAAACCCAGGACTTCTGATTTGGGCCTTTAAAAACAATAGAACCATTTAAATCTCCTGATGGTGAAAAGTTAAACAGACAAAATATTATAGTTACTATTAAAGAAATAATAATCATGATAGTATATATCAGCAGTCATTAGTGGTAGTATTGATGATGATGATAATGTATTTATAAATATGGTTTAAACATAACATTATAAATAATTTTTATATGTGTTATGAGTTACTAAAATATCAAATTTACCTCAGATTAGTTTGTATTTTTGATTGATTGATTGATTGATTGATTGATTGATTGATTGATTGATTGATTGATTGATAAAAACTAAAAGTTTCCTAAAACCAAATTCCATAATATCTAATAATCAGTATTAGTATTTTGACATGTAAATTTATACTACAGTCTGGTACAGATTAGCTTTGCTGAGGTTTTCCATAAAACACAAATAAAATAATTCTGTTTCTGTCAAGTTTTTATAAAATAATCTCTTTTAATTTCTGTCTAAAGCAGTTTCTAACATTTACTCAACATTAATTAAACTCAACTTAACAGTGAAATGTTTAGACTGAATTCAGTGTTAATGTGTTGTATTTTTTATTTTTTATAGTTGAAAGAACACATACGTTTGTACAATTTATCTTTAAGAAATGTTTTCTTAGCATATCCCACATTTCTTTCCTGACACCAAAGTTATTAAATATTTCATATTTTTATCTGTTTTTAATGCTTTGATCTGTAGATTAACTCAAGTTTCCTCTTTTTGTTTTTCGTTCTTGTCATTTCATGTTAGTAATAAAAAACAGCTGTAAAATAAAGAGAAAAGATTTTTGATGATATTGTTCATTTTTCAGTTCTTTTGTGTTGCTGATGTTTAATTGTGGAGTATTTCAACACTTAATGAAGTCAAGATGATTTATTTGCATAAGAGAAAAAATATATATTCATAGCATCAAATGATCTATTTGAATATTGAACATTTCAAATGCAGAATTTATCATTTAGTTTGATATGAATTAAACATGTGACTGAAATCAGATAGGACTGTAACATGACGTGTTTAAACATCAGTATGTTAGGAAGTACACTCACACACTGCTTAGAGGAGTTTACATTGCACATGGAAAATATAATAACAAATTAATTAATTATTAGAAAATTCAAACATTCTACTCAAATTCTGCATCATTTTGCAGGTGTTTAAAGAAACATGCAAACTACAACTTCCTGAAGAGTCTGTAAACATGAACCAGTTAGATCAGAAGGTTTACCACTAACCTCGTCACCTGCTACAGTTTTTCCTGCAGTCAGAGATCTGATTGTTTTTCTACAGATGGACTTTAGATCCACTTGGTTTATTCTTGTCTAAAATACCTGAATTTTAACATTAATGACAAAAAGAAACCAAACATCATCCGTCATGAATTTATGAAACACAAGACTGTTTGATTTGTTTTGAATTGTTGTTTAGTTTTAGATTTTATATGATCTCACTTCTTATTGGGCGTCAGAAAAATAGAGATGAATGAGACCAACTGTCCAAAAGTTGAGCTACAATATGTTCAAATATAAAACATTGTCTACTGAATGTTTTAGTCAAATACCAATAATGTTCAGTTGTTACTTTTTTATTTATTCAGGGTATTCCATTTTTAACAGATGTATACCGGTAGTTTGTCAACATAAACATGCTCTGTTCAGAGACAACGCTGCCACCTTGTGGAAATATTGAAGACGTGCGTTGAGATGATCAAACACGTCTTCAAGTTCAAGTCTCAGCAGCCTGTTACAGATTTAATCCATGTTAAATCATCATTTACAAATATATTTCATCTAAAACAATCTAAGAGAACTGTCTGCAGATTTACAAGCTTTATATCATCAGTTTTGCTTTCAAAGAAAAATTTCAGTAGTCCCAAATTCTGTCCTTCAAGGAAATATTCAAGTTTTTCTTTCCTACATAAAAATAAGTTAAAATTTAACTGCATATTTAATAAATGCATGAATTCACACATGCATGTATGTGTTCACAACAACACACACGGCTGTTTCATGTACTTTTATGTTTAAGTGTGCTTTTAAACATCAAGGTCTTGTTGCAGAAAAGAGACATCAGACATTGAGCACAGGATCCCCCAAGGTCGTGAGCTCAGTCCACTCTTCCGTCTTCACCTATGACTGTTTCCATTCCCAGAGCAGCACCTACAGCATGGAGTATCTGTCATCAGGCTCATCACAGATGGAGGAGGCATCTGCCAGGTTGGAGGTTCACCTGGTGTCCTGATTCATGGAAAAGAATCTCCTGTTTCCTGTTTTGTTTCACTGAACTTAATTAGCTGTAATGCATCAGTAATTTTGTGCAACGAGACACAAAACCTGATGAAAATTAGCTGGAAAACTTTCATTTTCTAAATCATTAAAAATAAAAGCTTCAACCAGAAAAGAGCAGTGGGTAATATTCCTCCACAGCATTTAGCAAGTCAGTCAGAGGAAGTGGGTGATGATGATAATCAGTGTTTCCTGCTAAACATGTTATCTGAAAGATGCTAAATTATTTAATATATGACAGTAATTCCAAAAGATTTACCCCAAAGTGAATTCAGCGTGAACATATTCACAAAACACTGCAGAGAAAACGAACATGTCAAAGGAAATGTAAAAAAATTGAAGTTTTTTTGGATTGCACCTTTAATTTACATTGAATTAACAGATAAATGATTGATAAAACAGAAATGCTGTGGTCTGTATGAGCAGAGCAGTATCCTACCATCAATGACATTTTAATGGATTGCCAATTTCATGACTCATGTCTCTTTTAGGAGTGTTTGGTTCTAATTTCATGAGATTATTCTCAATATTAATAATTAACTGAGTATTTCTGAACAGTGACCTCCTGGTCTGAGCCTCTGCAACCCAAACAGGAAGTCATTTGAGCATCATTTAGTATCATCTTTGGTTGAATAAAGATTCCTACTTTCTATTGGCATTTCTCCTGGCTATATATACATATGAATATACATCTATAACACACACAGCTGCATGCATATATGTGTGTGTGCATTGTAGCGTAATATAACCTGTTTTTATTGTTATAATACGAACACACTTCTGCAAGATCATTAGTTTAGTTTCTGTCGGTTTTACGCTGAGCTATGCTGAGCTACCTTCACTAAACTAATTGTTATGCAGGAATACTTTAGGTTCCCTTTATTCAAAGTGAAGACTTACGTACGTTATACCTGGAAGTTATGAACCAGAGGCAGACTTAGACTACACTTATTTTATTAAGTAAACAGATTGAACGAACAGACAGATATGAGGTAGGCAGTTGCATCTTAAGGAGTTCTTCTGATGTTATTAAGCTGAGAGTTAATGACGAGAGCCCGTGAGATATAAAATATATCTAGGGAGTCTGGAGCTAGTTATGAGCGGAGCTGAGACTAAGTTGACAGGAGTGTTATTTATCAAGAGCCTCAGTTTTACCAGATCGGAGTTGATACCCACTGAGGCCGCTCCAGGATCATCTCGGCGTGAGGTGGAGTTTCGTCTGTAGGCTGGTTACCCTGACGATCCTCGGATTGTCCCAGGTGGCCGTGAGGCCACCCAAGGCACGGAAGCGTCCGATGAGTCGGCTCAGCAGCTCCATGATCGGCTGGGAGAGGAGGCTAACGGGTTCTTCCCCATGGCTGGCGAAACAGAAGCAGACGGATGGTGTCTAGCTTCGAGCCGGGGAAATGTCATCGACTGGTGGGGCTGTGACCCACAGGGACAGTCGGCACCGGCCACCGTGTAGCTGAGAAAAGGGTGAGCTGTTGTCTCATTGTTGGCTGAACGAGAACTCAGGGACTTCCGGGCAGGAAGCCTGACATAGGGATCTTTTTGACGCGTGGCCCAATGGGAAGGAGTTTACCAAGTCACGTGGTTCTCGTCACTAAGAATCCCAGTTCAGACTAAATGGGTGAACTAAATATGATTTAACCTTTTAGCAAAAGTAGAAACATGAAATATTACTGATGCAACATCAACATTCATTAATACTGGAAGAAAATGCATTAATCATATTAATACATTTCTGGACAGTGGATTAAAGGTAGTGTCCTTTAGAATGAGACATCAAAGAGTCTTTAAGTTTAATTATTAACTAAAGAAAGTCTTCTGAGTCTTCCGACACGACCGGGTCCTGGAAGGAATGTTGATTCAGGTTACAACATAATAAAAGAGTCATTTTAATCCAAGTTATTGGGAAAAAGATGAGTTATTGTAGTGACGATCCTAGAGGTCAGAATTCAGAGGTAGTAACGCATTTGGCGGTGCTACAGCATGCATGTGTGTTTGTTTTTTATTTTAATCAACATTCATAGTTTTAAATGTAAAGTCAGAGCACTTCATGATGTGATTATCTCTTTTCCTGATAACAGCTCTCAGAGTGAAAAACAAGACCGTAGTTAAGAATCAAACATTATATCTCATCATGTTCGCTCTGACTTTTGAACACGATGTTCCAAATATCACACGCACATAGCTGAAGTGTCACCAGGGTATCTGCGGGTCCTTAAAGACTATAATTTTACACAGTGACTGATATTAAAGCTGTGGGTCATCAGACATGTCAGGATGTAACTTAGTAGTGTACGATCATTTTTCTCAAAATACAATAATTTTATGATTCTTACTGTAACATTTCCATGGTGACCCTGGTGGGCCCCCATGAGCAGTTTAAGACAAAAACACACCAAACGTCTTTACAGCCCTCTGAAGCCTTTTGTCTGCTCACCAAGCTTGTTCCAAACAAAACGAATAAAAGAATTAACAACTTGAGGAGAATTAATACCAACAATCAGTGGTGTTCCAGATATCTGAGCCAGGATCAGAGTCAGTGAACGCAGCATAAGAGGCCAAGTCAGAGATACAGAACCTCACAGATACAGAACCTCACAGATACAGAACCTCACAGGTACAGGCGTTTCATGGAGACTGAGAACCAAACTGGAACTATTTAGTAAATAAATAAATAAATAAATCTCTGATGTCAAAGACCTTGATTCAAATATCTCAGGAAATTAATTCAATAAAATTTAAAAGTTTTACACAAAATTTACAAAAAACATAAATCATCACAGACAAGAATATCATCACTGTCTCCTCCCTCAAAGAAAAACAAGAATTCTATTAGATGAACAAAAAACCACTGGCTTACAGGTTAGACCTGATTCTGAAGCATAAAGCAGCAGGTCTTTAGATTGTTCTAAAACCCTAAAGACTCATCACAGAAATGTAACCCAAACTTCTGTTTTCAGTTCTATCAGGTCCATTTGAGTTGTTGTTGGTGAGATCTGACATACAGTCTTCATTAAAAAAAAAAACCAATATTTAAATATTTCATCAATATTTAAAGTGATGTAAAATGACACAGAAACAGGAAACAATGGAGGAAGACAGCCTCTTTATTTATAGTGATAAATTAAAAACAACTGCAGCATTGACCAAACTTCTGACTTCATTTCTCTTCCTCTACAGCTGCTGCCACTATCTGCTCAGCATCTGCAGCCATTTCATCAATAGCACCGTTCAGAGCTTGCAGCATCGCTGTGAAGGAACGCCCAGCAGAGCGGGCATGTCGAGGCATCGCCATTTCCAGTAACTTTGATGAGACTGTAGACACGTCCTTCTCTGCTGCTGTTAACCTTCTTTTTACTTCCTCTTAAGTGACCTCCACTGACAGCACACACGTTCTGAGCTTTTTCAGCTCTGCTGGTTCCCTGTGCCGCTGTCGGGCCAGTCGATCAACCGACTCGTCGTCCAGGCACAGAGAGAACCGTGCTTTAGTCAGAATCCGTACAGCTATGCTCGAGTCCACCATGGATGCCACGAGAGGAACGGGAATAGCTGACATCCCACCTGACAGTGAGGCGGCTGCCCATATGAGAGCTGTGAATGCTTCTTTCTTCTGTGTAACCAGAGTCGGGCTGAGAGTTGGGAGAGCCAAGAGGAGGGCGTGAGCTCGGATCTCTGGGAGGTCTTTCCCCATGTCCACCAAGAGGCCAGGGAAGTCCGCCTTCTCCAGGCTGGAAGGCCTGACCAGGTAGACTTTAGGATGTTTTACTCCCTGGGATTTCAGCACCTCCAGACTGGTTTTCCTCTTATCTTCCAGGCTTTTATCTGTATCTTTTGCAGAAGCTAAGACAATAAAGTAAACAGTCTGTCGCTGCAGCGACTGAGCCTCCAAGAAAACCTCCACACTGTTGGGTTGGAGCATCTGTGTAAAAGTCATAAATACAGCATTGTAGCGCAGGAACTTAAATCTAGTCATGTATCCCTCTGGTTCAAAGGGGGACGTGGTCGGGACGGGTGGAAGATCCCAGAGACGGAAGTCTGGGTGTTTGGGGTTTGGGTAGGCAGATACTTCTTCTGGAGAAACGGGGGATGAAGAAGGAGCTGCACCCTCATCATCCGGTCCGAGGCCTCGGAGGGAGTTCATGAAGGAGGCTTTCTCATCTCCACGGTCCCCTACCACGGCCAGGTTGATCCTGCTGATGAGGAGATCTTCTACTGCATCCTTCACATCTGATAACTTATTGCTCTCTATGGATTCTTTGAGGGTCTCCAGGAGGTTCAGGCCTCTGAACACATCAGCCATTCCTACGGGGGGAGGGAGATGGACATTAGACTCCTCCTATAAGTGGACCTAACTGAACATTTAAGATTGATACAAACATGAACAGCAGTATAAAAATACAGCACTTAAAGCTTATACTCCACAGCATGTTCTGTAGTTCAGTGGGTCTCAAAGGTTCTTTGGTCTCAAAAAATTACAAAGGCAGAGACTCCAAACATCACTGGTTGTTCTACCTAAATCATTTTAATACTTCTATACAGTTATTGGTATTTATTCTCATTTTTATATCAATTATAGTGGAAAGGGTTTTTAGAGATGACTTGTCCCCATAACAAAGTTAGAAATAGAAAACATTTTTTATATTAGTTTTTTTTTTAACTTTCTTTTGACGTGTTTAGAGCAAACCCACCCCTACAGGTAAAGGAAAATATCAAACGTTCCCACTAAAATAGTCAGAGTTGCCTCTTTATGGTCGTTTTAAAGTTAAACTAAAACGTTTTTAAGAAGGAATAATCTACTCAACTTCCTGCTGTGAATGTTTAGCTTTCACAAAATCAGTGGAACAAGTTTAGCTGTAGACTCAGATTCAGGAGGAAACCCACTCACCTGTGTGTCTGTAGCTGTGATTTATTTTACTGCTGATTCCTCTGATGATGAAGCTCCACTGAGTCAGGTTCATCTGCTCAGAGCGTCCAGAGAGAACTGGAGGAACCTTCTAATCCTTCAGGCTCAACCCTAATCCGCTCGCCTGAACAGTGTGTGTGTGTGTGTGTGTGTGTGTGTGTGTGTGCGTGCGTGTGTGTGTGTGTGTGTGTGTGTGTGTGTGTGTGTGTGTGTGTAAAGCTGCTGACGTCCACGTTTACACAAACGTCAACACATGAGTAAACACCTATAAGTTCTTTATTATGTAATTATCTGTGCAGCTTACATTGTTTTGCAGTAATATGTAGTACTATAGTACAAAAATATACAGTATTACAGTACAAACCCTCAATTCTACAGCGAACATGTACAAGTTATTTACAAAATGCTCATTTTTAATATATAATATGGTTATGAAGTGCGTTAAATAAAGTTCAGACGAGCATTTATTTAATAACCAACATTCATTAGAAGGAGCAGTTTTTGATTTGTGTGAGAAATAAATAGAAACAATAAGAACAGCTACAGGCTGTGGATTAGATCTCAGTGCATTCAAAACAAAACATGAAGTTTGTAGTTTTCATTGTTAGCTAACGGTAGTGATCTGTTCCTCAGCCTAAACCCAGAACAGAAATCAGATCTTTTTTATTTCTATTTACTGTAAAAAGTCTTTTTAATTCTTATTACAGATAAAGAGGAAGAATGTCATGCAGCTATGCACTTCTGTTTAAGACTCTTTGAAGTTTCTCTCTAGTCTGCTGAGAAGACCCATCATGCAAAGCGCCAGCCACCTGCTGCTGCATGTTTTTAGTTCACATCTTTTCACAGGGTGGTTTCTCACCTCCCTGTCAGGAAATGATCAACCTTCGGTTGCTTTTTATTTGGTAATATTTAAAAAGTTTTTATGTCAAACATGTAATTTCCTTAAAATATAATAAAAACCAAAGTCAAGCCTTTAAACAGCAGCTTTTAGTCTTAGAATAAATACTTATTTTAAGGATATATTTATTTCCTGGTTGCTTTTGTACTTTATGCTCATGTGTATTGACATTAGGATGAATAATACACTCACCATCCAGCTGACACTAGACTTGGTCCATCAGTTCTGTCACATTTGAATACACAGCCACATTTTCACCTCCTTCTACATCCTGTGCACAGAGTTTTAGCTCCTCCTCCTCTCCGTCTCCCCTGTTTACCTTCAGCTTTGCTTGTTTTGGTTTTATTTTAGCATATTCTGTCTCTGATTTCACTATTTGCTTCCCATTCTTGCCTGCTGACAGTTTTTCCCCAAACATCAACACTTTGATATCAGAGTACTCTACATCCAGCCTCCCTCCTTCAGCCCCTCTGGCCCCTGTGGACCCTGTGGAGCCTCCGGCCCCTGTGGACCCTGTGGACCCTCTGGCCCCTGTGGACCCTCTGGCCCCTGTGGACCCTGTGGACCCTCTGGCCCCTGTGGACCCTGTGGAGCCTCCGGCCCCTGTGGCCCCTGTGGACCCTGTGGAGCCTCCGGCCCTTGTGGCCCCTGTGGACCCTCTGGCCCCTCTGGCCCCTGTAGACCCTGTGGCCCCTCTGGCCCCTGTGGACCCAGCTCGGCCCGGGAGCTGCTCATATTCCTCTCCTTGTCCACCATTCATCTGTGAGATGAAGCACACAAATTACTTCAGGCTGAAACAACTCAAAGGACAAACAAGTTTGTTTGAATCTTTCCTACTCAACCACTAGAGGTCGCCAAACTCACAGTCACTGAACTTCTGAATAAATATTCAAAGATTAAAGCGAAAAAGATATCCTTCTCCACCTTGTAGAGCTCTTTAATCAACTTTAAATGTGCCATGGAAATAACAGCGACTGATCTAAAGTGCAGCAGTGGTTTTGATCAAAGCTTCATCACAGGCATCTTCTGGTCCACCAGCTGTTTTTCAGTTCTAGAAACACGTACCAGTAAATTCTCTTGACTCATCATCACCATCTCCAGAGTTTCAGCTGGATTTCTGTCAGGCTTCTGTTTTTTCCTACTACTAAATAAAACATTATTACACACCGACTCCTTTAGGATCCTGGGTAGCACTGAAGGGAGGCAGAACCATCAGCTTTCAATGCAGTGGAGGTTAAACAAGGCAGCACCGGAGGATTCCTGCAGCATCTGTCCCTAAAAGTTTCCACTTTTTAAGGTTTTTATCAGTTTCTCTTATAAAAACTGTGGTTTTATTTAAAAGCAATAAAACATTTTGAAAGAATTAACAGATTGTAAATCCATTAGGAACATTTAATTTTAAATTAACAGCTAAGATTTTTTTTAATGAGGCCACAAACTAATATATATAATCTTCAGTCACTGTTTTTTTTCCACATGCCTCACACTTCACCTGGTAATTTAAGTAAAATAAAGGTTGTGTTATGGTGGAGGAGAAAATTAACAGAAAAAGGTTGCATTTTTAATGATTACAGTTAAAACAGCTAAACTTCAACATTTTAGCTGTAAAATGCCACATTAACCTTTACATTGCATATTAAACTGCTGGGGAACGCCCTGGAACAACCTGAGAAAGACAAAAAGGGAACAGAACAGAACAGAAAGTGTTTGAATGGTTAATAGATCATCAGAGTCTCAATTACCTGATGTTCATCTCAAATGACATGTAGAGCAAACATTACAGAGCTGGTGGAGAAGGTCCAGCAGAACCTCTCCTTCCTGTAGACCCTCAGAAAAACTGGGCTCCCTCCCTCACAGACCTCTACAGTGTACCACAGGGTCGCAGTCTTGAGAGGTACTTTATAAACTAAACTCATTCTTCTTATTTGCACTAAAATGAGAATCTGGTTGGAATCCAATTACATCAAAAACATTTCCCACATTAGGAGTTTAACACAAGTTTTTCCACATTTTCTTTATTTAAAAATCTTCACATTAGATGATTTTTAATTCTATTTTTTAAAATGTCTATATTAGATTATACTGAAGCAAACAGTCCAACTTTTTATTGATGTTTTTTAAAATGTCTTCAACACAAAGACAAACTCCAGAGTGACTCACATCCTGTACAACTCTGTTTACAGCTCAGATTAGAGGCTGTTAATATTCTGGTCTCCTTCAATGTCTGAAAGTCTTTTATTCTCTTTGAAATGAGAACACACCAATATACAATAAACTTCCTGCTATGTCAACATTTTTGCACACTAGAGTATTTTGTTTATATCTTTTAGTAAAATATAATTTTACTTCAATGATTCCTATATTGAGAGAGTGCGTTTCCTACCTAAAAAGAACTAAAAGTTTGTTTGTAATGGTAACTTTTGCGGTTCACTGTTCTTCCATTTTTATGTTTTTATAGAGGTGTCTGCATCAGGCTCTGTGTATTTTATTTGAATAAAAACCACAATGTGGTCTTCCTTTACTTGTAGTTACATCAGAAAAGTTCCTAACAGCTTTCTGAAGTCTGAGTATTTAATGGTTCAACAGCTGCTGCCTTCAGATCCGTGTGTTCCGTCCTCACACCTCACTGAGTCACATCCTTGGTTTTTATCAGAAATCACAGTGACCATCATGACCCTGAAGATGGATTTGATTGAATCTGATTTTTTTTAATCCATTTGAATATGTTAGATGTGTCTCCATTTCCATTTTCCTTCCACAGCTCTGAAACCAATCCAGATGTCTGACCTGAGGTAACTGATGTCATTTAAAAAAATTCTAAGAGAATGAAAAAATTACACATATATAAATATTTAAAACAACCTTTACCCTCGCCTCGCCTCGCCTTCTTCCGCTTATCCGGGTCCGGGTCGCGGGGGCAGCATTCCAAGTCGGGCAGCCCAGGCCACCTTCTCCCCGGCCAAGTCCACCAGCTCCTCAGCTGGGACGCCCAGGCGTTCCCAGGCCAAACTGAAGATGTATTTCCTCCAGCTTGTCCTGGGTCGACCTGGGGGCCTCCTGCCGGCAGGACATGCCCAGAACACCTCCCGAGGGAGGCGTCCAGGAGGCATCCTTACCAGATGCCAGAACCACCTCAACTGGCTCCTTTCGATATGGAGGAGCAGCGACTCTACTCCGAGTCTCTCCCGGATGTCCGAGCTTCTTACCCTATCCCTAAGGCTGAGCCCGGCCACCCTGCGGAGGAAACTCATTTCGGCCGCTTGTATCCGCGATCTCGTTCTTTCGGTCACTACCCAAAGCTCATGACCATAGGTGAGGATTGGGACGTAGACCGACCGGTAAATCGAGAGCCTTGCTTTCTGGCTCAGCTCTCTCTTTACCACAACAGACCGGTTCAGCGTCCGCATCACTGCAGACGCTGCCCCAATCCGCCTGTCGATCTCCCGCTCCCTCCTTCCCTCACTCGTGAACAAGACCCCGAGATACTTGAACTCCTCCACTTGAGGCAGGACCTCTCTCCCGACCCGGAGTTGGCAATCCACCTTTTTCCGGTCGAGAACCATGGCCTCAGACTTGGAGGTGCTGATCCTCATCCCAGCCGCTTCACACAACCTTTACATAAAATAAAACTGAGTTTGCATGAGTTGTCTAACAGCTCCCTCTAGTGAACCCACCTCTGATCAGAGCTGGTCCTTCAGGCCTGGCTCGCCACAGAGAACTGGTTCCTTCAGCTTTAAAATGGGTCCTCAGGTTGTTGTTGCCTAAATCAAGTTATTGTTTAAACCTATGTGAAAATATAGGAATGAATTAAGTACAAAGCACACATGTGAACTGTGTAAAAGGTTTGTTAACCTGAGCAGAGTACTACAAAAAGTTAATCTAGGGCTGCAGGGTGGCCCAGTGGTTAGCACTGCTGCCTCACAGCAAGAAGGTTGTAAGTTCAAATCCCTGCTGTGGCCTTTCTGCAGGGAGTTGCATGTTCTTTCCATGCATGTGTGGGTTTCCTCTGGGTGCACTGGTTTCCCCCACAGACCACAACATGCTTGATAGGGTGATTGTTGATTGTCTATGTCACTTTGGATAAAAGTTTCTTATACATTAATAAACATAAACAAATCTCAAAGTACAACAGACTCATTCATAATTTGTGCATGTTCTTCTCACCTTCCTGGTTTATTGGCTCCAACCAATTTCACTTTAGACAAATTTCAATAAATATCTTTATTTGTAAAACTGGAATCTATTTTGTGTTTTGCATCTTCAGTTCTGCCAAAATTAGGGACAAGTAAAACAAAATAAACAAAAAATAATGCAAGACAAGAAAGCACAACCTCTAAGATTAGAGCTGTGAAATCAGGGGTGGTCGTAGACCAGCTGGCACCCTAGACAAGCTTCACCAGTTTGACGACCCCCCTCCCCGACCCCACCCCCAAATGTGTGAAATTAATGAATAAAATCCTGTTTGTATTACGGAGTCAGTGAAAACATTTTCAATGATTTATCAGCTATAAAACAACAGAAACATAAATATGTTCAGATACAAAACACAAACACCTCCAGATGTTTCCTCCAGATGAAGAAACATTTGGGTTTCTAGAGGTTAAACTCAGACTCTGCTTTTCTGTTCATTTAGAAGACGATTAAACATCAACACGATGGCGTCTGATGGCGGGTGTGTTCAGAGTATTAGATTTATAACTTATGGACATGTGTAGTTCTCAGTTCTGCTTTGGAGCAGCATCTGCGTCTTTTAATGTGTGAAATCATGTGTTCTGTTCTTTCCTCTTCAGCTTCTGCTTTATTTTTATCAGCTTCATCTTATTTAGTTAGCTGTGATTTACAGCAGTCAGCTTATTTTTAAAGTGTTTTTTCCTGATTTTATTTGTTTGAGTGATGCATTTTAAGGAGTGTGAGATGATTTGTAAAACAGCTGATTTAATGTCATGAAAGGAGCACCAGAACCACTGAAGTAGTACCTGTTATTTTCAGATCAGTCAAATCAGAGGGCTGGTCTACAAAGTGAGACTTACTGTTGAGTCGGAAAAAAAGCTGCAGCCTGTTAGTTCTGGTCTAAAGTCTAAATCATCAAACTCCTTCAAAGGGACGTGAAGCGATTTTGTAAAATGAAAAAAATAATCATGCATGTTCAGTTTTTAAAGTTAATGGGTGATGAAGCGTTTTAACTAAACAGAATGAGACCACCGTGTATCGTTCCATTGTCTTGAACAGGCTGAGCTGTAAAATGTTCTTCAATTCGGGCCTGAATTCCCACACTGTCCTACGGACGTGATGTCAACTGACACTGCTCGCGCGTTCTCGAAAGCTTCAAAAATAGAAAGAAATGTACGTATATGCGGTAGGGGGCTGTATTGCACCGTTGTGTTGCGTACCAATGGCTGACATACTTTGTCTGGACATGTTGTTTTTCTAATAATGCAGGCGATATTTGGGCAGCGCTCATGAAGCTGACAGCCACTCTGATGGGTTTCACAGAGCTAAAGGTGCTGTGTAGATGAGCGCACAGCGATGTGTGGATGTGACTCTGTGTTGGGACTCGGCTGCTCCCCTCCCCGACTATTTCCCTCCCCTCAGTCCGCTCACAGTGCATCAAATGTGGCTGTGCTGCGCACTCTGCTCTGGTGTTAGGGAACGCAGCCTTTTGGGGAGAAAAAATGGTGAGAACACCCGAACTACAGCTTTCGCTCTGCGTTTGGTTCGGTGGCAGCCGTTGTCCCTGTGAACACGGTATGTAAACTGCTTTGGGTAGTGGAAATGTTGGACTCTGATGTCAGCGGCTCAGAGGTTTGATAGCGTTGTGTTTTTAGGACATCAACGCTGGTAGACATCCGGCTGTCTCGTTCTGCGCGAGTTGTGTGTTTAACCAGGGCAACACAATGGAACTCAGACCGGCGGAGAAGCGAGACTTCTCCGCGAGCCAGTGGTAGATCAACCAATGTCACGTGTTACTCATACTACGTAACTTTTTCATATTTTTAAATCTTTTTCTTAAGCCAGTGTGTGTTAATATCGGCATGTAGCTCAGTTGGTAGAGTGGCCGGTCTGGCTACTGGAGGGTTGCTGGTTCGATCCCAGCTCTGGCTTGGTTGCATTGTCGTTGTGTTCTTGGGCAAGACACTTCACCCACCTGGCCTACTGTGGTGGTCGGACGGACTTGGCGGCCGCCTATGCATGGCACCTGTCTGTGTGCCCCAGGGCAGCTGAGACTACAAAAAAGTAGTTTATCATCACCAGTGTGAGAACGTGTGTGTGAATGGGTGAATAACTGTTGTGTTGTACAGCGCTTTGGGGAGTGTGAAAAACACTCTAGAACAGGCGTGCCCAAGTCCAGTCCTCGAGAGCTACTCTCCTGGAACCTTTAGATGTATCCCTGCTCAAACACACCTGAATTCCTTCATCAGCAAGTCATTCAGCTCTGCAGAGGCCTGGTAACGAGCAATTAATTTGATTCAGGTGTGTTGGAGAAGGGATGCATAAGAGTTCCAGTAGCTCTCGAGGACTGGACTTGGGCACCCCTGCTCTAGAAGGTGCTCTATAAATACAGGCTATTTTAATATAGCCTGTATTATAGCAGACTAGTGGATGAGATCACACAACTCAAACAACTCATCATGGAAAAGGATAAACTCATCGAGAAACTAGAACAGCGCGTGGACGACCTGGAACAATACTCAAGAAAAGAGGATGTCATTATATCTGGTCTGGAGACGAAACATCGCTCTTACGCAAGAGTAGTGGATTCAGGTGGAGATAGAGGAGAAGATGCACCTCCTGAGGAGCTCAAAACATTGGAGCAGCAAGTCACAGACTTTTTTCATCAAAAAGGTATCGGCATTCAGAGGGAAAGCATTTCAGACAGTCATACTATTCCAGTTAAGCAGGGTAAAAACAAAGCATCAGCAATTATATTGAGATTCACAAATAGAAAACATAAAACTGACTTACTGAGGCAGGCAAGGAAACTAAAAGGGACAAATGTTTACATAAATGATCATCTAACAAAAAAGAACGCAGATCTCACTAGGGAAGCTAGAATACTGAAGAAAAAGAAACACATTGTTGCTACTTGGGTCTGGAACTGCAGGGTGTGGATAAGGGTGACAGAGGGTACAAACAGTGTACAAATAAAAACATGGATGACCTCAAAAGATACAGAACTTAGTATCAGTGGGATGACAGTAAAGGATTTAACAGCAAAAGAACCATCTCAAAATGGATACTTATGACAAAATATATGACATGGACAGTAAAATTGATGAAGGTTTATTTGATTTAAACATAAATTGTGAATATTATGGGGAAGAACAACTAAATAAGGAAGCAACTGTAAAGGATACACTGTCACTCATTCACATTAACAGTAGAAGTTTGTTTTCGAAGTTACCAATAATAAAAGATTATTTAAGGAAGTTTAAAAATAAATTTAGTGTTGTTGCTGTAACAGAGACTTAAGGATGACATCATGAATGAGGTTCAAATAGAGGGTTATGAGCTCTATTTTATAAACAGAAAATTTAAAAGAGGTGGTGGGGTGGCATTGTTCATATAGTCAAAGAAATGACAATGATTGTGGATAATGTTATGGAAATGGTAACAGTGGAAATCAGTAATGTTGCGGCTAAAAATATTCTAATTAGCTGTGTTTATAGAGCACCTGGTTCTTGTGTCGAAACTTTCACTGACAAAGTCATCGAGTTGGTTGATCAAATTAAGAGTAAAACCTTGTTTCTTTGTGGTGACTTCAATATTAATTTAGAAGATCCAGCTGAACAGCGAATATCAAGTGATTTTGTTGATTCTATGTACAGTTTAGGTTTATTCCCCCTGATCACTAAACCAACTAGGATCACATCACATAGTGCTACAATAATTGACAACATATTCACTAATAAGAAGGACAATGTAGTGAAGGGCGGGATATTGATGACGGATATTAGTGATCATTTACCTGTTTTTGCAGTATTCAAATTCAAACATTCGACAATGCAAAATATAACTAGAAACTATAAAAGGGATGCATCAGTTAAAGTCCTGGAGGCATTAAATAAAGATCTTAACAAACAAAACTGGGGAAAAGTTTATGTCAATGATGTCAACGCTGCATATAGGTATTTTATGGAAACATTTATGAAATCATACAATAAAAATTGTAAATTACTCAAAATTACTGGTAAAAGGGAAAACCAACCATGGCTGACTAAGGGAATCAAAAACGCTTGTGCAAAAAAGAATCATCTATAAACAGTAGGTGTTTTTAAAATCACAAACAAAGGAAGCAGAAGATAAGTATAAAAAAATATAAAAATAAGTTAATAACAATAATTAGGAAACAGAAAAAAGAATACTATGGTGAACTATTGCATAAAAATAAAGATAATATTAAAGCTACATGGGGAATAATAAATAGTGTGACTAACAGAGATCAAATTAAATCAACAATTCCAAATGACTTTGTCAAGGAGAATAAAGACAAAAGATAATATTAAAGAAATCACTGATGAATTCAATACATTTTTTGTAAATGTAGGGGCGAGCCTGGTGGAAAAAAAAAATAATAATAAAAGATAAACTTAATACAATAACAAACAATGTTAACAGTATTTTCCTTGACAAAGTAGAAAAAGATGAAATAAGAAACATTGTAAAAAACTGTGGAAACAAACGTTCAGCTGATTGTGATGACCTGGACATGATGACTGTTAAAACTATCATAGAATCTGTTATTGAACCATTCACCTACATCTGTAATCTGTCACTTTCTACTGGAACATTCCCTGATGCAATGAAAACAGCTAAAGTCATTCCTCTGTTTAAGAATGGGGATAAACACAGTTTCAGTAACTACAGGCCGGTGTCACTGCTTCCACAGTTTTCAAAAATACTAGAAAAAGTATTTGTTTCAAGGTTGGATAAATTCATTGAAAAAAAATAATATTTTGAACCCTGAACAGTTTGGATTTAGAGCCAAACATTCAACTGCAATGGCAATAATGGATCTGACAGACAAAATATCGACAGCAATAGACAATAGAGACGACTTCATTAGCATTTTTATTGATTTACAAAAAGCATTTGATGTCATTGATCATTCAAGGTTACTTCAAAAACTACAGCAGTATGGAATAAGAGGTGTGGCTCATCAGTGGGTTAAAAGTTATTTAGAAAATAGGAAACAATTCGTTCAAATAAATGATATCAAATCAGAACTGGGTGACATTAATTGTGGAGTGCCACAAGGGTCGGTCCTTGGACCAAAACTGTTTATATTGTTTATTAATGATTTTGTAAATGTATCTAAGCTTCTTGGTACTGTCCTATTTGCTGATGATACAACGTTGTTTTATTCAGGATCAGAAATAAGTGAGGTAACTACAGTGATAAATAATCAACTGATTAAAATTAAAGACTGGTTTGACATTAACAGATTAACACTAAATCTTAATAAGACTAATTTTATTTTGTTTAATGACAAAAAACCAATGAGGTATCACTAAAAATAGACGGAATGGAAATTAAAAGGGTTAAAGAAACTAAATTCTTGTGAGTGATGTTTGAAGAGGGTTTGACCTGGAAGTCACACATTAATTATATAAAAGGAAAAATAGCCAAAGCCATCACAGTACTTCATAGAGTCAAGTTTTTGTTGAATAGTTCTGGTCTGTTAACATTGTAGAACTCATTGATTGTACCATACTTAACTTACTGTACAGAAATCTGGGGATCCACATATAAAACATATACACAACCATTGTTTATCTTGCAGAAAAGAGCTTTGAGATTTATAAATAACAGTTACTACAGAGATCCATCTAACCCATTATTTATTAAATATAAAATAATAAAATTTCATGATTTGGTGAATTGGAAAATATGACTTACCATGTACAAAGCTAGTACTGATGCTCTGCCTACTTATATTCAGAAGATGTTTGTGAAAAGAGTAAGTAGTTATTTATTGAAAGGAAATAAAATCTTTAATAAACCTGATTTAGAACCAAGACAAAGGAATGGAGTATTTCAGTGAACGGTGTTAAATTATGGAACAACCTTAATATGGAAATGAAAGAATCAAAGTCACTGCATGTTTTTAAAAGATGCTTCAAATCAAATCTATTGAGAAATTATGAAAGTGTAAGCTAAGTTAGTATCTGTGTTTATTTTTGGAAATATTGAAAAAGGAAGTTAATTTAAAAATGAGTTTATATATACTGTAACTTTAGTAGATAATTATTAAGAATTTTGTTTGTAATAGGGGCAGATTATATAAGATTTTTTTTCTTCTTACTGCCCCTTTTCATTCAATTTTGTATTGTAAATATTGATGATAATTTGTTTGTATTTTATTCTCTTTTTCTTTTGAATGAAATAAATCTAAAAAATAAAAAATAAAATAAAAACATGACCCTTTGATGCATCCACAAAAGGCTGTACTTCTTATCATCAATGTATAACTTGTTTATAACAAATGTAGTTTAGAAAAACAAAGAAAACTTGACTTTTTTTTGCTTTAAGATGAACATGAAACTGTTGATTATTTTTTTGCTGCTCAAGACCAAAATCAGCCCTTCCAAATCATTAATGAGAGAAATTACAAGATGTAATTTTTGTCACAGCGGCCAAACAAACAAGTGCATATACTGCTAATTACCGTATTGATCAGAATATAAGATTGAATATCATTGAAAATAATGTGAACATGTGAGGTCGTCTTATAATCAGGTCTAGTTGTTTGAGGTCATTACATGACCACAACAGCAGAGGGCACCAGTGTTTTGTAAAAAGCAAAGCTGGTGCAGAGTTACTATGCAGAGGCAGAGTTACGACGCTAATAGGCTTTATGCACAGAGTACTTAGTAGAACTTCCGGTTTAAAATTACCTCGCGGGACCATTTCCGGTTCCATTTGAAACGTGAAGATTTCCAGAGTTAGAGTGCATTTCCAGCTAAAGATATTGTTTATAATCAAAACGAGTAATAGTATAGTATAGTACAGAATGATATATATATTATAGCACTAAGAAATGAAGCCATCATATAAGTATCAGCGGACGGGAAGCCTCGACAGCTGAACACTGCTGTGTTCCGTTGTGTACCGCATCAGCTGAATAGAATTCATCAGTCAGTTTCCACACATTTCCACTGAATAAATAACTACAAAAAGGAAGGATTGTGAACTTAAGAAGAGAAAACGTGATCATTTCTAACCACACCGTGTCTGCAGTCCACACTTTGCAGCACAGTAGTCAAAGAGCCGAGTGGAGGAGGCTAATGGAGGAGGCGCGGCGCCGTTCGTGTGTTATTTCACTGGAACAACTATTCTTTTGGTGAATGAAGACTTGGTGTTTGATAACGTACAGCTAGACCAGAGAAAGTTGAAAGTTGGGAAGCAGTTGGAGCCCACGATCACGGCTATATAGATCTGTCTCACTGTTTTTTGATGATGGAAGCTACGAGCTAACGCTGTTAGCTTACCTTCAATTTCATGAATAAAGCTGGTTATATACAGCTTAAAGTCCTTCACCCGCTTGCTCGCAGACGTCTCTGTGTGTTTTTCAAAAATTCGGTGGACATCGTTTACCGTGATGCGCGGCAGGTCTTGAAGAAAACGGGTAAAAAAATCCATTTTGTCCAGTTTGTGTGGGAACAGCGTTGAACCGGAAGGGAGGGGCTGCGTCTATCGCAACCAGGAAGTGACCATGCATAAACCCCATTCTAGGATAATGGTGGTCAATGCAGCAGAGGTATCAAACAGCTGTCAGGCAGCCAGGAAATATGGAGTTATGGAGTGAAATGTCTGAAGATGGAGCATCATGGTGATGACGCTCTGTGGGAGGAGACAGGACGACTGTGTGAGCTCAGCTGATCAAACTCTGTGAGTAAAAGCCTCATGCAGACTTTTGATCTGACATGTCATGAGCAAAGTTCTGACAGTTTGCATTACTTTTATGCTCAGTTTTTGTTCAGTATCTCTAGTGTCTTTCCTGACAGAATCCCACACACGCTAGAATATGCATTACAGATCTTTGTGACTGCATTAATAGGCAAATATTAAAGGTCTGTAGTTAAAGTATTATTTAGATAAATTTCTCAAAGTTTCAAGAAAAATGTTTTCTTTAAAAAGTGAATTAAGTTATTTTTTCTGAAGATTAGTCTTGGAAAGGGGGGTCATCTTATAATCGGGATCGTCCTATATTCGGGTCAATACAGTACTTCTGCACATTAAAGCAGATATATGGAGCATTTCAGCAAGAGAACATTTTTTTAATCCAACGTACCACGCCCCCCACCCCCACTTTCTATAGCCTCACCTCTACACATGCTTGCACGGCGCATCACTCCGGTCTCTAAAGCCGATCATAAACTGTGCGATGTGGCTCTAAGCTCCAGCTCAAACTGTACACTGCATTGCAGGGTTCAATCATTCACAGCTCACAAATCATGTTCTCACTCTGTAGATGCTCTGAGTCCTGACTGACTGTCACACTGAGCTTATGCAACACGTCACTATTGAACAGAAAGCTGCAAGAAGCAGAACCTGGAAATGAGACACTCGGTCCAGAATGGAATTCTTGACCTAAACAAACGTGTATCCTTGGCATTCTGTGAAGAGAAATGTTTTAAAATTTAAAATAAGCCCTCAGCAGCCAGGGAATGGATAGGCCTAACTATTTAGTAGAAATTAGCGCTGACTTCTCCATGATGGCTTAGACCAGTGGTTCCCAACCCTACTCCTCAAGGCGCACAGTCCTACATGTTTTAGAGGTATCCCTGCTCCTGCACACCTGATTCAAATGACTGAATTACCTGCTCAGCATGTCAAGTTCTGCAGAGGCCTGTTAATGACTTGTTTATCTAAATCAGGTGTGTTGGAGCAGAGTAACTTCAAAAACATGTAGGACAGGGGGCCTTGAGGAGCAGGGTTGGGAACCACTGGCTTAGACTGTAAACAGGAAGACATGGAGCGTCCTGAAAGCGCGGCCCCCACCTCTACAGGTCTGAGTGAAGCGCATGCACGTTGACTGACAGCCGACAATGTGGAAACTTGAATTCTATTGGCTGAAAAAGTTCACCGGTCAGAGAGAATTCAAGGAGGTCTATAGTAGGAAGGACGGTCTTCAGAAGAATAACAGATGTTGTGAAACTCTACCCATATAGTGTTATAGGTTAAAACATTTAGAAAACTTTCATACATGGAAAAATGCTCCACATGTCAGCTTTACCTTCTCAGGTTGCAGCTCATCCTTTCATCATCTATGGCTACATTCACACGGCAGGTCTAACTGATCAGTTCCCTTGTTTTTTGGGGGGAGATCTGACGTGTGGTTGTTCAGTTTATTATTATAATTCTACCTCCACCAGATGCCAGTTTGAACAGTCTACAGTCCTGAAGTGACCTGCATGTATTAGGGTGACTTTAGGGATGCATTTCAGACTTGAATGACGTTGTGCTGCAAACAGACAGTAGAAATATAATCTCATTATTACATGTGTAAGGGAAATATGAGACACAAATAAAATTTACTGACAGGCTGATTTATTTTTGTTCAAAAATCAAAAGCACATAAAAGTGTATGTTATGCATGATCCTCCAAAGTGAATATTTAGTCTTATTGGTTAATTAGTAAATTATAAATGAATTCACATCAGCAGAGGTTTTAATAACTCCTCAGTTTTGTCTTGTAGTTTAAAGAGTTAAAGCCTTCTTCTCACAGATCCAGCCCCTCTTTTCATCACAGCTGGATGATTCCCATCCTTTGTTATGATGATAACTCACACATTGACCTTCATTTGCAGGATGATTCTTCACCCAGTTTCTGGGAAGAAAACAAAAATGTCAATGATGAAAAAAAATACATTAAAAAAATGATGTTATTCAGATCAAATGCTCATTTATAGTTTGAGGAAACGTGTGTGTTTCTCACATATTGACTAGATTACGTCCATCGATCCACTGCCACTTCCCATCTACCACTGTCAGACCAATCCAGTATCCGGGGAGGTTTTGTCTATTCCAACTGTGTGTAATTACAATTTGCTGAGGAAGAAATGGAAAAAGGATCAGACATGTTCACTCTGAATACTTGACCAACAGTCTTTATGTTTTCTATCTTTAGTTTAAGTTGTTTCACGGTTCTCTCGTTACCTTTTCCCGTTCAACATGAACAACATTCAGATCTGAGCTCTTTCCTTTGCAGTCGTCCCGCGCTTCTTCCCAGGTTCTCCAATTAGTGGGTTCAACACCATTAAATTCATAACAGCTGGACCAGGACTTTATCCAGTTCTTCTCACAAGACTCACATGTTCTTCCTGAAACAACAGAGATGCTCTAAAAAACACTGTGAATTTCATAATCACATCACTGTTTATTTATTGACACAGTAATGAGATCTGTTCATACCATAATATTTTTTAGGGCAGTATGCATTGATGCTCCACTGAGCTCGACTGACGTTGAGCTCATTTTGACTTTCCTCCATGTTTTGAATTTGTTCTGTGAGGTTGTTCTTCTCCAGCTGCAGCTCCTGGTTTTGTCTCTTCAGCTTTTGCTTTTCTGCTGTCAGATTTCTGATCTTGTTTTCTAAAACTGTGTTGGCTTGTGTCACATTGTTGACCTGAGTGGTTACATGTTCATAATCAGTTGTGAGGTTGTTGTTGAGGTTTGTCAGCTGGTGAATTTCCTCCAGTAGAGCCGTCTGATTGGCCTTCAGCTGGTTCAGCTCATTTACTTTATTCTGATCTACAAAAGAAAAACAGAATATAGCAAACCAGATAGGCAATCTTGTTTTTTAAAACAATTTACTGCAAAAAAAGAATATTATATATGTAACCTTAAAACATAAAATAAAGAATTTCAGCACACTAATGTCTGAGTTGTTGCCAGCATCTGGAAACTTCTGAGTTTAGTTTTTGCAAGTCAGAAGTTTTAAAAAGTTGAGAAGGGTTTGGTGAGAGACTAAAATAAACTGTTACCCTCATCTGAGAAAATATTAAATGAGGGTGAAGTTTAAACATCAGTAGACGCTTTTTGACTAAATGACAACAGAAAAATATAGCTGAATTATGACTGCTTTTTTGGATAATATCATTTATTTAGCATTTATATAAAATTTTGCAAACGTGTCCTACAAAATATTTCTGTGGGATTCAAACCAAAAATTTGTACATTTTCTCAAAATTTTGTGTCTCTTTTTATAAAATATCAGACAGAAATAAACAGTAAATGTAATGGAGCTATTTTATGTAAATGTTTGCTTTTAGTTTCTTCATAAAATTTGCTTTAAGATTTTAAAAAGATGTTCTTTGTTTTTTAAAATTGTTTTGTTTATTTTAGTGGTTGTTTCTCTTGCTTTTTTAGCTTTTTGTTGTTTTAAAGTTTGTGATTTTTATCTGTAAAAGATGCTAAAAAGAGCAAACTTGGAGTCACGTGGGTGCAGCCTCCAGGATGGCCGCATGTTAGAGAAGCTCTCTACCTGCACATAATGTTTTTGAGTTAATAGCAGAAAAACTCGGATATTTTTATAACCTAACGCTCACCGTGAGTATCTGGACTGCTCATATTAAACGTATCGTCGAGAAAGCCGAGGAACGATGGCAACGTCGAAATATTTTAAAAGTTCACTGCGTGCAACAACTCGGAAAAGTCCGGCCCATGAGGAAGATGGCCTAAATACAGACGACTCCTCGGCCACGACAGTTAGCCTGGAAAAGCTGCTCACAGAAATATCGAAAATGAATGAAACGCTCCAGAATGTTGCGACTGATGTCCTGTCAATTAAACAAGCAACTGCGGAGCTGACTAATGCTGTGACGGCCATAAAGGAGAGGGTGGGTGAGGCCGAAACACGCATTACACGGTTGGAGGAGACATCGGAGCGGCTGCTGAAAGATGAAGGGGGCAGGAATGGACGGATGGAGAACATGTGGAATCGGCTCCAAGCCCTAGAAAATCAGGCAGGCGAAACAATGTGAGACTTATGGGTCTTAAGGAGTCATTTGGCACTAACGGAACATTGCGTGAGTGTGTTCAGAAGATCCTGGTGGAAGGACTTGGTGTAGAGGAGAGTGAGGAGTTTGAGATGGAGAGGGTGCACAGACAAATGGCACCACTGCCGAATGAAGATCAACCACCAAGGCCAGTACTAATCCGCTTCCTACGACAATCGGCGAGGGACAAAGTGATCAGCGCTGCTAAGGAGAAACGAGGATTCGTCTGGGAGAAATGTCGTCTTTCAGTGTTCCCGGACATGTCGAGAGAGCTGGCGCAGAAGCGGAAAGCCTTTACCCCGGTGAAGCGTAAGCTGCATGAGCTGGATATTAGGTACACGCTGGCTTTCCCTGCAACGCTGCACTTCAAGTGGAAGGGGAAAAATGTGAGCTGTAAAACGGTGGAAGCTGCGGAGAGGATTATGAATGAGTAAGAAAGAGACGAGCTGTGGACTATGACTGGAGGTAGGTGGGACACTATTAATAACGAGGACTTGGAACTTCTGCGTCTGCGTGAAAATGACTAGACTGTGTGCGGGTCGATGAGAGGCCTTCTACGTACGGACCGGTCTTCATGGGAGCGGCGTTAACCCCACGGTCCAGGAGTGCGTTATTTTTTATTTTCTTATTTTGTTCTTGGCATCATAAAGTGCCTAAAGTATGGACACTGGCTGTTTACTGGCAGCTGAACACTTTAAGTTTTGTCCCTTTGGACAAGTTCAGTTTATGTTATCGTTCTAATCTTGTTTTTATGTGTTCAAAAGTGGGCTGGTATATGTATCAAAGTGAAGTCAATGGGGTGATTATAATAGATATTACATTTAGGATATGATCAGTTACAGATACTTAATTTTCCCTCATGTCCAGTAGACAGGTGAAGGTGATCTCCTGGAATATAAATGGATGCGGCAGTTATATTAAAAGGAGAAAAATATTGACTTTCTTAAAAGACAATCATGCAGATATTGTTTTTTTTACAGGAGACGCATATGCGTGAGCTAGAGGTGGAAAAATTTAAAGTAGGATGGGTGGGGTATATGTATCATAGCTCATTCTCCAGTAAATGCAAC
>SSNR01000068.1:2446595-2480956 GCA_006937965.1 Callopanchax toddi | reverse complement strand
TGGAGGGAGAGATAAAAAACAACGAATCAGAACTGTCAAAACATTTCACAGAAGGGAAACTACAGGAACTATGCAAGCTTAAATATTCATTACATGAAATATATAATAAAAAAGCAGAATATGCATTGTTTAGGCTAAAAACTAATTTCTATGAAGGAGGAGAGAAAATGGGAAAAGTGTTAGCCAGACAGTTAAAAGAAAAAATTAATAATAACGCCATCTCAGTCATAAAGCAGGGAGACACACAATTCTTCACGGCCAAAGATATAAATAGTATTTTTCAGACATATTATGAAAAATTATATACATCATCTATACCCCTGGATAGTTCAAAAGAGGATGTTGAAGGGTTTCTTCTTAGGACAGACCTACCCAAGCTTGAGCCCCATGAAGCAGACAGATTAGAATCACCTATAACTGAGGCTGAAATTCGAGGGGCCATTACCTCAATGAAAAATGGCAAATCACCAGGTTATGACGGACTTCCGGTGGAGTATTACAAAACTTTTGCTGACATTTTAGTACCAATACTCCAGGAGGTGTATCAAGAGATGTTTAAAGTGCCTGTGACTCCATATTTAAATCACTTTATATTAAACAGGTGTAATCTTTGATGCCTCTAGATTAGCGTTGCACCATTATAACTCAAAATACGCTGTAATTATTTCCTAACGAGCAACTCAGAGATCAGAAGAAAGCGCCGCCTTCCGGTTCTGCTGGGTTTCTCCTTATTTGGCAGCCTGACACTTCTGCTGCAGCAGGGGGCAGTGCCGTCACGTGAAAGAGAAACGAAACTGAAACTAAACACTACACGGTCTATGGGCAATGGCGGCGGCACTGCCTCGCTCCAGTTGTCGTGAACGTGCATGTGGGAGGAGAATTGACCATATAAGCAAGTCCGGATCACTATGACCTCATAGCGGGCTGGAGTGAAAAAAACTGTTTGAAACCTGGGTCTGAAATCTGGAAGAGCTTCTCACTGGCTGTACTAGGAGACAGATGGACGCTGTTTTTTGCTCTTTCTGGCAGGTTTAAGGTGAGAACTCAACGTTGCAACATGATAGATAAGTCAGAAAACATGGAAACCGATGTCATGGGACCTTTAATAAGGGCCGTATAGCTCCGACCTTTAATGAGGCGGTAATTTCTCTGATCCCTAAGACAGGTAGAGACCCGACGGACCCTGCTAATTACAGACCTATAAGCCTGCTTAATCTTGACTGCAAGATTCTCACAAAAATTTTGGCGATCCGTTTACAATTGGTATTACCAAGTATCATTCACCCCAATCAGGTGGGGTTTATGAAAAATAGTACTTCAACGGATAATATGAGACTTTTATTACATCTAATGTGGTTGAGTAGATCTCAAAATATTCCTATAGCTGCTATTTCCTTAGATGCCAAGAAGGCTTTTGACAGGGTGGAATGGCAGTTTCTGTTTGCCACCCTGTCCCATTTTGGTTTCAACCCTAATTTTATAAAATGGGTTAAGATGTTGTATACAGAACCTAAAGCAGCAGTGATGACAAATGGAGTAGTCTCCCCTTTTTTCAGACTTACGCGAGGTACTAGACAGGGCTGCTCTCTGAGTCCTTTGTTGTTTATAATTTTCTGGAAGTTCTAGCCATACACATAAGGGGCACGCAGGCATAAAAGGAGTAAGAGGAGGGGATGCTGAACACAAACTGATGTTGTATGCGGACGATATATTGGCAGTGGTTGCTGAGCCTCTAACATCCTTACCGCATCTCCTGGACACTATAAGATCTTTCTCTAAGTTTTCTGGGTACTCAATCAAGTGGAACAAGTCGGAGGCTATGCCTCTCTCTAAATCGTGTAATTCAACAATGATAGAAAAATTTAAATTTAAATGGATGCGTCAAGGAATGAAATACTTAGGCATTAACCTCTCTGAAGACATGGACGAAATAGCGGCTTTGAATTTTAACCCTTTAACTCAAAAAGTAAAAGTTAATCTTGATAAATGGTCGAAATTGAAGCTCACATTATTAGGAAAGATTAATATTATTAAAATGATAGTTGCCCCGCAATTCAATTATGTGGTAATGATGCTGCCAATTAAAGTACCAACTATTTTTTTTAAACAACTGGATGATATAGTGAAAAATTTCTTGTGGGGGGGGAAAAGACCGAGATTAAAACTGCGAAAGTTGTGTGCACATAGAGAGAAAGGGGGGCTGGGTCTCCCAGACTTGAAACTGTATTACTTAGCTTTTGAGGCCACCAAAATAGCGAGATATTGGCAAACTACAACTATTAAATCTGCTTGGATGAAAGTGGAGGAGGAGATATGTGCACCTTTTCAACCCGTAGTAGTATTATCACAAAAGCGGCCTAATATTACCAATCCAATAATTATGCATTCAGCTGATGTATGGACTAGGGTTCATAAGATGTTAAATCTTAAGCATACATTGCAAAACTATTCATCATTGTGGCACAATCCGGCGGTCTGTGTTGGGAAGAAACCAGTTTATTGGAAGGAATGGCAAGTTAAAGGACTGAGTACCATCAATGATCTATTTGAAGAAGGGGTGTTTCTGTCATATGATAAACTAGTCTCAAAATTTAATTTGGTAGGACGAGATAATTTTTGGAAATTTTTACAAATAAGGAGTTGCATCACCTCACAATTATACAACCTGTCTGATAATATGGTGACGGAGCAATTGAAACTTCCGGCTATTAAACAGAGAGCCTCACGATTCTATGAATTGTTTAATTCTGCCATAAGCAGTGACACCAATCACCTTAAATTAATCTGGCAAGAGGATATTGGGGGAAGGATAGAAGAGGACAAATGGGCACAGATTATTGCCAATTGTGGCAAATATGTGAGAGAGGCAAGGGGGAAACTTACACAATATAATGTAATTCACAGGTATTATTACACACCGTCGAGGTTATTTAGGATGGGGCTGTTAAATGATAATTTATGTTGGAAATGCAGGACAGACACTAGGACTTTTATGCATTGTATGTGGGAATGTAGCTCAGTTAGCCATTTTTGGTCCCAGATTCTGAAATTCTTAAGCGATTGGTATGGAGTCGATATCCCTCTGAACCCGAGGCTATGCCTGCTGGGAGATAGATCTCAGCTACCTCAAGTAAACAAATGTAGCTTTGCAATTATTTCGGTGGGACTAACCACAGCCTGTAGAGTCATTTTGAGACACTGGAAGGCAGTTGAATCTCCACAGTTAAAAGAATGGGTCTGTGCAATGGCTGAATCTGCATCCTATGAGAGTATGCTTCATAGACTGAGTGACGAGAAGGGAGGGGGTGTGTCCCAATGGGATAGATTCTGGGACTTTATTAAAGAGGATGGTGGTGACCCTCATTGACACTATGTCATGAAACTGAAGTCTATTGGATGTATGTTCTTCTGTATATATTTATGTGAGTGTGGACAGACTTTGACAATTTAGCTTCTTTGGTGAATATTACCCCCTCATGCTGGCTGTACCTGAAAGGGAAATATGTTGGACCTGTAACCAGATATTGTAATTACCCCCATGTTGTTGTTGTTTTTTTTTTGTTTTTTTTTTTTTTATGCTGATGTGTAAATAGCTAACCATGTACCAGCCTTCAACGTTCCCAAAAAGTTCAATAAAAACTTGAATTTCAAAAAAAAAGAGCAAACTTTACTTATTTTACTGATTTTAAAACAGCTGCATTTCACTTTTTACCAGATATAAAAATAACCCCCCCCCCACCTCAACAACAGCTCACTAATCAGACCAAATAATCACTGAAACTACTTCTATTCGTTCATATGTCCACACTAATGATTTAGTGTATTGATTCATTCACTTGTGAGTTTGACACCATTTGAGCTTGTGAACTTGTTGGGTTCTTTTAGTTTGACACACTTACGATGAACACGGAGTCCGATGATGACCAACAGCAAAACGATGCACAAAATCCCCAAACCACAACACAGCTGCTGAAATCTCTTTCCTTCTGCTTCTGTTTTAGTCAAGGGCCTCGATGAGTCTAAACAACAAAAACCAGTCAACAACTTTAGGAGGACAAAAAGAAAAAACAATAAAATTTAGGGGTAGGCCTAGATTAATCTCACCGTAATTTTGAAATTAATCTAGATTAAAATGTCTCATTTGAATTCTGCCAAATATGTGTGTTCATTAGCATGAGGCTGAAGAATCATGATACTCCAAGTTTAAAGAGTTTAAACAGAGGCGGCAGCTGGACTTGACTCTCCCTGATCCAGTTTGGATCAGCTGTTACTAACCTAACAAGAAATACTAAACCTGTCAGAACTTCCCTCAGAAACCCAGACCTGAGTCACAAACCAGACCCACCAGACCAGATGAGCTCTGAGCTCATTTTAACAACCTCTGATAGTTGATCAAGTTATATCAGGATGAATCATTTTTACCACTATAACACATTGATCTGTCATCAGAGGTCTGTCTCCTTTAACTTTACAGCTGTTTTCTAAGGCTCACTCTGTTTTAAATACTGTAGAAAACTTCTCATCTCCTGACAGTAAAGGATTAGATTTAGTTTACAGGTGACCTGGTTAAAGCATCAACTCTCTTTTTATCACATCAAAAAACTTAAAACTGATTTTTTTTCACCTGTCAAAAAATGATTGTAGCATCCAGTTTATCTGTAATGGATTAAATCTGCCTTAGAACGTCTTTATTTCTCTACTGTTTATTTCACATTAAGGGCTGTTTCATCATGTTTTGTTAAATAAAACCACTTTGGGTTATTTAAACATTAGTATTTAATGTGAGTCTGAAAATTAAAGGCAACCCTCTGATAAAGTCATTGATGTGTGATCAATGTGTTTTTAGTCTTGATTTTGTTTGATTTGTTGAATGTTAAGCTGTCAGTTATTATGATGAGAAACACATGTTTGAGCAGCGCACGCTGCCACATTCACGTTATTAATGAGAGGCGCGAGTACCGCTGAGTTCACCGGACGGTCGGACAGCCAGGTGATCAGATACCTCATCCTTCAGCCAAAGAGGAGGAGTCACTGGAGAAAATAACCAATGGGTCGCTCAGTCAAAAACAAACGGTTATGCTGAGAGGATTTTATGCCGCCTCTTTTTCCCTTGAACTTGTCACGGTTTCCCCTCCTTCTGACCGCTCCTCCCGCTAAGACTCCATTTCCCATCATCCCTCTGGCTTCACTTCCTCTATAAATGACCCTTCACCCCACACACCTGTGCTCAGTCATCGATTCATTCATTCATGCTACGAGCTTCATCCAAACCTACCAGGCTTCCGAGCTTCATCCTCAACCTACCAGTAAGTCAGTTTTACTACTTACTTATCGGAGTAGTCCCGCGGTCTCGCTTCCATCGAGAACCGCACGGCTGCTCCGAGATTAACTGCGTGTACGCGAACGCTCAGCGCTAATTACTGCCGCGTTTGAGCCGCACACACGCTACACTCAAACTCACAGAGGTTTCAGCCGATCCGATCTGACAGGATGACTGAGCCCACAACCGACCCTGCTGAGTTTGAGCGGATGCGTTCTGAGCTGACCCACCTGCGTTCAGTAGTGGACCGCCAGAACCTCCGGATCGAGTCGCTGAACAACACAGTGCTCCAGCTCACGGCGTCCGTCACCGCTCTCCAGCGGCACCAAACGGTTTCAGCTCTGGAACCCCACATCCACCTTCCGGACCGCTGGAACGGAATCGACGGCCGCCCCGATGGATTATTAGCCTCGCTGGACATGTTGTTCGAGTGTCAGCCGACCAAGTACACCTCAGCCTGCTCCCGTGTAGCTCTGTTAACATCGCTGCTGACCGGCCGAGCTCAGGAGTGGGCTGCAGCTCTGTACAATAATAAATCCCCTGCCTGCAACGATTATCCGGCGTTCGTCAAGGAGCTGAAGAAAACGTTCGTCCCTCCCAGCAGCGAGATCGGAGCCGAGTCCCAGCTGCTCAGACTCCGTCAACGGGCCCGTCCGGTGTGCCAGTACGTGGCGGAGTTCCGGACCCTCGCCGCTAAGCTAAAGTGGGAGGACACTGCTCTGAAGTCCGTGTTCGTCAAGGGACTTGCCGATTACATCAGGGACGAGATGGTGGGCCGCGAGCTCCCCAACACTCTGGATGCTGTAGCGGACCTGGCCCTACAGATCGACCGACGCGTCCTCACTCGCCCCCGCTCCTCGAGAGCCCCTCACCCCGCTGCTCCGGCGGCTCGACCGGTCTCTCCCGGCGCGGCCACGCCCCTCGCCTCTAAAGAGGAACCCATGCAACTGGGTCACCTGACCCCAGAGGAACGGCAGCGCAGATGGAGAGAGGGACGGTGCGCCTACTGCGGATCTTCAGAACATCGCCGTCCTCAGTGCCCACTGCGGCCACCGTCGGGAAACGACGAGACCCGGTAAACGTCGGGGGTGTTTTACCGGGTGCTGCCACTTCCCCCTCAAACCGTTTCCTCCTCAATGTAACCCTCCTATGGGACCAGGGGTCAACTGAACTTGAAGCTCTGTTGGACACAGGAGCAGCCGACAACTTCATAGACCAGAACCTGGTCCACCGTCTCCAGATCCCCCGGTGCAAACTGGACCGTTCGGTTCCGGTCACCTCAGTGGACGGTCACCCCCTTCGTCCTTTCCCGGTCCAACATCAGACCCAACCTATCCAGATGAGAGTGGGGGACCACCATGAAACCATTCAGTTCCTCATCATTTCCGCTCCCTCCACGCCTCTCATCCTGGGTCACCGGTGGTTCTGCCTCCATGACCCGCACATCTCCTGGTCCACCAACCGTCTAGTTCACTGGGGCCCCACGTGCCATCACCACCTCTCCTGCTCCCCCAGCAGAACCACCATAACACCCAACCTTCCTCAGACTCCGCTGGAGGGCGTCCCTGCTCCCTATCAGGACCTGGTCCGGGTCTTTAACAAAGAGCAGGCCTCTACCCTGCCTCCTCACCGCCCCTACGACATGGAGATCCAACTCCAACCGGGTACCACGCCTCCGCGTGGCCGCCTGTTCTCCCTGTCTCCCGCCGAGACCCGCTCCATGGACGAGTATGTCTCAGAGGCGCTCCAGCAGGGTTTCATCCGTCCGTCCACCTCCCCAGGGGCTGCCGGTTTCTTCTTTGTCAAAAAGAAAGATGGGGGCCTACGGCCCTGCATAGACTACCGGGGCCTGAACAAGATCACCATCAGAGACCGTCACCCCCTGCCGCTCATGTCCACTGCCCTCGACTCTCTCTCTCAGGCCCGTATCTACACTAAACTCGACCTGAGGAGCGCCTACAACCTGGTGCGTATTAAGAAGGGGGACGAGTGGAAGACCGCCTTCATCACCCCTACAGGGCACTGGGAGTACCTCGTCATGCCCTTCGGCCTGTGTAACAGCCCCGCCGTGTTCCAACGTCTCATCAACGACGTGTTAAGAGACATGTTGGGCCGGTGGGTGTTCGCCTACCTCGACGACATCCTGATCTACTCCCGATCAGAGGCCGAACACGTCCACCACGTCCGGGCTGTGCTCTCCAGGCTCCTGGAGAACCGCCTCTTCTGCAAACTGGAAAAGTGCTCCTTCCACCAGACCTCCGTGGCCTTCCTAGGCTTCATCATTTCGTCCGAGGGCCTCTCTATGGACCCCCAAAAGGTCCGCGCCGTCGCAGATTGGCCTCACCCCACCAGTCTCAAGCAGCTCCAAAGCTTCCTGGGGTTCGCCAATTTCTACCGCCGCTTCATTAAGGACTACAGCTCCATAGTCGCTCCGCTCACCTCTCTAACCAAACCAACCAATCAGCCCCGTCCGTTCTGTCTTCCCCCTACCGCCAACCAAGCCTTCCGAGACCTCATTGGACGGTTTACCTCAGCACCCATACTGCTCCACCCAGACCCCCTGAGACCCTTTGTGGTGGAGGTCGACGCCTCCGACGTAGGCGCCGGCGCCATCTTGTCTCAGCGGGGTCCCGACCAAATACTCCATCCCTGCAGCTACTTCTCCCGCAAGTTCTCCCCCACTCAACAGAAGTACGGTGTGGGAGACCGCGAGCTCCTATCCATTAAGTGGGCTCTCGAGGAGTGGAGACAGTGGTTGTTGGGGACGGTGGAGCCGTTCACCATCTGGACAGACCACCAAAACCTCATCCACATCCAGTCCGCTAAACAGCTCAACCCTCGCCAGGCCCGATGGGCCCTCTTCTTCGAACCCTACAACTTCCGGCTGTCCTATCGACCCGGTTCCAAGAACCACAAGGCTGACGCTCTGTCCCGTCAATTCACGCACTCCGCTCCCTCTCAAGACCCCAGTCCCATCTTGCCGTCCCAACGGTTCCTGGCCCCTCTCCACTGGCCCCTGGAGGACTCTATCCGAGCAGCACTCCCCAATGACCCGGCTCCTCCAGAAACTCCCAACAACCGCCTCTACGTTCCCACAGGCTGTCGTCAGGAAGCCCTCACGTGGGCTCACTCCTCACCTTTGTCCGGCCATGCGGGCTTCGCCAGGACCCTCAAGCTCCTCCAGCGGGCCCTCTGGTGGCCGCAAATGGCGAAGGATGTTAAGGAGTACACCTCTGCCTGCGACGTCTGCGCCCGCTCCAAGTCCCTTAACCAGCCAGCCTCTGGGTCCCTTCAGCCCCTTCCAGTCCCTAAACGGCCGTGGTCCCACATAGGACTGGATTTCGTCACCGGCCTCCCAGTCGTGGACGGTCTGGACACCATACTCACCATCACGGACCGCTTCTCCAAAGCCGTCCACCTGGTGGCCCTCACTGGCCTCCCCACGGCCAAGCGCACTGCGGAACTCCTCCTTGAGCACGTGGTGCGCCTGCACGGCTTCCCCACGGATGTGGTGTCCGACCGAGGCCCCCAGTTCACCGCCCGGTTCTGGAAGGCGTTCTGTCGTCTGGTGGGTGCTACGTCCAGTCTCTCGTCCAGCTACCACCCTCAGACCAACGGCCAGACTGAGAGGGCCAATCAGCAGCTAGGACGTTACCTCCGCTGCTTTGTCTCCACCCAGCCGTCGCTCTGGCCCAAATACCTCCTGTGGGCGGAGCTCTCCCACAACATTCACGTCTCCTCTGCCACCAGCCTGTCTCCATTCGAGGTGTGCTACGGCTACCAGCCGCCCATCTTCGGTCACCAGGAACCGGAGGTGGAAGTTCCCGCTGCCCAGAACATGGTCCGTCGGTGTCGGCTGGCCTGGGTCAAAGCTCGCGCTGCTATCGCTCGGGCCCAGTCCCAGTACGTCCGCCAGCATCGCCGCCGTCACCGGCCCGGTCCCTCGTTCCAGCCCGGCGACAAGGTCTGGCTCTCCACCTCCAACCTGCGCCTCCGGACCGAGTCCAGGAAGCTCACCCCTCGCTTTATTGGTCCTTATGTCATCGACCACTCCATCAACCCTGTCGCCTACCGTCTTCGTCTTCCATCGAGAACCGCACGGCTGCTCCGAGATTAACTGCGTGTACGCGAACGCTCAGCGCTAATTACTGCCGCGTTTGAGCCGCACACACGCTACACTCAAACTCACAGAGGTTTCAGCCGATCCGATCTGACAGAACTCATCACGCAGGATCAAAGAGAAATGATGTTGGCCCAACCCAGTCAGTGGACCTGCTGATCCACTGGCTCATGATCTGTGAGCTGTTTTTCAAGATGGCCCAGGTGCTGGCGGTTCGTCTACTTTGCTCGCGCTTCATTAGCATTTTGTTTGCTTTTGCTCTGTTTCTCTGTGTATGCTGTCGGGATGTCTTTACTCTACTGGTATATGATCGCCAAACCCTGCTATCCATCAGAGCTAATACAGTATCACCATCGATAAAGATGTGCATAGATCCTCCTCCAGTACTCTCATCAGTTCCTGCTTACCTACGCCGACCCCCCTGTGCCATCCCGCCCAAAAAACGCTTGAGCAAACGGGGAAAACGTACTGGTTCAAATTAAGGCCTACCTGCTGGCCTCCTCCCTGACGAGCAGTGGGCTACGTCCCCCTGGTTTTTGGTGCTTATTCCATTGTTGGACTGGCGGGACCAATCCTGCTGTTGCCTGTCTTTGGAAGACGGCCGGTCTCCTGGTGGTGCCTACAGCTCCTTTCACTCTGTTGCATCGTGGTCTGCCCGTGGGGGCACGGGCCCCATGTCCTCCAGCACTCACTTGGCTGCCTCCACCTTCCAAACATTGGGACTCCACCAGCATTGCTGCGTGTTTGTAGACGGGGTGTTTGTCATGCCCATCTTCAGCCGATGAGCCATGTTGATTTCACTCTCTGTATGGGTCTGCTTAATGCTAGATCTTTAGCTAACAAAACTTTTCTGCTAAAGGACATTTTCTCCTCCCGTGGCGTGAACTGGACTTCATGCTTCGGATGGAGACTTGGACCCGGCTTGGTGAGTTTACACCTTTCTCCGAACTCCTCCCACCAAAGGCTTTTTACAGCACCCCTCGATCCACCCGTAAAGGTGGGGGACTGGCCTCGGTCTACAAAACAAACATACCCTGCTGGCAAATTCAGGTCGGCTCCTCTCACAGCTTTGAGATGCAGCTGCTGGAACTCTACCTCTCCTCCCGTTTTGACTGTTTTTTACTGTGCGTGACTGAACTGAAGGAGCTGCTTTTAATCTCATTGTACTTTTTGTATAGTGCCAAGGCATTCTATTTTATTCTAGTAGCTACAAGCCTTTTACAAGCCTTAAAAAAAAAGGTTTGGATAAAAATAACATTTCTAATGTGAAAGTTTGTGCTTTTTTTGTGGATCATTTAATATTGACCAATGTCAGTTTGAATGCAACGCAGAAGAATTAGTTTATGCATGTATTGGCTGTTGAGTTGTTGTGCCCCACTTATGCAAGAGATGCCACTGAAAATGAAAAATGTTTAAAATCTATTTTTATTGTATTTTGATGTGAACTTACCATTTCTGTCTTTAGGTTTTATAGTTGTTTCATTTTGCACTTTCACTTCTTCATACACAGTCTCCTCCCTCTGTTGGGCTGAAAACAGTTAAACACTTACTAAAAGAAATACATTTTATATTGTTTTGACTGACATTGTCAGTATCCTCCAAAGCCTTTATTATATATCTGGTTTTATTCTTGAAGCTGCCATCAGGAAATAATGATTTAATGTCGTAATGTTTAATGTAATGTCATTCAGTTGTATTTCCTTGATTTTAATAATGAAAATGAACTTACCCTGTGGTCGAGGATTTTTCTTGTGTTTGAATTTCACTGCAGCATAGCTGATCTCATCCTCCATTTCTACAGTCTGGTAAACGAGAAGGTCAGCATCATCCAGGAGACTCTCAGAACGAGGTCTCTCCTTCACAGGTCTGAGGATTTCAAACTTCTGCTTTTAGCTCTAAAGTCATTTGCATTCACAACCTGTCCAGGGAAGAAGTGAGTCATGGAGTCATACTTTTCTATACTCACTCATATACTGTATATATATAAATAACATGTCCAGATGTGGGTGTGACACATTGGTTAAATTTGTTTAGCTTAAAATATCTTTGATGTTCTACAATCTAAATGTGAAATGAGGATTTAACATCAGTGTCTGCAGAGAAAAAACCAGAGGAATTCTGAGATTTTCATCTACAAACACATTTCATCACATTCAATCTAGAAACAGACATTTTCATCCTTAGCTTCATTTTAAGGGCAGACTATGCAGTTTTGCTTGTTTTCAGCACCCCCTAGTGTCCGTTTTAAATCACTGTCATATAAACGTTAGCACTGTCTTTGCTCAGAAACGCCTAAATTAGGGTGACCAGACGTCCTGTTTTACCCGGGACAGTCCCGTGTCCCCGAGGATTTTTACAATCCCATTATATTGTCCCGTCTTCACCCAGCCTGTGTCCCAAATGTCCCGATTCTAAACCAAAGTAATGGCTTACACTGCAATTTTCTTATTAAAATATCAATATTTTTAAGTAAGTTAAGGTAAAAATAAGTTTTATCAATGAAGGAAAACAGTATAAAAGCAGAGAAACACAACCAATCAGCAGAGTCCACTCCTCCCCTCCTGTCTGTGGCTGCTGCAGCGAGTGTTCAGTGAGTCGGAGAACGTAAACACATGTGGAGCGATTTTAGCGCCACAAACAACAATGATGCAGTCTGTGACATCTGTTGGAAGACTGTGGAGTACTGCTCTAACACCACAAACCTTATGAAACATTTTAAATAAATCACAAGATGGAGTCTGGAGACGTGATGAGGAGGAGATCTGTAGTGGAGAGGAGGAGACAGCTAGGTGCTGCTGCTGCTAAACATTTATAATGTTATTCAAACACAGAGTATCTTGTTTTAAATCTACAGCATCCTATTTATTCAGATTTCCATTTAGAAGGTAAAGGATGAGATTGAAAAAACGGTTGACTTTAGGAACAATGTCAATTTATTATTATTTTTTTTAAATATATTTTTATTTCAGTTTTCTTAGAACAAAACAGCAAAATAAGAAAAAAACAAACAAGAACCAGACTCAGGTAAAATAAAAAGATTCTAAAGCAGGCGTAGCGCAGGTGGGGGGGGGGGATTACGGCAACTTAATTCAGATCAGATCTGCTTTGGGAAGCCCTGCAGTATAGAGGCTGACAGTACAGGTCCGATGTATCTCAAATATGGATCCCAAGTATTGTGGAAAGAGTTCAAAGTGAATCTGAGCATACAAGTTATATATTCATTAGGAATACAGTCCATAATGATAGTGTGCCAGGATTTTTCAGTTGGAACCGCTGGCCTGCCCCAAAGGAGCAGAATGTTCTTTCTGGCCACAAAGGACAGCAGTTGAAAAAGTCTCTTATGCTTGCCCTTAATAATTGGAGTGTCCATCACTCCCAGTAGGAGACATAGAGGGTCCATCTGAACAGGAGAATCAAAAATAAGTGACAGAACCTTTACAACATCAGACCAGAACTTCTGTAGTTTCACACAGGACCAAAAACAATGCATAAAGTCACCCCTCTCCATATTACATTTCCAACATAATGGAGAGGAGTTTACATCCATTTTACTTTTCAAAGAAGGTGTTATGTATACCCGGTGAACAATTTTAAGTTGGATCGATTTCATCCGGTTACAAACAGATAATTTAGAGGCACAGTTCCAAATCTCATCCCAGTCTGATCTGTTTAAGGAGCGCCCCAGGTCTCTCTCCCATGCTTGACCAACAGTTACAGAGCCAGGAGCTGAGCTAGAGTTAAGGATCTTATAAAAGGAGCTAATAGATTTGCCAGGCTGCAGGGAGGACAGAGACTCCTCCACTGCAGACCTACTTGAGTCCTTTATTAGAGTAGTGTCATTAATTATAAAATGTCTTATTTGCAAATATCTATAGAACTCAGCCTTCTGGAGGCCGAGTTCTTGCTGAAGCTGTTGAAAAGAACAAAAAGTCTGGCCCCTAAACAGATCTCCTAGGTTGACGAGCCCCAAATTTGACCATCTCACAAAGCCCCGGTCAAGACAACCTGGCAGAAAGTAAGGGCCATCTATAATTGGGGTCAGAGGAGACGTCATCCGGGCCCGGCCCTCCAAAGCGCGGATAAATCTCCATGCCTTGACAGAGCATAAAGTAAGGGGGTTGTTGGTGAGTTTCTTGACCACATTCATCTCTTCAATAAACAGTAAATTAAAAAGAGGACATTTGGAAAGAGATGATTCTATATCTAGCCAGATCGAAGTAGGGTCACATCTGTGCCAATCTGCTATCACCCTGAGGTGATTTGCGAGTTGATAACGTCTCAGGTTTGGTAGATCAACGCCACCATCTCGACTAGCCATCTGAAGTGTAGCCATCTTCAATCTGGGCCTTCTTTTGCTCCATATAAAAGCACTTAGCCAACCCTCCAATACTTTAATAACCTTATTGGATAGCAAGATGGGAATCATTTGCAGGGGATATAACAGTTTGGGCAAAATACTCATTTTTATTAAATTAACCCTGCCCAACCATGAAATGGGAAGAGGGGCCCAGCGTTCTAGGTCTGCCTTAATTGTATCCAAAAGAGGGACAAAGTTAAGCTTGAATAACTGATTAAAAAAGGGAGACACATGTATCCCTAAGTATGTAAATCCTGAAGGGGACCAGTGAAACGGAAAGGGCTCTGCTACATCAGGGACTGTCAGCAATGACCCTAGGGGCATGGCCTCTGATTTAGCTAAATTAATTTTGTAGCCGGAAAATGCCCCAAATAAAGAAATGACTTCAATGAGCCGAGACAGGGAGGCTTCAGGTCGGGACAGAAGTATCAGCACGTCATCCGCGTAGAGCGAAATTTTATGTATCTTTTCATCCACATGAATACCAGATATTAAATCATCCTGTCTAATGGACTGAGCCAAGGGTTCTATAGCGATATCGAAAAGTAGAGGGCTAAGAGGGTCACCCTGTCTGTTTCCACGGTAAAGAGCAAAGTTATTGGAGCGCACCCCATTTGTTGTAACCGCCGCTACTGGGGAATTATAAAGTACTCTAATCCATTTTATAAAGGTTTCACCAAATCCAAATTCTTCCAAAACATAGAATAAATATGGCCATTCAACACGATCGAACGCCTTTTCAGCGTCGAGCGAGAGTACAAGCGACGGGTCGGTAGAACTCTGAGAGAGGTGAATAACATTAAGGAGCCGCCTCATATTATCTGAGGATTTCCGGCCCTTAACAAAGCCTGTCTGGTCCTCATTAATTATAAGAGGGAGCACCTTCTCAAGCCGCAGGGCTAAAATTTTAGAAAGTAATTTTAAATCCGAATTAAGTAGAGCAATGGGCCTATAGGAAGCACAGTTATCTGGAGGCTTTCCTTTTTTATGAATAACAGAGATATTGGCTTCTCTAAGGGTTTGTGGGAGGATGCCATTCAGGAAGGAATGATTTAACATCGCTAATAGGGGGTCTAAGAGAATTGATTGAAATTGTTTATAAAACTCGTAACTAAATCCATCCCGACCCGGAGCCTTCCCTGATGGCATGGCATTCAAAGCAAGTAAGGCTTCCTCTCTCGTAATAGGGGCATCAAGTACAGGTTTTTGAGCCTCTGAAATCTTAGGGAGCTTCAACTTTGAAAAAAAAAACCTTCATGAGGCCGAGAGCATCACATGGGTGTTCAGATTGGTACAGGTTTGAGTAAAATGAGGCAAATTCTTCATTGATTGCTTTTGTATCAAATAATTTAGTTCCATTTTTATTGGTAATGGAAACTATGGTCTGGGCATCAACCCTCCTTCTTGCGAGGCTAGCAAGATGTCTGCCTGGTTTGTCACCGAATTCATACATTTTCTGTTTTGCGAATTTGAGATAATGCTCAGAGTTCTGCATCAAAAGCGTATTCAAAGCTGTGCGGGTCGCGGTAAGTTCGTTAAGTAAATTTGATGTTGGAGCGGTAACATGACGTCTCTCTAAATCTGCCAGCTTAGTTTGGAGTACTAAATATTGCTCGTTCTTTTGTCGTTTCCTAAAAGCAACATAAGAGATAATAAGGCCCCGGGAGACAGCCTTGCAGGTTTCCCAAAGAATAGAGGGGTTATTTGAAGATGAGGAGTTAATAGAGTAAAAAATCTTGAATTCCGCATTAAAGTGTGAGATAAATTTCTCGTCTTTAAGCAAGGACGGTTGAAATCTCCACCATCTAGGTGAGCTTCCATCATTTGGCATGGAGTATAGTAGATACAGGGGGGCGTGGTCCGAAAGAATAATATTACCAATCTCACAGGAGAGGGAAAAAGAAATTTTAGAAGCAGGGATAAACAAATAATCAATTCTACTATAGCTTTTATGGGGTGGAGAGAAAAAAGTAAATCGAAGATCAGTAGGGTGCCGCTGCCTCCAGGCATCACAGAAACCAAAATCTGAGCACAATGATGAGAGCATTCTGGCCTGACTCGAGGGAGAAGAGGTACTCGGTGGGAGTTTATCCAAAGCAGGATCAATGTGACAGTTAAAGTCTCCCCCTATAAAGCTATTCGCTGAGGCCAGATCAGCAAATGCTGTAAAAGCAGAGGTGAGAAAGCTAGGGGGATAGCCAGGTGGACAATACAGATTCATAAAAGTCACTTCCTTCCCAAAAACAGTACCCTTAACTATCATATACCGACCATGGTCATCTTTGATGCAACTGAGGCAGTGAAATCCAAGCTTTTTATTAATCAGGATCGCTACACCCCTGCTAAAGGAAGAATAGGAGGTTGCAAACACCTGACCAACCCATCTCCTCTTCAATTTAACATTATCTTTTTCCTCCAAATGAGTCTCTTGGAGAAATGCGACAGAGACCTTCTCCCTCTCCAAGAAGGATAACAGAGCTAGCCTTTTAGTAGGTTTCTGCAGGCCCCGAATATTCCAGGAGCACAGTTTAATAACATTAGAAGTACTACTCATGTTGTCTCATCCACAAATATGAGCTGAATACTGTGACAAAAAGTAGTAGAGAAAAAAAAAAACCGAGGGAAGGGGGGGGGGGGGGGGGGGGGGGGGGGGGGGGGGGGGGGCGCCTGCAGTGCCCAAGTCCCAGAAAAGAATATGTCCGGCCTGAACTATGAACAGTACGTGGAACATTACATACACAGAAAAAAAACAAAAACATAATTGTGTCATAAATGTCAATTTATTTATAAAGCACTTTAAAAACAACAGAGCTGCACCAGAGTGCTGTACAGCAACAATAAAACAAACAATCACATCAAAACAATAAAACATGATCATAAAAGCATGGATAAAAATAAAGAGATAATAAAAATCCAAAGATTAAAACAATAAGAACAAAGCCAGCACAAGGAGCAAACACAGGCTCTATACTTGCTAAAAGCTTTGGAGAAAAGGTGAGTTTTTTAGAGCTTTTTAAAGCCTCCCAAACTCTGAGCTGATCAGAGGAAGCTTGTTCCACAATCCTGGAGCCGACACTGCAAAGGCACCATCACCCTTACTCTTGTATTTAGATCTGGGTACAGCGAGGTACATCTGATGGTTTGACCTGAGTGTTCTGGAGTTGGAACACTGTTCTAAGAGATCTGATAGATAGGAGGGGCCAAGCCATTAAGTGCCTTAAAAACTAACATTAGAAATATAAAATACAATTATAAAGCAGTTACCAAAACAGACACACTTATTTCCCTTCATTTTATCACCATTGTGGTTTGGCTTCAGTTGAAACACTGAAGCTCTATAATACGTCCATGCACATATAATATGTCTATGCAAAAGGAAATATACAGTAAATAGCTGCAGGAATTCCAGTTGGATTATTTCATGTTTCCCTGAAATCCCAGGATTTCAGTAAGTATTTAGTCAGGTTTAATGTGGAGTTGATTGGTATAAAGTTTAAAAATGACAGACCAAGTGTTGATGACATTTATTGTACTTAAATTAAAACTCTTAATGTTAAGTTTAAAAATAAAAAAGATCATAGGAAAATATCCCATGGGTTAGATCAAACCACAAAAAGCTGCCAATCAGCTCAGTGAAGGATCCTCAGGATTTCCTAAAAACAGATTAAAAACCTAAGATGTGAACAAGTTTCTCTGACTTTCTGTCCAAATGGATCTGGTTTTCTATTTTTTTCAGGAGTGATTTAGTTCATTGTTCCATCACTGATCATTAACTGAGTGTCTTATTTTTATTGATTGATTTTAGTGGGATTGAGTTTGTTTCTAAGGTCTTATTTTCTGGTTTTATTTTTTATTGTATCTTTGCTTCTTGTTTCCCTCAGTAACCAGAAATCATCTCTCCTGCTTGACATCCAGTCATCTCTCCTCCCTGTATCAAAAGTCCACAGTTTCTCAAACTCTGTCAGATCCAACTGTTTCTCTACTTGTCCCTTCTCTGAGTTTCTGATCTCTGTGCCTCGTGTCTGTTTTCTCCTCCTTTGTAGGTTTAGGCCTTCATAATGTTCTCCTCATGACAAATTCCTGTCTGAACTAGTCATTTTATTTTTCCACTGAAAACAGCAATCAATAGTTTTCAATTTGGGACATTTTTTCAGCTTATATCACATCCAGTATTGCTTTAAATCTAGCAGACAGTATTGTTTTTAAATGCACCAACACAGAAATGTACAAGTATGCAAAATGTCAGTAATAGTACATAAATATCAACAGCAAAATATAGCCACATAGTGAGTCAGTCAGACAGATTATTCTATAATTATTACTAATAAAATAATCAGCGTGGTGATGTCATGGTTAGCTTCATCACATCACAGCAAGATGAGAACTTGTGGGTTTTTTTTTTTTGTATTTCTCTGTAGGACTCTAGAGTAAACTGACCTGAGAAATGTATTTTTATTTATGTGTAAACAGGTACTTAGAAATGTTGCTCCATCTGCTTCTCATTGCTGAGTAGTTTATACATGATTTACCATAACTGTAAAAACGGTGCAAATATAAACAGCTTCTTTCAACAAGTATAAAAACTTGGAATCAGCTCTAAAACTCTTCAGTAAGTAAGTAAGTAAAACTTTATTTATAGAGCACCTCTCAAGATAAAAATCACAAAGCGCTTAACAAGAGAAAACAGTTAAAAAAACAAACATTTGAATAAATGAGTAAGAGTTGAATAAACATGACAGAAATAAAAACAGACAGATTTAAACAGATGAGTCTTTAGCTTCTTCTTAAATGAGTCCACACCTCATAGCCTTGGAGCTACAGATGAAAAGGCTCTGTCTCCTTTGGTTTTCAGTCAAGTAGTGGTGCAGCGCCCTCTGCTGGTCAAATAACTGCAACTCTTTTTTTTTTTTCTTTAAAAAAAATAATAAAAATAGCTGCAACTCTGAAAGGAGGAAGTATTAAAAAGTATCCACTGAGTGACAGAGCAGGTCAGTGATAAACTCTACAGACTGTACACATTTAAATCTGTAAATATTGTTTGATTTATTTTTTTTTCGATTTTGTTTTGAAATTCATTCTCCTTCCTAAAATGATGCCTCACAAACCACTGTTGTGTTCATAAAAACACTCAAAAATATTATCTGTTGTAAATCTCAGTGTTTTTTTCTAAATATTATAGGACAATAAAATCACATTTACTTGAGTAAAATCCATATTTTACACATGAAGCACAATCACAGCAAACCTAAATTTTTTAAATGGTTCAACTAATTTTTTAACCATAGTTACATTTTTTAAAGTCTTTTGTTTGTAAAGTAGCAGAGTGAACAGATCTTCAGTTTAAAAATAGAAGAAAAAAGCATAGTAAGTTATTTTAAAGGCATCATGACATCATACATAAAATATTTATAGAAAGTATGCAGGAAGTACATTTTATTTACAATGATTTTGTGATCTGTAAATACCATTCTGGACCTACATGTTTCAAAGTGCAGTTGTGGAGAAATTAGTTTTGTAAAGGTTTGGATCAGACAATGAGATAAGGATTGATAATTAGATGATTTAAAACTTGAGTGAACGGTAAATCTTTAATCTTTAATTGACCACATATGAAGAAGAGATGAATTTATTACTAAAGGAAGCATTTAGATTTAGCTGTAATAAACAGGAGGGGCGTCAAATTTAAATTCAGGAGAACTTTATGGTTCAGTCCTGTTAAATAAATGTATTTAGACAGTTTATTTAATTTTACATTGATTTATAATAGAAATGTTTCTAAACTCTCAAAGTCTGAATGTTTCACATCTAAACAGATAAAGCCTTCATTTCACAGATCCATGCATTCAGGTCTCCACAGCTCACTGATCTCCAGTCTTGACCTTGAAGAACAGTCACACATCGACCATCAGTTGCAGGTTGTTGCTTCACCCACTCTCTGAGAAGAAGAAAACAGGTTATTTGATCACAGCTGATACGTTCTGTAGCTCAAAGAGAGTTCAGGTCTCTCACTGATTGGTCAGGGTAGTTCCATCGACCCATTTCCATTCCCCGCCCACAGCTCTGAGGCCGATCCAGTATCCCTTAATGCCATTAACTGGAGGAGCGATACTACTGACATATGTCTGAGGAGAAGGTGAAACAAATACCAGACATCAGGTTTAACAGTTTAACTCTTAAAAGTCGAAGAAAGCCGGTAAACTCCGGTAAGTCATAAATTAGCTGAAGTTCTTACATTTGAGCAAAGCGAACCATTTATGATTTATGTTATAATGACAATAATATCATTTTTTCTCCAGAAAATGACCTCGTTTGGGTTTCACATCGGTTAGATCGTTTATAGACCGCTGTCGGAGCGTCATGCGTCATAAACGGACTCGTAACGGTATGTCCGCAAATTTGGTGTCTTGTTTTCCAAAGTGATATTTATAACATACAAAATGACAGTATTTATGTCTTCAATACAGGGGAAATTAGGAGAAAAGCAGATCTGTGTTCTCTCTGCTCTGCAGCAGTCAGCATGAGGAAGGAGGAGGGGTGTGTGTGTGTGTGTGCTTGTGCCTCCTGCTGCGCTAATCGGCGTGTAAGTCATAAAATAGCTGAAGTTCTTACATTTTAGCAAAGCGAACCATTTCTGATTTATGTTATAATGACAATAATATCATTTTTTCTCCAGAAAATGACCTCGTTTGGGTTTCACATCGGCTTGATCGCTTATAGACCGCTGTTGGTGCGTCATGCGTCAGAACACAATAAACAGACTCGTAACGGTATGTCAGCAAATTCTGTGACATGTGACAAAGTTCTATGACAAGGTGATGATTTATTGCCTAACTTATAACGGTATTCATCTTTACTGTACAGGAAAAATGAAGAGGAATGCAGATCCTGTGCTCTGTGTGTCGCAGACTTCTCCAGGAGGGAGGAGGAGGGGGGTGTGCCTCCTGCTGTGCTAAGCTGCTTAGAACAAAAGAAAGGTCCCAACAAACAAACACACACTCTCTTTCTCTCTCACACACATATTTCTCTCTCACACACACCAAAAATACATGTTTTTCTCTACTTTGACATTTAACAGTCAGTGAAATCAGCAGTAACTAGAATAATGCTACTAAAAACATTGTCAGGACTATATTGTTATATACAGATAGAAAATCTGCATAATTTTTATTTGTGTCCTTATTTTCATGTTTATTTTGTCACTGCCAAGTACTCAGGATTATTGGAAACAAGATCACACTCTGTCAGTTCACTTTTTGAAGTAGCTAAAGCAAAGGGAAAATGTATGGGGCTCCATTACTGCCATAACAGCAATTTGACTGAAAAACGCCTGAGATATAGCCTGCATTTTGATGTAAAAAACTTGTATATAACTGTTATCTGCTACATTTGACCTTTTTATTTTTAAAATTACATCCTATAATTTCATTTTAAGTTGTGAAAACACTTCGTTACAAACTTTTTTGGTTTTTACAGTAATAAATATGCAAATTTTTCAACTCGAAAATTAATATTTTGTATTTTTTCAGGTTCAGTGTGTTACTAAAGTATGGCAAAATGATGAAATGACACAAAAATCACATAGTGGAGGTTGTGCTGAAAAGATTGATACCAAACAAGTCATAATAATCATAATATAAAGGTGAAATATGAAGGTGTACACTAAAAGTGGACAAAATGTCCAAAAATGGCACGGACTCACAAGAGTTAAAATACTCTTAATTTTTAAAAGCTGTTTGTTTCTCGTTACTTTTTCATTTTCATCAGAAACAGCAGTCAGATCTGAACCTCTTCCTCTGCAGTCTTCTCGTGCTCCTTCCCAGGTTCTCCAGTTAGAGGGTTCAGCATCATTATATACATAACAGCTGGACTGTTTCTGATCCCAGCCCTTCTGACAACGGTTACATGTTCTCCCTGAAACAACAGACAGCTAATAAACACCATGACTGCATATTATCTTTAGACGTAATGAGTGAGATCTACAGTTACCACCATTAGAATCTTTAGGACAGTAGGCATCAATGCTCCACTGAGCAGTGTTTTGATTTTTCAGGATGTTGATTGTTTCTCTCAGGTTTCTCCTGTCTGTCTGCAGCTCCTGGTTTTGTGACGTCACTTGCTGAAGTTCTCTTGTCAGGTTTATGTTTTCTGCAGTTTGTTTTGTGATGTTTTCAGAAACGACAGAGGTAACTGCAGTCAAACAGAGCAGAACACGGGTCACAAATTCATAACCAGCTCCTGTAGTCAGCTGATCTATGATGTTGCTTCCTAAGGTGCATCAGCTGGTGTCAGACTGGACTGTTTTGTTTTTTCAGTTCATTTCTCTGTGTATGTAACTCTGATTCAAAACTAAATCAATCCAGAAAGAGCATTAAACCTTTTAAAATGTCTCCATAAGGGACTTTTAAAGGAACTCACAGTAGATCTGAAGGATGAGGATCACCAGCAGGACGAACCAACAAGCTGCCAGAGGAAGAAACGTCTGAATGGAGGAGGAGACCTCCTGACCTGAGAGAAACATCACAGTTAGTTGATTTATCTCAGTCAGACACTCTAATGTGTTTTAGAACAAACTGATGACACACTGACCTGAGACAGACACCTTCTCAGAGCTCACCTCTGCATTAATATAAACATCTTCATCTTCCTCTGGACGGCAGAGCAGAAATAAATATTTGAACTGAAGTTTTTCTTCAGTTAACTGATGATGAAAGTTTCTTACCTTTAGATGAAGACACAGTCAGATCTTTTGCTTTCCTCTTCATTTTGCAAAAGCATTAACAATGATGATGAAGCTGAAACAGGAAAAGGATGTGAGGGCTGGACTTATTTATCTCAGATAAGCGAGTGGTTTTTAGTTCTGTTTTAAAGGTGAATCATCAGTCAGTCTGTGTGACCTCCTCATGTAGCTGTAGCTTTAGTTTTTCACCACAAACATTTCTACACATTATCTGTGGAGACTTTACAAAAAAACATCTTTATAAACACTAAACCTGATGAAGAGTGAAGGTTTTAATGTCGACAGGTCATGATGAAACTCAGGTTTCTTTTTATAAAATTACGACTTTTTCACAAGCATTTAATAAAGCTCACTTTCAAGGTTAAAAACAAAACAATCAGAGTTTATTTCTTCATGACTAACACTGTAAATATTACAGAAAAGGTGTTCTGACCCTGTGGCTCTGTCAGGCTCATCAGGTCCTTTTACCTGCTGCTACCAGTGGACCTGGGAGGCTTCTGATTAGAAGAGTAACTTCTGATTTACCCTTTGTTTCCTTTCACAGGCAATTCCATTTAGGTTTAGGATTCATAAATTATATTTGATACACGTTCTCATGGCGAGTCTCTCCTTTTTTCTTACGTGAACCAGGTCGTAACAAAGTCAAAGCACCCAGTCATTGTTTTTTCCTCTTTGCTTCATCTGGATTTGAAACTCAACAGTTGGCTTTTGTTTTCACAAAAAGTAGTTACATCGGACACAAACTATGATAGTCAGTATAAAATGAACTTTATCTTGACTTTTTATCATCCCCTTTTTAAAGCTTGGACTCAAGTCAAACCCTGTCGACAGCACTTCTCTAAAATGTGTTCTCAGTTTGCTTGTTCCTCTAAAATCAGTGGTCGGCAACTGGCGGCCAGCATCTTATCGGCCCTCCAAGCCTTTCTGGTTTTTTATTGCATCAGTGTATGTGTGCACTGGCTTGCACGGTCTCTAAACAGTAACATTTAAACACACAGTATGCTGATTTGGGCTGGTATCAAACTCTCGCTCTGCCAGATGGGAGTTAATGTCACTATCCACCAGGCCACAGCCTCTGTTAGGAAAACAATGAAGTTATAAGGTTTATTAATCAGCTGTTCCAGGTGATACATTGAGAATAAGATTGAGTTACATTCAAATTTCAAATATGACAAACTATAGTAGCAAAATGAATGTATCTGTACAGTTATAATCATGTTCTATGTGCCTTTTTACTTTGAGCACCAGCTCTGCACTGCCTACCCAGCATGCACCCCCCCCCCCCCCCCCCCCCCGCCCATCCTGATACTTATTGCATGCTTTTCCCACCGTCCTGCTTTATTTGTTCCAGCTGATTTCCCTTTAGACAAATTAGGATAATAAAACTCCCCAATAGCTCTGAACTGATTTCATGGTCTCAGTTCTTTTGATTAAAAATCACCACAAATAAAACAAAACAAATGAAAAATAATAAAACTAGACATGAAAGCATCAATCTGATCAGACCTTTACAGAAGAGGATTAGGGTGGCCTAATTCTGACTTTCTTCTCAGAATTCTGACTTTCTTCTCAGAATTCTGACTTTCTTCTCAGAATTCTTTCATGCAGACGGGCACCAGGGAGTTTCCAGCTTCATGTGAGTTGATCAGGAGGATAACTAACTTTCTGGAGGCACAAATTGGATTTAAGTGACTTTTTGCTAATAAATCAGTTACAATATCCCTTTCTGCAAACAGCACATGCACACAGAGAGGTGCAAGACTGACCACTGAATACACAACACAACACTTTATACTGGGTGTGCAACTGCAATCATATGAAACCCTTAAACAGCACATGAGGTTTGATTTAGTGAAGTGTAGCCTCCCATTTTGGCACCTGGGTGATAAATGTGCAGCTGACAATATTTAAGGTGGCTCAGAGTAGAAGCTGTCATTTCAATCTTGAGCTGACACAAATCACACAGTGCAGGGAAATGATTCTGACATTATAAACTATACTTTTGTCTGACATTGTACCACTAAAATACACAAATAGGTACACGCTCAAAATCAGCGTGGCAAAAGTAGATTATTTACTGCTAATGGTAAACTCTAACAGCTTGCCTTAATTACTCTGTTTTAGACACTAAATTATCTCTCTTGTTGTCCTCACCGTCTGCTTTTCTGAAATGGCATCTTCAGGAACCCCTCACTTAAATCCAAGAAAAGGAACTCCAGAAAAGAGTTGTCTTCCTGCTCAACTCACATCTCTGTCACTGCCTGGTGCCAATCTGTATTCAATAATTCTGAGTTTTAAGTCAGAATTATGATTATTGTACATTTTTTTTCTTTTATTGGCCCTAATCCTCTTCCGTAGACCTTAGCTGTTAAATCATTAAATAAATTCTCTATTTTAACATGGAGTCAGTATAAAAAACCAACAGAAACAAGATGATGAATTCAGATCCAAAACACAAAACCTCATACATTTTAGGAACAGTTATTTTTAAAAATCTCCAGATGAATAAATATTTGGGTTTCTAGAAATAAAATTTAGACTCAGCGTTTCTGTTCATTTAAAAATTAAAAACAACACTGAGAAGATGAAGGGAGTCTGAAGCAGAAGTATGAGTGTTCAGCGTTCTAACGTTAGTTTAGTTTAGCTTTGGAGCAGCATCACTGTGTGAAAACTGCTCCTTAAAGGTCATATGTTAAGTCCATCAGTTCTGAAGGTACCTGCATGTATTAAAGACGCCATGCAGCACGCTGTCTTCATGGACGTATACAGTAGATGTTGCACAGGTCAGTGGGAGATCTGGCTGCTTCCTGCCTCCTCTGAGCTAGTTCTTAGGCATTTCTCTGTGTAAATGTGTGGAAATTCAGGAGTAAACTGACCTGAGAAATGTTTATTTATATTTATACATTTAATATTGCAATATGTAGAAGTACTTAGAATATGTTGCTCCTAATTGCTGAGTAGTTTATACATGATTTACCATAAAAGTAAAATCTGTGCAGCAAACAGCTTCTTTTCAACAAGTGGATGCTAAAGTAGTGATGCAGCGCCCTCTGCTGGTCAAACAGCAGCAACAACTAAAGAGCTGCAACTCTGAAAGGAGGATTAAAAAATATATTTACAGTAAAGTACTAAAAAATGATTCACTGACAGAGCAGGTTAATGATAAACTGACTGCAGATATTAAAATCAGTTATTGTTATTGAGTATTTGTGTTTTCAAACTTATTTTCCTTCCTTTTGATTTAAAAGTTTTGATTTGTCTAAAGAGATAAAACCTTTAGTCACCGACTGTGTGCATTGGAAAAGAGTGAGTGTGTGACAGTGATGGACCTATCTACTTATTATTCTGACTTAAAATCATTTTAAACATTTGGCAGGAACCAGAGTTTACTAACGAGAAAACAGATACGACACGATACAAGACGAGTACATATTGAATTTCCCAGATGAACATTTTCCCGAGGGATCAAAAAAGTTATCTACCGGTATTTATCTATGTGTCTATCTATGGCTAAACAGAAGCAGAAAACTCACAGGATGTGGGAGCAAACTGACAGCAAGGGAACCTGGGTCAACGTTAATGTGAGCTGGAGCCAGTAAGACCCTGGAGAATTCACAGGAAACAACTACAACTAAAGTACAACAACGTACAGGAAACAAGACGAGAATAAAGGCAAAAACTGACAAGAAGACCAAGAGAAACACAACAAAATAATAAACCCAAATCCCAGAATAGTAAGTCAGGTTGGTTTTTATAGCACCTTTCACAGAAAAGAAATTCACAAAGTGCTTCACAAAACATCGAACTTAAAACATGAATAAAGACAAAAAAAACTAAAGAGTAACAGATTATTAAAACGACTATATAGACAAATGAAAAAACATTAAAACTATCATAAAAACAAAAGAATGAATATAATAAAAATGACATAATGATCCTAAAATACATGAATATAGATGATTAAAAACCAATGAAAAAACATTAAAGATTTAAATAAAAACACCTTGAAATAATCGGATCTAAAGGTGTTCAGACCTCGTCAATACAACGTCAAAATACAGAGTTCATTTTTAAATGAATTCTACATTTATCAGGTTACCAAAGGAACTGAAGGCTGAAAACACTGAATGACATCTAGAATCCTTTACAGCTCACATCAGAAGAAGAGCTGTGTCAAAGTGAAGCTATGGAGAAACTGTAGAGCTGTTACTATACCTGATAAAATAGAAGATTCATTTTAAAATAGAGATTTTTTTTTTAAATATAGAAAATTTGATTTGAAAACAAGTCAAAAAGTCATTGCAAAAGATAAAAATGTATCTTCACTGTGATCTAATGAAGCAACACGTGATGCTGCTGCCAGAAAAAAAGAATTTAATTAAATCTGATCTCATTTAAAGTGAGCTCTGGCAACATCTTCATTTAAATGTGTGGTTTGTTGTTCTGCTGGTCTGACCAGGTGATTTATTGGTTTCCTAACATGAACAAGCAACACTTTCTCAGGTTACTGCATTAAAGAAGTGAAACATTAAAAAAGTCTGCATTTCTCTGGGAATTTACAAGACAAATATTTACAATATTTAAAGAGAATAATTTAACTGTGTTGTAAAGCGCTTTGTGATTTATATCTGTGAAAGGTGCTATATAAATAAACTTTACTTACTTATACTTAACTGGAGGAAGCATTTAGATAGATGTAATAAACAGGAGGAGCATCACATTTAAATGTATGGTTTTAGTTCTGTTTTCAGTCCAGACAGTTTGTTCTTGGTCAGAAACTAAAGAGGAGTTCTTGATTTTAGATCATCTTTGTAATCATCAATTTTTAATATTGAACTCGAGTCATCAGGAGCTTCTCGTGTTATTTAAAGGTCTCAAATTCTGTAAAATCCACTTTCTAAAGATCTTTTAACAGTCTATCAGTCCCAAAGACTGTGTGTGTCTGAGAAGTGCAGAATGTGGGACCTTTCATCATCTGGGTGTAACTTTAAAACAAAATGAACACCAAAACATTTTCTCTGAGCTTTTAAACTTATCAAACCAGTAAAACATAATAACTTACAGAAACAGTAAAAACATTGTTTTATGATGAATGATAAACCAGGAACAGATTAAGGGCTCAAATATTAATGAACAGAAGTCAAAACAGAAAAGTTAATGGACTAAAGAATTTAAGGTCCTCAAGCTGAGCTGAACCGTTGATCCTTTCTTTGATAAACTGATGGAAAAACTGGAGCTCAAAATGTGAAAAAAAGCTTTTTGATTCACGATCATCGTTAAGTCAATTAGAGAAGATTTCCTTTGATATAATACTTCTGTTACATTATCAAACTATAGATGAAGTATTTATATAATTTTACATCTACATGTCTAAAAATATCAGACAAATGAAAAGATAAATAAAATGGCTTTAAAAGTACAGTCCTGTTCAAAAATAAAGGTCTAAACTCACACGCATATTGGAAATGTTTCTAAACTCTCAAAGTCTGAATGTTTCACATCTAAACAGATAAAGCCTTCATTTCACAGATCCATGCATTCAGGTCTCCACAGCTCACTGATCTCCAGTCTTGACCTTGAAGAACAGTCACACATCGACCATCAGTTGCAGGTTGTTGCTTCACCCACTCTCTGAGAAGAAGAAAACAGGTTATTTGATCACAGCTGATACGTTCTGTAGCTCAAAGAGAGTTCAGGTCTCTCACTGATTGGTCAGGGTAGTTCCATCGACCCATTTCCATTCCCCGCCCACAGCTCTGAGGCCGATCCAGTATCCCTTAATGCCATTAATTAGAGGAGCGATACTACTGACAAATGTCTGAGGAGAAGGTGAAACAAATATCAGACATCAGGTTTAACAGTTTAAAACACTCTTAATTTTTGAAAGCTGTTTGTTTCTCGTTACTTTTTCATTTTCATCAGAAACAACAGTCAGATCTGAACTCTTTCCTCTGCAGTCTTCTCGTGCTCCTTCCCAGGTTCTCCAGTTAGAGGGTTCAGCATCATTATATGCATAACAGCTGGACTGTTTCTGATCCCAGCCCTTCTGACAACGGTTACATGTTCTCACTGAAACAACAGACAGCTATTAAACATGACTGCATATTATCTTTAGACATAATGAGTGAGATCTACTTACCACCTTTAGAATCTTTAGGACAGTAGGCATCAATGCTCCACTGAGCAGTGTTTTGATTTTTCAGGATGATGATTGTTTCTGTCAGGTTTTTCTTCTCAGTCTGCAGCTCCTGGTTCTGTGACGTCAGGTTTTGGAGTTCTTTTGTCTGGTTTGCGCTCTTGTTTTCTAGAACAGTAATGACGTGTGTCAGGTTGCCATTTTCCTTCAGTAGGATTGTTTGGTTGGTTTTCAACTGGTTCAGCTGGTTTACATCACTCTGGTGAAATAATGCAACTGCAAAGTAATAAAGTCTCATAATAGATGGTGGAAATGCACATGCACTAAAGTTTATTTATGTAGTATTTTAGCAGTGTTTAATTTCCAAATTGCTTTGCCTGTAAAACCTAAACAGTTTATTCATGCAGTCACCTCTAAGGTAAAGAGCAGATTCATGTTTTTGAACTATGTGACAATGACTTGAAAACACCTCAGTTCTCCAAAAACCTCCTCACTGTACTTTAACTTGACCCCAGTAATGTCTGTGTTAGAAACTTTGCTCCAAATAATAAAATATATATAAAAAAACTCAATAACCTGTGAATATTCTAAACTTCTAGTTTTATTTATTTCACACACTTACCATAAATGTAGACTCCACTGATGGCCAACACCACAACTAGAAGAAGAGCTCCAAAACCACAAGCACACAGCATGCAGTTGTGATGTCGTTTTTCTGCTTCCTTTTCTGGCAAAAGTCCTCCTGAATTTGAACAAAAAACAAGAATATACAAAAAAAAAAAAGGTGATACAAAAACCCTGATGTGTGTGGCACAATAGAAAAGGAAGTAACTTTAATTTTAGGAATTGGAGGGAAACTACCTGAGAAAATATTGCATTTTGTTTCATAAATAAACTATGTCTCACTCATCTTTAACAGGGACAAATACTAGAAATGTTCAGACGTGCACAAAGTTCTGCATTTGGAAATGGAATGCACCAAGAATCTGACATTCTGCTATCAGAAGAATGAAAATGGATGTGAAGCAGCAGCATTTATAATCATTTTAGTTCCAAAATGAAATAAATGGAACAGAAAAATAATGTCATCTCAACAAACCCTCCCCGTTGGTAAAAGGTATTCTTCAAACCCTTTTGTCAGATGAAAGCTGAGATGCATTCTATTAATTGCTCACTAGTTTCTTTTAAATGGATGAAAGCAGCTGAACATTAGAAGAGTTTTTACTCACAAAAGGTTTATTTATTTATTAATAACTTACTGTTTGCATTAGGCATTTCCTGAGTGGTTTTATTATCAACCTTCACGTCATCATAAACCGTCTTGTCTTCCCGTTTAGCTGAAAGGTTCAGAGATCAGTTAATACCCACATCATGACCCTTTGAATAACTAATCATCTCTTTCTGCATTTTATCATTAAGTTTTCTTCATCTGGGGATATTTGATCAATCAGGTGAAATCAGGTGCAGCTTAAAGAGGACAAACTCCCTCAGACACACTTAAGATCATGAACCACATTTACACAGGATGAAAGGTAGAAACGAACTCAACTCAGGGGAGCATGAAAATAAAGGAAGTTGAAGAAAACCATCAGTTTACAAAGGGAAACACTAAGTTTGACATTAGAGTTGTTTCAGGATTTTAGAGTCGTTTTTGTTCGTTGCTGTTGATGATGATGAAAATAAAGAAGCTGATGGTGGATTTAGTCATTACCTTCTAAAGTCATTAACTCTTTGTGGACTATTCTGACTTTAAAGCAGCAAAGTGGAGTATTATTACTAGTACTTTCATCATTTAATTGACATAATGAATTAAAACAGATTGATTATTAAAGGTCCCATGACATCGGTTTCCATGTTTTCTGACTTATCTATCATGTTGCAACGTTGAGTTCTCACCTTAAACCTGCCAGAAAGAGCAAAAAACGGCGTCCATTGGTCTCCTAGTCCAGCCAGTGAGAAGCTCTTCCAGAATTCAGACCCAGGTTTCAAACAGTTTTTTTCACTCCAGCCCGCTATGAGGTCATAGTGATCCGGACTTGCTTATATGGTAAATTCTCCTCCCACATGCACGTTCACGACACCTGGAGCGAGGCAGTGCCGCCGCCATTGCCCATAGACCGTGTAGTGTTTAGTTTCAGTTTCGTTTCTCTTTCACGTGACGGCACTGCCCCCTGCTGCAGCAGAAGTGTCAGGCTGCCAAATAAGGAGAAACCCAGCAGAACCGGAAGGCGGCGCTTTCTTCTGATCTCTGAGTTGCTCGTTAGGAAATAATTACAGCGTATTTTGAGTTATAATGGTGCAACGCTAATCTAGAGGCATCAAAGATTACACCTGTTTAATATAAAGAGATTTAAAGATGGAGTCACAGGCACTTTAACTAGATTAATTTTATTGAATATTTCAGGATTTTCAAATTGTTTACTTTCTTACAAACCTTGTATAGACTTGAGATAGGATACTTTCACAGTTCATGAGTTTCCCGACCATTATCGATACATTTCACAGTCACGTCTCTGACGGTTATAACAAAGCAAACCGTTTGAAAATTGGTTAAAAATTGAGCAAGTTAGAGGTATTTAATAGTACATGCTCCCATGACACCAATGTTATGAAAGGGGACAGCTGTTGGTGGTAAGATGGCCGCCACGTAGGGACGTCAGGGTCCATTGACGAACAGCGCGGGTAAGATATCTAGCCTTTATATATGATATCTATGCTAAAAACACTCCGGCACTAGCATAACAGCTAGCCACATTGGGTTAGCCTAACCCTCCTGAGATACGTGACTTTGTGAGACTTCAGGGCACCGGACCAGAGACTCAGAAGTTGCAAACGTGGTAATCTGGATCCAAGCAGCAGATGGGGCTGAGTGACGTTTCGTTAACCCTGTAAAGGGTCACATTAGCACAGACTGGCTCAAGATAATGAAAAAGTTACTTAGTGTGCCTTTAATGGCTTAAGGACACGTTTTAAAACTATATCTTATGGTTGCTGTTGTCTTATTGGGTCCAGGTCACAGGGGCAGCTCAGACTGTCCTCTCCCCAGCCACCAGCTCCTCTGGTGGGACCTCAAGGTGTTCATGTCCTGGGTTGACCCAGGTGTCTCCTCCGAGTAGGACCCACCCACAACACCTCCCCTGGGAAGCATCCTGACCAGATGCCTGAATCCCCCCAGCTGACTGCTCTCTACGTGGAGGAGCAGCAGTTCTTCTCAGACTCTCAGAGCTCTGCATCTTCCAGCTCAGCACAACAGACCGGTTCAGATCTGCTCCGCTCTGCCTCCTCTTCCACCCTTCACTCACTAAACAGACCCAGATTAACTCAACTTCTCTTTACATCAAAGTTTGCTTCCTCTTCTAACTGACTTCTACCATCAAGTAAAAATAAATTATCATGAAACTTATTACAAACTATGAGATGTAGATTTCCATCAGCTGGACTTGTCTTTATGCCTCAGCTTTACGTACCTTCTGACTGGGGTTGTTTCTTGTTTTTGAAGACCACTGAAGCGTACTGAACGTCGTCCTCTGACATGTCTACAGCCCGACTGCTCAATTCCAACCAGACGTGTGAAGAACAACCACCAGATTTAAGTAACTGAGCGGTTTAGAGAAGTCAGTGTTTCCTCTGTGGTAAGTCTCACTCACCACTCTGAGAACAGAAAACTTCTGCTTTTGGTTGAACAGTTATTTGCATAAATGACTCCAAATGAGTCTCAAAATATTCAGTTTGGATATTATCAGCTACATTTTAGGGCTGGGTCTTTACCACGTTAATTTTGATTAGTTAGGAAAAAACTTGTTAAAAGATTAACATGATTAATCGCAGCTTGCAATCAGAAGCACTTGTTTTCCTAATCCATTACCCTGATACAGATCAGAGCTGTGGACTCAGGCTGAGTTAGAGGCTGCATCCTTCAGAGGTACAAGCTGAACGGGGCGCAGCAGCAGCAGCAGCAGCAGCAGCAGCAGCTCACCACTGAACTTGGCATCCTGAGCGCACTGCGCCCGAGGTACTGAGGCGGTTTGGGCTTGAAGGACATCCTGATGAACGCGTTCTGCTCGCAGATCAGTGACCAAGGAGACGTGTTTGCGCTCTGTGCGTCCTGCTCTGCGCTTTTCGCTGTGCTGAAGCAGACATATGTTTTTAAGAGAGCAGGACGTCACTTCGGTGCACAGATCAGAACCGCCCTGCCACTGAGAAACAAACACACCTGAATGGGTTCGGATGCTGTGTTTTCCTTCAGAGCAGATCTAAATGAAACCAGCTGAACTCTGATCAGCTCGGTGTCCATCTGGAGGAAGTAGTTCCTCCAGAGCTCCAGCTGATGGTGTCCAGTCAGCATCATGCACCTTGACATTTACAGTTTTAGCTGAAACACTGGTTGCAGGTGTTCTTGTCCTGCACTTAGTGGAAACAACTGGAGCCAAACATATTTAGATTCATGTGTTTTTGGCTGATTGAAGAGGTTAAAGTCCAGCTCATACTGTCCCTTAACAAAACACATGAGGTCAGGTTGTCAAATGGAAAAGAGAAGCATCAGGTTTAAGACTAGCTCAGTGTCTTTATAAACTTTTCTGTAGAATATTCACATGGTGGAAATCTTTATTATTTTAAAACAATACCCTTCTGAAAAATGTACTTAAAATGAATAAATAAAATAATAAAGGTCTGTCTAATTTAATCAGGAATATTATTGTTTTTCTACTGTTTTGAATTGTAAATGTTTTTTAAAAGAAATTAAAGGAGCTCGATTCACAATGTCATGCCCTGGGTGCCTGCAGGCAGTCTGTGTTTCTCCCTCAGGGCGTGGCAGGCAGATCCTCTCCAGCTGCAGCTCATCATCAGAGGAGGAGGACCTTTATAAGGAGCAGATCTACAGAGGGACGACGCCAGTCTTTTCCACCTCACTAGTGGTAAACTCAGGTCTTCTCTTATATCTTGTCTCTTTGAACCCTGTAATCATTTTTCTCTCGTCTCTCCAGCCAACCTGCTCGGCGTCGTCCACCTCAAGATCCTCCAGAGTCCTCCTCAACCTAATGTCTGCCTGGTCTGCCTGTCCCCCTGCCAGCCAGCTGCCTCCACTCCATTCATCCTCCATCATCCTCTCACCACCGCTCCAACCATTCTCACCCAGAACAGACAAAACCTCCCCAAGATCCCTATCTTCATCCTACCAGTAAGACCCCCGTTCAAAACTCATCTCAGCACGTTATCCTCACCTCCATATATTCACTCTCCTCTCTCCTCTCAGTGAAGTCTCCTGTACCTGGATCCACCTCCACACCACCAAACCTTATAAAAACATTATTTTACTTGCCTCCTGTTTTCCTCTGACTGTGTTGCTCCAGGATCCTCACAAAACCTCAGAAAATGACACAATATTAAAGTCCAGGTCTATTATTTGATTCTGGCCCCTCTAAAATGATTTTAAATAAAACAAATGGCTTTTGGGGGCAAATTTTCTTGTTATTTTAAAATGCAATAGTTGTGATGAATTCATTACAAAGCCTTTAATGTCAAAAGAGTAAAATATTCTGAGGCTGTTTTGCAATATTTTGTTCTTTCAAGAATTTATCAGCTGTCATTTAAAAATCACAGGTGATTAGGCTGGTGGACTTGGTCTCCTCAGTCAGTCTGTGTGCTCCCCTGTCCCCCCCCCCCCCCCCCCCCCCCCCCCCCCCCCCCCCC
>SSNR01000068.1:2396607-2446585 GCA_006937965.1 Callopanchax toddi | reverse complement strand
CCCCCCCCCCCCCCCCCCCCCATTACAGGCAACACCAAACTAAAGTGAGTCTGAACAAAGAACAAAGAATAACCTCCGAAAAGAAATATGTGTAACAAAGACAGTGTCTAATGTTAGCAAAATATGTCAAGAACCACTGGATGAATTTTAATGCAACATAACAGAAAAACTATGCTTCTACATCAGCTTAAACTTTGAAATCAACAACTAAAAATATATATTTTAATACAAATACATTCAAATTGTATTACTATTTATAATTTTTTTGTTTTGTGTTTCTCAATATTTCTCAACATAAGAGGATCCTTACTTTAAAACAGAGTTTCCCCCACAAACATAGACGTTCCTCACACCCCAATAACGGCTAGCTTCATGAGTGAACTAGTTTTCATTTGCAACAAAAGCAATCTGTTGGAGAATTTAGGCCTGAACTTTGAAGTTTGTCACCAGTTGTTTATGTGTGACCAAAAAAAAAATTATATATTTATAAAGTCCTAATCTTAGAATTCTTTCTGTTCACTAAAAGCGTCAGATAACAATCTGGGTCTATTAAATTCTTTAGATCTCAGGGTCACGTCTAGAAAAGGAAGTGGATTCACAAACGTTAAGATGCATGTCCTAAAAGTTATGAATCCAAATTAGTTTGGTTATTTTGCCTCACAAGAAAAACCAAAATCTGCAACGAGGAGTCCAATTTAGAAATGCATGAACACAGTTTCTCATTTTACATAATAGTGGTGGGACTCAATTTTAAAAAATTATCAAATTAATTAAAACATCTTATATACATATGAAGAATTAATATGCAGTTTAAACAGCTTAATGCGGACAAATAATGATTACATCATCAGCAGTTTCAGAGTTTATTAAAACAGATGTAAAGTTGCTGATCTTTTTAGGGCCTAAAACTAATAGAAGGCACTGATATATTATTGTATTATGTATAAAACAACAGCTTTTACTGAAAGCATTCAAGAAAAAACATATTTATGAGAAATTGATCAAAAACCATGTCTAAAAAAGCTGTTTGCATGGGAGTTTATTGCTGCCTGTGTAAAAATGTAGAGTTCTGTCGTTTAGATTGATTATTTCAGTCTGCTTATAGACTCACAGCTCGATACTGAATTGCTGACTGACTACTTTTTTATCGATGTTTTGAAGATCTCTCCCTCAGGCAATAAAAGCAAGAACAGCCAATAAAAGGATGACCTGCATCCTATCAATATCACACATTTAAAGAAACAAACGTTGCATTTTAAGTTTCAGTTGTGAATGAGTTAATCTGTTAGATGACATCACTGCCTCCATCTGCCCTTTTGCATCTTTTCCACTCTGCTTATTACAGCTCTTCTTCATCCCACTCCCTCCCTCGTTTTCCTTTCTCCCCTATCCCCTCCCTCTCCTAGCCTCCTCCCTCCCTGCCCCTCCTCCCCTCATGTCCATGTGCCCAGCCCCTCTATTAAGCCCAGTATGAAAGGAAGTCTCTGGCTTGCAGTCACAGGAGACCCACTCACACCAGAAAGCCCAACACACGACTCAAGGCCTGCACGCAGCAACAGCCATTTCATAAACTGTAGTTCTTGGTTGTCAAAACTATTTCTTCAAATACTGACATGGAGTTTCAACGCATGCGGAAATTCTTCCATCCGAACCATCATGGTGAGGAGAAGCAACAGATGCTGGACCTGAACAGACGCCTGGAGACCTACCTGAACCGGGTCAGACTTCTAGAGGAGGAAAACGATCTGCTTGCAAATGAGATCAAAGCTCTGAGACACAACAACCAGGAGACCCTGGTGCACAGGAAGGGCTTACAGGAAGAGCTGCAACAGGCGAGGCTGGAAGTGGACGCAGCCTGGAGGGAGAGGGTCCTCACAGAGCTGGAAGTCGAGAAGCTGAATGAGGAGCTCCGAGATCTGGAGCTGCAGAGGCAGAGGGAGACTCAAGCCAAAGTGATGGCAAATACTAAGATGGAGCAGAGCAGGAGGGAGCTGGAGGACGAACAGAGGGCACAGATCTGGCTGAGGGAGAAGGTCAGTCAGCTGGAGCATGAAATGAGACTTCTCATTCAAACCCATGAGGACGATGTGGCTCACATGGAGACTACACTCAGCCAATCCAGAGCTGCAGCGCCTCCAGTCCTGGCTCAAAGGGGCAACCAGACTCCAGACCTCCTCAGAATAGGGCATGAGTTTTCTGAAAGGGCAAACAGAGCATGGCAGGAGGCCTCAGAGGCCTATCAGGGCCAGTTAGCTCAGATAGGAGAGTCACTCAATCAGGCCAGGAGTCGTTTGAATCACGTCTGTCATGAAAAACATGAAAACCAGCTGAAACTTCAAGCCCTGGAGAAGGAGATCTCCTCAGCGCAGGATGTTCAGCTGCATTTGGAGAAGACTGTGGACCAACGCAGAGTGGAACACAACCAGGAGATCCTTCAGCTCCAGGTGAGCGAGTTACACCTGCTGGGAGGGATGCAGGTTTCATTGGTAGGAGATCATCTGGTCTTCAATTTTAGGCCTATTTACAAAATGCATGTATTGAAACTCGTTGCAGTCTTCAGATGATGGTTCAATACTGACAGCTATGCACTGACTTTAATACATGGTTGTGTATTGATTAAAAGTTGGAGTAAAGCAGCAAAAATGTCCTTATAACATCCACCAGTCAGTCCTTATCTAAGAAAACAGACATCTGAGGTCGCTGATTATTGATAAAACCATTTCCCCTCTAAGTGAATTCTTCCTTAGAGGTGTTAGACAATCACCAGGTGGAGTAACAAACAGTTTGACTCAGTCAGGCTGAGATAATGAAGCAACATGTCCTTTTATGTGAACACATAAGAACAAGAACTCTAAGAAAATAGAAAACAGAGCAGGCGGACCAACAACATTTTAGGGGAATTTAAAAAAACTTATATGACGTAGGTGTGACTTGGGGTTGTTAAACTTAGCCTTTCTCACCATGGGTTAATGAAGAAATAACTCAATGTATGCAAGACTGACGAAATGTAGTTTAAACATGTCTGCTGTTTCATGCTGATGCATTAAGAATAGTCAAACACTAAAACATACTTTGAGTTACTACATTCTTAAACAGACACAAACTTTGAGTATATTTTAAATACTTAAATACAGGCCTCCATGAGACCGTTTGAGCTCCTCCTCCAGCTTTTTGGTTTGTTCATTTAAAATTCTGATGGGATGAAAACATGTGAAAGAAACTTGGAGCCACATTTGTTTAGGTGGGGACTGGATTACTTCTGGGTCACCATGAGGTCAAAAGGTCTGAGAACCACACCTCCATCCTAGCATGGTTCTAGATCATCAGTAACTAAAGCCTGATTTATACTTCTCCGTCTGCGTCGTTACGGAGACACGCAACGCCATTATGCGTCGACGCAAGCTCTCTACGACATGCTCGCAGAGGCTGACGGAGACATGCCCAAAATTCTAACTATGCGTCGAAAGCGACGGACAACGCATGCCTGTGATTGGTCGGCTCAACACCCCGTGATCATTTCCGGCTTCATGCCGCTATCAACAGAGTAGTAATAGTTGAATCTCACGGAAGCAGATATGGATCAGCTCGAGAACCGTCTGGCAGACGAAGTACGAACATTTATATCATCCATCAGTGTCCCTAAAGGGTTAAACAAGAGCTACATTTTCGCTCGTCGTCTGCCTCGTCCTCACTGAACGGACGGACGGACATTCAACAGACGCCGCTGTCTCCTCACTTCTGTTTAATTCTTTTTAACAACATTGTTTGTTCTTCGAGATCAATCTGTTCAAACTCAATCAAAATTCGCTCTCTGTCGGCCATTAATGAGCTGAAGTAAACAAACTTTGGTCGACCGGAGGCATTACTGCAGAAAAGTTATGCGCCCTCTGCTGTCCTGGTGGAGAATTGCTTCACAACACTGACGGAGAAGTAAAAATCAAAAACGTCTCCGTCAATACGTCTGCGTCTGAGCGCAAACGTGCTGTCGGAGAAGTATAAATCAGGCTTAACTTACATCTGAAATGTTATCTGTTCTGGGTTGTCTAAAATTATTTGAGAAATATCTTTAACCACAGAGACTGAAACAGTGCTTCCTCTTCCTGTTTGACTTCCTGTTTTGGCAGGAGCACTTAGAGACTTTGGAGGTGGAGAAGGAGGAGCTGGGCCTGCAGATCGACCGCCTCCTTCAGGAGAACCGAGACCTGATGCAGATGAAGATGTCTCTCAGCTTGGAAGTAGCAGCATACAGGTGCACGGACCAGAGGGCTCACATTAATAATAAATGATGTAATCTCTATATGAGCAGAGGATCTGAATCCTCTCCCAGTTACACTGAGTCTGGTGGTAAAGAACCTTTTTATTTCGACATGTTTCGACAGTCGACAGCGGTCTTCATCAGAAGTGTCACCGATGTTATGGTGACGTGTCTTTATCAGCTGTTCTCCTGGTGGGCGTGACCGGTCTGGGCTGGTCACGCCCACCTCCACTAGATGGTCTCTGGAGTAGGGAATCCCAGCTAGTAGGCCCCCCCTCCCCTCGTCCTGATTCATAGTTGAGATAAAAAGTAAATAAGAACCTTCTCACGACTTTACATGTCTGAAGAAAGTGAATCACTAATAATCCTAAAAGTTTAGTATTCATCCTGATTCAGCACCTGAATCTTTTGTTTAATTATGTCCTAAAAATTCCTTCAACTTCTACAGAATCCTGCTAATCAGCCACTGATTCAAATCAGATGTGATGGAGCTGAGAACCATCTAAAGCAGTAGTAGTCAATTAAATACACCAAAGGTCCACATTGGCATGCATGACCTGGTCCTCAGTCCAGGTGGAGGGGGGTGTCAGTGTCCTATGTGAGCACTGGACCCCTGGTAGCACTCACGTCTCCCCAGACACCCCCCCTCCCCATGGACTGAGGACCGGGTCCTGGATTTACTGTGCTGTCTGGACAGAACCAGCTCTGGGCCTGGATCCAACATGTAGTCTGCTTAGTGACCTCTGATTTAAAGCATGTTGGATTGCAGTCGTCAAGGACTAGAGTTTGACACACGTAATCTAGGAGATAGTTTTAACTGTTTTAGGGGTGATTACTGAGTAAAGGCAGTTGGGTTCATTAGCAGATGAAGAGCAGGTGTGTGAAGTGCTGAATGACTGGAGCTGAGGGGAAATGAACAATGAGGACAACTAGAAAACAAATCCCTAAACCCAAGATGGTCAAGTGAACATAAAAACTTCACTGGTAACAACTAAAAAGACTCAGAAACACTAGAAAACAAAAATAAACAATAAAACATGAAAAAAACACTAAGATGTCTACTACTAAATTAACTCATGTCATCTTTGATAAACAAGAGCTGTTGAAGAGAAGACAGTTTTGGACTGAGAGCTGGTTGAAACTCCACCAGCTGATTCATTTACTATCACTCACACAGCTGGTTCAACACAAAGCAGGAGCTTCTCAGAAAAACTCGTCTCTAAACAAGAAGCCGTCTGTAACCAGAGCATCCGTCTGGACCTAATCCGCCCCACTACCAGCGCCTCCTGCTCTGGTCAGACTAACAGATCCATTATATCACTCCATAGTGGCGTCTCCTTTCTCAGACTCCCCCCTGCCTAAAGTATTGACCCTCACCCCTCTCTGAGAGAAACTACCGATTTATGAGCAATGGGAGTCTAGAGTATCAGCTCTGAGGAGCAGCTGGGGAGAGGACACGACTAGAGGACAAATCTCTGTATCACCGCATGTGATTCTCTTATAATTAAATTTATTTTAACAATAGCTACTCTTTAGTTTGATCAAACTGGATCAATGCAGCTAATTATAAGTATGTGCTGGAATGAGGGCAGTGGTGTGTGAATAGAAACAGTGGTATTAGTGCTGCATGGGCTGCTGGCAATATCTGATGTCATTTGTGTGTCCATGAGTGCCCCTCTAGCTGTGTGTGTGTGCATGTTTGTGTGAGGGGAATTGATGGGAGAGGTTTGTCGCTGCAGATGGCTCCTCAATGGATGAGGCCTTTCCTTTATTACCATAACAACAGCCTGAGAGCAGCGCTCCTCTTTCCACCCACAGCTCTGTGTGCAGCAGCATGTCGGCGTTCCTTCCTTAAAGGCTCTTCAAATCCTAAACATCACATCATTCATGAGTGTTAAAAAGATGAGCAACTTTAAAATGTTTTTTCTTTTTCTTGTGTCGTTTGCACAGAGCTCTGCTGGATAGTGAAAGCCTCGGGACAGACGTGATTCTGTCAAATAAACCAAGAAACGTTTCCATCAGAGGTAATCAGCGTAGTCCTACCCTTTACTGCTGCTGTGATTCATGTCACACAAATGGGCCCTTTTATGTCTACTCTTATGTACTAGTAGAATTAGTTCACTTAGTCTAAATAAAAGCCTCACAAAGTGGGAGGCATGTTTGATACGGTTTGTAATCGTATTTGTCTTTCTGAGGACGGGTGGAGCTGGTCCTGTAATATAAGCCACCTACGAGAGACCCCAGTGGATATTGAGCCATATGGCTTCGTTTTCCCGTATCCTGAGCAGCCATGGGAGGAAATCATGATCAATATCTTCCCATTAGTGTTCAAACCCACTGGAGAATATACATTAAATAAATGCTTTGGTGGTGCAGACTCTCCTTACCGATCATCACACACTAGTCGGTGTTCTGTAGGGAGATCAGATACTTTACTGTATAGGGTATTAAGCAGAATTTCATCACTGGTGAGGTTTAATTCAAGATGTGTCTGTACAAGTCATTAGTTCAGTAGCTCCGTTCATCGTTTATTCATGAGTTCTGTCTTCCACAGATGCAGTTCTGAGTCCTCATGGGGTTAAAAAGAATTACCAGACCCAGCTGTCTGCAAGCCTCAAGCCCACATTCCCATCCTCTGTCCTCAGTGTAACAGCAACACCAGTCAGGAGTCCAAAAGCTGTGACTTTAAATGAAACTCCAAAGATTCAAAGCAGACCTGCTAATAGAGATCCAGCCAAGTCAGCAGCATTAAAAAGCACTTATCCCAAAATAGTCCAGGATAGAGCTGCTGAAAACTTCCCACCACTGGAGGTTCATGAGAAGGTCACCTATGCAGAGACTTTATCTCCTTCAAACGAGGAGGAGGCACCAACTGAAAGCTTTGAAGGTGATCAGAAAGAAGGGAAGTTTAACGTTGAACCTGTTGAGTCAGCAGTTAGTCAAAAGGTCGAGTCTGTCCTCAGCAGTGAGCCGCCTAGAGATGATGAAGCTGGCCTCCATCAATTCACAACAGCTGATCTCACTTTGTGCAATTTCCAAGTGACAGAAGAACCCTGTCGTGTCTCAGATGAAGCAAAAATGGTTGCAGACTTTCAGAAAGACGATGACAAAGAAGATCCAGGTCGAACTGAAGCATCAATGCATGTTGACAAGGAACTAGAAGATGTTCAAGAAGAAACATCAGATTCTGAAACTGAAGCAATTCTTGAACCAACCCCTGAATCCAGACTGAGCAGTCTAGAATGTGATCCCACAGAAAGTGTTTTTAACCAAATGATGAATTCTAACATTGATATTTCAAATGAGGACGTAGCCGTTATAAAACAAGAGCTGAGAACTTCAGTAGAAACAGGTGGGAAGGAAGCTGAGGATAAGTTGTACCCAGATGGAGAAGAGATGGATACATGGGACAGTGTCATAGAGAGGAAGGTTGATGTCCAGACAGAGAACGATACTCAAAATGAAGACAAAAAGCAACATGCTGAGCCCGAAGAAGACATCTCAGCCAAAGAACCAGAGGAAGAGATCAGAGAGGCTCTTCAGATTGGAAATATGGCTTCAACGACGCTCACGCAAGCAGGCAATGAGCAAGGCATCATGTTAGACCAAGAGCTCCCGCTACCTCCCGACTTAGAGGAGGAACACGATGAAGAGGACTCTCAGAATTTGTCCGTGTCGTGGAGGACGGAGCTGGAGAGTGACAGTTACGCTCAGGAGAACACTCTGGCTGACACTCGTCCCCTGATTCGATATAAAAGCGACGACACAGACGCCAACACCGTAGCATCACACATCGACGAGAGTGAGTCCAGTGAGGGTGAACAGGAGAAGAAGATGGAGGAGGCAGGAATCGGAACGTGGGGTGATGGCAAGTCAAAAACATTTGGGACTATGGAAGATCTGTGCGAGGAAGTTGAAGAGGAAGCAATAGATGAAGCATATGATCTGGGATACACTCACGCTGAAGACGAGGACATTAGCCAAGGTACAATAGGAAGTGAGCATGTTACACTAGTGAATGAGGAGATGTTGAAGAACGTAACCGAGGACCACTCAGAAGTAGACACTGGAGATCTCACTGAAGCTGTTGGAAGCACTGATGCAGGAAATGACGAGGAGATGGAGACAGACCGACTTGTGGAACAGGAGTTAGGAAACTTGTCAACACATAGTTTCAGCACTCATTTTGCTCAGCAGCAAGTCGAAGAAGAAATCTTACAAATGGAGGACCCTGATGTTGAGGATGATCACGTGGAGGCTGAAAAAGCAGCAGAAGACAACTTGTCTTCCTGTCAACCTGGAATGAGTTTAAACCAAGAACACGTAGATCAGGCTTTACACAACCCGATCTTCAGCAATCCAAATATAGAGATGCATCCAATAGATACTGTGGCTGAAGAGGAAGTCCCAGCTAAAGATCTGGAAGCTACGCATAAGACAGAGAAAGAAGAAGAGGGTGAACGTGATATATCCATGGTACCTCACGCTGATGCAGCAGAAGATCCTTCTAGCTTTATTGATTTCATCAGCAGGGCTGAAATGGAACATTTTGAAGAATTCAACCCAGAGGATCCAAACTCTGAGTTCTTGGTAGCAGCAGATCAGAAAAACCAGGAAGATGAAGCTGAAATCACAGAGGGAACACCCATTGATTCCCAGGAACACGTCGACGAGGATGTTGACGACTTCCACACGTTTCCCGATCCTGCAGAAACAGCTGAATGGGAAGTCCTAGAAAACCCAATGCAGGTGTTTGAAAAGGATGACCGTGATTATGAAAACATGCCAGAATCAGCTGATGAAGATGTTATAATAAACCAAGAAGAGTCTGTTGAAACGTCCCCTGATCATGCACCCAATGAAAACGATATCTTCATAGTGAAGGACGTAACAGACAGCAGCCTCCGTGACCTCTTCCCTTCCGATGTAAAGAATGATTTCTGGGTGTCCTCCTTAGAAGGCGGAGCCACTTATGAACCAGATGAAGCCTCTAATGAAGCAGCAGAACAAACTGATCAGAATCAGGGATTTACTGACAACCAGATTTGTGAGAATTTAGAAAACAGGGCAGTGGTTAATGGAAACTCACAGCTAGATGTTGAGTCATCTAAAGCCAAAGCTGCTACGAAGGAGCAGATGGAACAGAAGAAAGTCTTGGTCTACTCAGAGGAATCTGAAGCAGAAGCTGAATCTTGGTCATCTGGAGAAGAACCGGTCTGATATAGAGAAGAGTGAAATCAGCTTTTACCGTTTGTCAGGTGTTTCCTGTACGATGCCTTCATAATAAAAACCAAAATCAACCTTAGTGCATTTCTTAGATTGACATCCAGCGTGCCAACTCCTGCTACACAGATTTTAAAAGCTTTTTTCTTAATCTGACATATTTTACACAATTTTGTTTTCTCCTAAATGTTCAGAACTTCAGTGTTTTAGTGTGCATGTTGTAGATGACTGTGTGTGTTTACATGAAGGAAGAACAAAGACTTAGACTTCAAAGGAGGTATTGATTAGTGCCTAATCTGATTCTAAAACAAATCAATCAGACCTAAAGGGAGGATTCTGCTGTAGATCTGCATTTCATAGTGACAGCTACTTTACTTTGTCTTTGCATGGTTTATACCTGTAGATTGAATGTTTTCAGTTTACATTCTGTAGAAATCATTTATACAGTAGAAAATAAAGCGTAGACCCAGAACTGACGTCTTGTTATTTGTGTCCCGTTTGCCTGCACAGTGTATCCATGCATTTAATTCAATCTTCTTTGTAAACATCAATAAATCCTGTTCTGATTCAGACAGATTTGGTTGCTGACTGTGTGTTCTTCATAAAGAAATCTATTTTAATAACACTGATCAGCCTCCCAGCCCAGTAGCAGAGTTTACATCTCTAGAAGTTGTATTAGTGTCATGCTGGCTCATGCTACAAACCAGCGAACAGCTTGAATTTAACTTGAAGTATTTTACTTTTGTTGCATTTAAATAAAAATTATGAAAGAACAAAGCATTTTCATGTTATTTCCAGTTGAAATTTATTATTATTATTATTATTTTTGGTGCAAGTATCCCAACAAAGTAGGTTTTAAAAAATGTAGCCTATATGGTAGATTCTACAAAAACATATTCTTACATGACATGTACACTACTGGCCCAAAGGTTGCCAGGACATGAACAGTTATGCAAATAAAGAAAAGGGCAAAGAACTGATCAGACTGCCTTCTAAAGCTATAAACTCTCCCTTTAACTCAGAGAACAGTTGCATCCTTAACAGAAGGTCAAGAAAACAGCTGCCTGCAGCCTTCCAGCAGCATCCATCCATCCTTCCCTTGGGCTTTGCTCTATGAAAGGCTGTGAAGCTCTGTGGGGGGGTGTTCATGTGCACTCGGACTTGGCAGCATACCAGCTTAACTGACCTTGCAGCAGGCGAGTCGACAAAGCAGGGTCTCACAGGCATTCAGCTGTCCCTTAGGACAGGCCTGCAAAAAGTACAAAGGAGGGAACAATAAGTGACATCATCTCCTTTTTCTCCATTTCTTGCCTCACACTCCTCCTCCTCCTCGCCTTTCATTAGTCAGTTTAGTGAACAATGCCCGCCGTTTCACAGGGGGCTCGCCTCCTTATGCTGAAGTGAAGGAATGCTATTACGACTGCTGTCTGGCATGTTCCTCATCTCCAACCATCAGCTGACTCTTTCTGCCTATAAAAGTTACTGGTTTTTCACAATTGTATTCATTTCCTGAGATAATTCATTATGAACTGGATGATTCATTTGTTTTTCTTCAGTTAAAATCCTTTTGACTGATATCTTAAAGGTTTAAGTGTCGTCATTAACGTAAGGCTTGGTCAGACTTTCAGACGTTTTAAACTAAGCTAATGAATCATCAGGGATGAGTTTCTTCACAACATGACTCATTATTTTATTTGGCAGCTTAACATAAGAAAACCTTGCTGCTGATCAGCAACGGGTGCAACACGTTTACAGCACGCCAAGTTTTCACTAACAAGCTCCCTAGTTACAACCAAACCTGGCAACGCGGTTAATGAGGTATCGTTTGTGGTAACTTAATATAATCACGACATTTTTTTTTTTTTTTTTGCATATGTTGCAATATTAGAAACAGAGAAATATTTTATAAAAACTTTTTTTGGTCAATTTGGATGTTGGTGTTTTGCTGGAATGACTCAGTGAAACTCACTTCTTTAAATTAATGTGAAAAAAAAACAAAGAAGTAATAAAAATGTATTACCTTATTTACTGCAACCCTTTGACCAAATACATCAATCTCACATAAACGTGCAAACAGCTGGGATTAGTCTGGCCATGACCAAGCTTACACAGCTATTGGTCATGGGGTGGGGTGTGTGTGTGTGTGTGTGAGAGAGAGTCCATTTAAAAAGATCTAACCCTCTTTTATCTCTTTGAGAACGTGTGCACACATGCACTGTGAAGGCCATCTGTCATCCACCTCCATTGATTTACTGCTGATGTTGCTGCTGATTGATGGAGAAGCTCCAGAGCTGGACTGAGGAGGGGGAGGTGTATCAACTTTCCTCTCTTTACATCAACTGCAGGTCAGTTAACATAAAGAACACTGGAAAGTGCAGAAGAATGGTGTAAACAAACATGCACGGTTCCAGGGTTACAATCCTCTAACAGGCTGACTGACTCAACCTGCTGCCTTCAGTTCTTCAGTTTTATGGGAATAGAAGAGACTACAAAGGGACTTCCAGGGAGTTAAAGATAGTCAGGTGAGGTGGTGTTAAAAAAGCATTAATGAAAGTGCCAAAGATGGTATTTCTATTTGTTCAGACTTCAAAACAACTCTAAAGTCTCTGACTCTAAAGTCAGTGGTTTTATGGGAAAGCCCACGTGTGGCTCCACGTTTTCATTGTTCCAGGAAAATAACCTCCTTGATTCTCAGCTGCTGCTACACACAGTCCTGGACCATCCTGGTCCCAGATAAATGGACAGAACAGACAAAGAATCCACTTTACCATAATGCATTCATTGGAGGATATTTAATTTGCTTTTAATGAATTTTCCTGGATTTCCCTAAAATTATGATGGTAAATATTCAATGTTTGAAAATCAATATTGAATTTGTAACTCATATTTTTCCTATTTCATAAGTGTTGAACTTATAGTTTCTATACAACATGTACTCGAGGACAACCTACAATTTTATTAAAGTCAAATATCTATTGTGTCCATAGAAGATATAATCTCACTCCAGTTAATTTCTGCCCTGAATCTCCAGATCTGCCTGAGAACATCAGAGGAAGGTGGCAGGAAGCAGATCCACCTCAGCTGACTCCTTTGATGAGGAGGAGCTCCTCGCCTCCTCTCTACGGCCGATCCTGACCTAATGAAGGAAGCTTTTTCAGCTGCTTTTATCCTGAATATTTTCTTGTCATGATCCAAACCTTAGACCATGTGAAATCCAGTCATAAACCTTCAACTACGCCAAACAAGTCAACAGGTTTGGCAATTTATGTATAACATTTTATTTTCTATTAACAACAAATTGTTTTTTGCTGCACTCAGAACTTTGTGATACATTGCACTAAAAAAATAACAGTACTGAAATAGAAAGTATCAAAAGTACCTCCCCATGAAGGCTTGTTTCTGGGATAAATTATTCCCTCTTGTTTCTTGTAAAAATGGTTCCAGATCATTTCCTTGGGTTCTGAAAATGTTGAAAACAAGCCTTTAGTTTTCTTATTAGCAGCATTAGCACATTTGTTTTTATAGAAATGCAGTCAGATTTCTTGCACATTGAGAAAAGTGTGAAAAGCATCTTCTGACCACAATGCAAACTGCTTCTATAAGAGTGGATTTAATTCGCTTGTTGCTAATAGCTGCTGCCTCTCCACTGTAATTACACTATTTCCACCCGTCTGCATCACGTGCTGCTGCATCATGAGCAGCTGCATCACAGGATCCTTGTGTCCGACCCGAGCCCCATCATTTCTCCTTGTATGGGTAGAGCATGAAGCATCTGACTTTGATGAGCCACTATCAAATCACGCCAATCAGCCCAGCAGTCAAAGGATGAATTAAAATAGAACAGGAGTTGCACTGCAGAGTGCAATCTGCTAATGACAGCTGTGAGTTGCTATTAGTCACCAGGGAAGAGCAAGACTGCAGCAGTAATCTATGAATAACAGTCCTCTGTTAGACTACCTTCTCACCAGGATTATTGTGGGTCTAAACTCATGATGATGAAACCAGTAGGACACAGCTTTCTTTATATTGTTAGGTAAAAAGTAAAAGCACTGTTTAGAAGGTGGATTTTGTTGCTGGTTAAAGTTAAAACTAAACAAGGTTAAAGGATGACTTTCCATGTTTTTTAAAACCCATCATCAAAATGCAAAGGTTAGTGAGGCTCGTTTCCTCTACTAGCTTGTCTCAGAGTGGATCTGTCAGCAGACGCCCACACAGTAATTCAATCAGTGTGGAAAAATTAAATTAGAGGCAGACAGGCCACGCCCACGGGCTGAGAGCAGGACGATACACAGGAAGACTATCGGTCACATCTGATCCTTCGTCTCAGAGCAGCCAAAAACACACAATCAGAACAAAACAGCAACAGATAACTCAGATTTCTGCCTCATCACGTATCCGAGTCAAAGAAAAAACACTCAGAGCCACGAAGTGTGGCTGACAGGATCACATCCAGATATTAGCTAATCCACACCGAGCTGGAGGGAGCAGGACAGTGTGTGTGTGTGTGTGTGTGTGTGTGTGTGTGTGTGTGTGTGTGTGGTTATTAGAGGTCAGGTCAGTTCAGCGAGGGGAGTGTGTGTTTGTGTGTGTGACTGAGGAATGAGTCCAACAACTGTTCTGAATCCAGGTGATCCTATGAGTCAGCTCAGGTCTGGGGTTGGGCTGATGAGAAGGGACGTTGTTATTTCTGCTTCGTCATGCCCTCCTTTGATAAAAAAAAAAAAAATTAAAATAAAAAAATGCATGTTGCTTGTATCAATTGAAAACAACAGAAAAAGATTTTTTTAAAAAGCTTATCTAACAACTAAAGCTGGTGATTTAAAAGTACAAAAGTAGCATGAAAACTAGTTTTTTTCCCCAGCAACTCTTAAAGATCTTAACATGGTAAAAAAAAAAAAAAATCAAACAACTTTAATGCTTCATGCTGAGATATTACAGGAACATTTCAAAATTTAGATTGTGAAAAAGTTTAAGAATAAAGTGAAACTCAAACAGATTCATTGGGGGAAATATTTCAAGACAATGAAAACCCAAAGTTCAGAGTCTCAAAAAATTAGAATTTTGTAAAAAAGTTAAATATTGGAAACTCAGTGTCTCACCCTAATTCACTCTAACACCTGCAGAGGTCACCTGAGCCTTTAAATGGCTTCAGTCTGGGTCAGAAAATAATTAGAAATCATTTTCCTCCCTCAGAAAACGTTCTCCTCTACTCATTTGAAGACTTTTGTTTTGCTTGTCATAAAACATTGAAGAGTAGAGACTGAATCTATGAGCTTCTGCTCATCTCTGCTGAAAATGGTTTCACTGAAGCATAAATAGGAATGAAGTATAAGTTTAGCTTTTGTAATGAATGAAAAGACCTGCTTTATCACACCTGTCCCTAGATACTAGTCAGGACGCTGCAGCACTTTGACATCTGGACTTGTGGATTAAAGATTTTTGATCAAACATCCACAAACAGTGAGACTTGTTTGTTACGCCCTGACACTTAGCACAGGAGCACCGCTTAGCCCCCTTCTGCTCCTTCTATACCTATACCTGCACCCAGTCTCCCCACAAACAGTTCACAAGGTTTGCAGATGAGACAACTGTCATAGGTCTCTCTCATGGTGATGAGACCGCTTACTGGGATGAAGTCTGGACTGATGGGTTGGTGTGGAGCAAACGGCCTGTTCTTAAAGAATCAGAAAGACAACGGAGCTCATCCTGGACTTCAAACACCTGCCAAAGTTTTAATACAGAACAAGTTTCAAGTGAGATGAAATAGAAAGTCATACAAAATAAGTACTTTTCAAAATCCATGTACAGTTACTATCACTCTCTCCATCTGAGTGCAGGTTTTATTTTCCAGAATTGGAATGAAGCCTTTTCAGATCGCTGTCAAACACGAGTGTCTCAGCAGGAACTTTACAGAAGTGAACTAATCATCTCAACACAATATTACAGTCTCACTAAACAAAAAACCAAGAACTAAAAAGCAGAAGCTGTCTAGCACTCTATACACGCTACAGGAGGTCAGAGTATTAGATGTGATATTTCAACAGCTGCGGTGGCCAGTTCTGCATCATGTTGGAGCAGCAGGCTGAGGGTGGTAATGTTGTTAAGGTGGAACTCAACTCTGCTCTGAGGGGACTCAGGATGCTGCTCAAATTCAGTCAGATCAAAAGGGGTTTTATATATAGCATTAAAATAAGAAACAAGAGGTCAAACAGCTTTAAAAGAGCAAATCAAAACAGCAGCACAACGTAAAGACTCAATAAAAGACATGGAACTACATCCAGAAAATTCAGAAGTAACAAAATACTAAACAGTGAAAGGCTAATAACTCCACCATGATGCACCTCCGAAAACCACAAGAAACTTTATGCATGTGAACATCATTCTGCATTTCTCCAAATTATATAAAATCCTGAAAAAGTTTGAAACTCTCAATCCTTTTTTAAAACAAACTACTGTTTTTTGTTTTTGTGAATCAACAGGAAGTGACGTGATGAATAATATACCGGTATTTATTCTTTATTCATCCCTTTAGGGAAACTGTTGCCCACATCCTGTTGCAGTGGGCTGCCTCTTTGCTCGGCGCCCAGTGGGCAGCTTGAGGTTAGTATCTTATAAGGACACTTTGACACATGGTCAGCCACAACCAGAGATCAACCCACCCTGGGTAGGACCCTCAAAAATGAGTCATTCCTTCCCCTGTTGGGATTCACTCATGTTTCTAACAACAATCAGGAAAATTCATCCTATCCATCCATTGTAACTACCAGTAATTTTTTTACACTGTCAAGGACCTCAGCAGTGTGAGGAAGATCCATACCTGCATGCATACAGCTCCTCCTCCTCCTCCTCCAGGAGTTGTTGAAGGCCAAGCAGCATGCTGATTATGTCACCTACAGCTTGGCCAGTCTGATCCTACGAGCGCTCACTGGGTTGATGTCAGGACTCGGGTTAATCCATCCCCCACTCCCACATTCTGGAGGAGCTCTGTGATGATCCTGGTTCTGAGGGGGAATACTGCAGGGGAATAATGTGCATTTTCTGGGATATAACTCACACACTTAGCGGTGTTACTCAATCCATGGATGCACAATCCTTATAAGTTGTAGCTTGTTGTAAACTAATCAGGTTAAATGAAAAACAACAATAATTGGTATTATAATCAGTGCTGACTGGAATAACACATTGAGGAGTTTATACCTTGGTGTTTTTTTATGTCTTAATTTTTCATGTTTAAAAATGTATTTTTTTTTCCTTGCTGTAGCGACTAAATGTCCCCTAGTATCTGAATCTGAAGCCTCTCGCAGCCACAGAGGAATTTGGCTGACTCTTATTCACAACATTCCTTCAGTTCATTGAGGTTTGCATTCAGTCTTTTATGCACAGCTCTGAGAAAAGCCCACCACTTCATTTCTATCCAACTGAGGTTTATTATTCTCACCTAGTGATCAATATGTTGTCACCCTTCATCGATCTAAACTATAGTAGATCAGCGTGGCAGCATCAGCTTAACTGATTATTTTGCTTAAAAATATTTATTAAAAAAAAGAATGTAGATGTGACCCTAAACGGGTTTTTAATGGGTCACACTGGAAAACATAACCTTCATTTCCCCAACTATTTCATAATAAAAGTAAAAACAAATGGTTGACCATAATAAAGAGACTACCCCAAAAAATAAATAGAAACAACTAAAAATGTGCCTCAGTGGAAAATAAGCTTCACAGCATCAACAAAACAAATATGACAGTGCCCTCTAGTGGTCACATCCTGTAAGTGTCTGAAGAAGCCAAACAAATGACACAAATTCACACTTTAGGTCAACTTGTCTATTTAATATATAAAATACAGTAAAACATACGCAAAAAAGGGGGGGAGGGTAAGCGGGGACCAATGGATACTTTGGTACAATAACAAACACTTTTTTGTAAAAGCAGTATAGAATTTGTAATAACATATCAGTGCATACTTTATTTATGAAAATATACACAAATTGTATATCATTCTCCAAAAAAAACAAAAGAAAAACAACAAAAAGATTATCTTTACAACAAAAAAAAGCTGACTAGCCAAACACAATATATTAGCTATAATTCACTTAAAACTTTTACTTCAATTATTTTTTTCTTAAACGTCATCCTGTGTGTATCTGTGTCAATATTACACCGTTATTTCCTATAACATGATTCATTTTCTCTCCTTTTGAAACAGCCATGCATTGACATCATTGTGTCTAGTCAGAAATAAGTTAGACGTGTCACCCCCCCCCCCTCCCCCCTTCATGTGTGGACTGAGAGGTTTCTACATTTGTCTTAAAAGTTGCAGCATTGAAGCGGTTCGTCGACTCGTTCGGCGCCTCCATCCACAGCCACACGTGTACTAATGTCACCACACGTTTGTTGTGTCAGATCCAAAGATTGTTAAAAAAAAAAAAAGAAAATCGTGCAACATTAGTTAACACCCTTTTTGAAGAAAACAAACCCCAAGAAAACAAAATATATATTTATAAAAAGCCTAACGTACACTAAAGAAAAACAAAAACGCAGATTTCTATCGCATCATGACATGTACCATCAGTGAAGGCTGTGGTAATGATGATTAATATAATAATAATATCAATTCTCAGAGAACTATTAGAACAGACTGTCACCAGCACAATTTAACACTGGAAAGTGAGCGAGACTTCTAAACATCATTTTACAGGAGCGCACGCCGCTTTTCAGGGGTGAAGGGGGGAGCAAGTCCTAAGAACTGGTTCTCAGCACGATTGTCTTTCTGTTTTATGATTACAGCGCCCCCTACTGTTGTTCTACAGGACAAAGTGGGGTTCTGAGAGAGTTCAGACAAACACAACTCCCCTGAGTCTCGTCACTTAAATGCCGCTTTGTTATATTTTACGACAAACTCGTTATTTATAGAAATAAGAATGTATTTAGTTTGCGTTTCTTTACATTTTGTTCGATGCTCAGTCTTTCCACTCGGGGGATTTATGTTCACTCTGCAACGTGCTCAGAATAAAAAAGTCACTGACACTGAGGCTCATCACAGAGGGGATGAGTGAGTGTGTGTGTGTGTGCCTGAGTGTGTGTGAGTGAGTGACACACAAAGATAAAGAAAATGACAAATCACTTATAAACTAAGTGATGAAGCTGCGGGTTTAGGACGAGAGAGAGGGGTGGATGTGTCACCCGTGGAAATGACCTCGTTATAACTTCACTTCATCTCGGAGCTGAGACCCGCTATCTGGACAGAGCAAACGCAGGACGGGTGTGTGTGTGGTGAAATGTGCATGAATGTGTGTGTGTGTGTGTGTGTGCAGTTATTGAGATTAAGCCTCCGGAAAGGACATAAAACCAAAGTGTGATTGACAAGGGTGAGAGGGAGGTGACGGGGTCCTGGTCGAGAGCAGGATGTGGTGGTTGGATGTGGTAAAGCCCAAAGTCGACAAGTCTGCGTAGGATTTGGGAGGTAGTCATTAAAAGATCAGAAATTGCTCTGAAACCTCCGGATTAATATCAAACGATACCCAAACTCTGCCTCCGACGCTTTCCAGGCGCAAATGGATGCAGGCTGAGTGCTTTTAGGAAAATAAATACACAAAGTTCCACTTTTGACCACCACGGTTTGAAAAATCTACCCACTAAACCCTAATTCACCATTTGACACTTTAATAGAGTACAAAAATGACATCCTTCATGTTACTCTTCCTTCATCATCTTTTTAAAAACTCCCCATGATATAAAACTACAGCCACCCAGCGACAGGCGAAGGAGAGGTCCTTTAGATACAGATACATGGCTTTTAATAGGAGAAAAGGTAAACATCTAAAGAAAGACGGGGAGGGGAGCTTCCTTGGCTTGCTTAACCTTTAACTATCTGAATACGTGTGTGTGTGTGTGTGTGTGTGTGTGTGTGTGTGTGTGTGTGTGTGTTCTAAACGGACAGGGTCTTAGAAGATAACACTGGGATAATAAAAATTAAACTTCATACGACTAATTTTTTACCCAAATCTAAATACTTTTACTCGAAAATGAAAAAAAAAGTCTATTTTTAAAAATCAGTTATAAATTTGTGCAGCCTATTAGTTTAATTACCTGCTTTACAAATTGCTGATAAAAATCTTCCAATTTTTAAATGAACCAATATTCCATTAAACTAAAGTCAAAGTACAGATGGAAGATACTTTCATTTTTAAAAAATCAGCTCAACATTTTAAAGTATGCTTTCTAATCAGCATCATAAAATAAATAATAAATATATAGTTCATAAGAGCTGGCAGTAGAGGCCATGTTACACAATCATAAATTAAGAAAACATGTATTTGTGTGTGTGTGTGTGTGTGTGTGTGTGTGTGTGTGTGTGTGTGTGTGTGTGTGTGTGTGTGTGTATGTGTATAGCTTAGGTGTGTGAGTAGGGAGTGAAGATAAAGTGCACTCCATCAGGAGTCCCAACCACTGCTCACTCCGCTCTGCCTCTACAGCACCCTCTGTTGGCTCATCCACATATTACATTTTATATACACGCATAAATAATATTTTTTTAAAAGACAGACCGATCCACTGAGAATCAACATTTGCTTTTTTCTACTTTGTTAAGGGATATCCTGCCGAATATATAGTATATATATAATATATATACAATCCCTGTCGTCTGTTGTAGTCTCGTGCCCCAGAGTCGCCCCTGAAGCGGTTTAAATATACACAACCTGCAAAACACACCTAGTCCCTGTCACACTAAAGCCACAAAGGTTACAGATTGCTTATATACATGGTACCACACAACCCCCACCCCCACCCCACCCCATTTGAACATCAGCTATCAAAAAAATAATTTCAGCTGTGTGCATTGCAGTTGTGTTCAACAACAAAACTGAAAGTGAACAAATTTTCAAATCACAAAAAAAGAAAGAAAAAACAACAAATTGAGGTAAGAAACCTGTATACACGCGCACACACACACACACACACACACACTAAACACACAGGCCTCTCTCAGCATCTGTAGTCGACACGATGTGGGCAAACAAAGAGTATCGTGTGTCGTTGAGCTGTAGCAGCTCATCCCTGATTCAAAGAAAAGCAGTCATTTACCTCATCAGCAAATCATGTCCCTTGTTTTACAGCTAGCCTGCATGGTTCTGATTGGACAAAAAAAACCAGACCTGAGGGTCATTAATCTTGTAAGGGCCGAAGAGCCGACCTGTTGAGAGCCGCCGGCACCGACTGGGAGAGAGGCAGGTTTTTCTTTTAGTGTCTTCAATTCAAAATGAGTCCAAACTTTAACCAGTCGAGACAGAAGGGCGAAATTTGAGGCCAAACCTCCTGGAGCTGAGAGAAGAAACGAGAATCTAGAGAGAGAAGGACAGCTGTGGCTGATGTGTACAAAAATGACGCGGACGTTTTCAGTGGCACTTTTAAAACACAGCGCTGTCGTGTCTGACCAACACCTACTGTGGACCAACAGTGAGGACATGAGGGTGGGTGAACGCCACCAATGACAAACCAAACTCAAGGCATGCTGGGAAACCAAGTCTGGTTTGTTTGTCTGCTCTGATGCCTAATTAAGAACTTTGTTCACTTCTATCTAAACGCAGCTGAATCGAGTCCAACGTGACCCTTCTATTGATAAGAAATCCGGTGGTTTGGTGGCTCAACCTGCTGGGGGTTCCAGGACATCGAAGTACGAACGTGACCGCACACTGCCACACGAGTCAGCATCAGTGTCCACACGTGCATCAGGAGTGTGTTTGCATGCTTGTGCTGTGGATGAATGAGTTTCCTGTGTGGTCGTTGGGTCAATGGAGGTTGTTTTCTGTGTTTTTATTCAAGAAACAAGTCGGGGGAAGGGGGGGGGGCATTGGGGTGGATGGGGGGCATGTACACAAGCCACAAGTACACATCTTCATCCTCCATGTGTCCATCCATCTCTCCCTTTATGTGACCCAGGCATCCAGTCTCATTCTCTTGACGTTTGTCCCGTCCTGCTCTTGAGGCTCGGCTGAAGAGGGCCGCAGGAGGACCATTGTGGGCTGCTGAGGTCCGGCGCCAGCCTGGCTGTGGAAATCCAGACCCCCGCCTCGACCTTGGGTTCCATCATCCCGGTCGCTGCCCTCAAATGAGCTGCCGTTGCTGCTGAGGCTGTCGACGGGCGAGCGGCCTTGGCCTGCTGCTTCCACCCGTAGGGTACCGGGGTAGGCGATGGAAACCAAACCCTGGCCCTGGACTTGAGCGCCTGCACCCACTCCTATGCCGATGGTGGAACTAGGAGTGCTGCGATCGCGGTTCGGCGATACAGGCTCGGACTTGATGTTGATGTTGGGGTTTGTGTTGACCGTCAGCGTGGCGCTCTGAGGTACTGGGCCCACTGACCTGGAGGAATAAAAGGAGAGACAAAGAGTTACGACAGCAGCTAACTACAAAACGATGTGCACCCAAAAACAGGTTTTAATTAGACTAAATGTTACAGGGATGGAAAACAGCAAATACTACAAAATTAAAGAATAGTTAAATGAATTCAAAGTAACATTCAGGTCACTGGACGTGTAAAAGAAAAAGCTAAGCATTGTCAAACACTAGAAACCAGGCAAATATATCTATCAGGTTGAGCCAACCTCAGCACATGTAGAGCGAAGACACACAGGACACATAGAACCACATCTAAGGCCACATAAAGCAGAACCATGAAGCCATGCAGCCCCGACATTCCTGCACACTGACGGCTCATCTGAGTTCATCTCAGCTGAATACGGGCAGCGGCGCTCAGTCCTGATCAATCATCCCGGCAGGAAAAACTGCTGACTGTCACATTTTTCCTACAACCGTCTCCCTTTACCTGCAGCGTAGGGAAGACTCACATTTGGAAATCCTACGGTATCAAATTCTTCTCTTCAGCTTAGGCGACACAAGGCTTTCATAAGATGGTTTTTATTTCACAAACTGCTTTTAAATGCAGCTCTTTTGGAGCACAGAGACAGAGATAAATACACTCCAGACTGTCCAGATAAAGGGATCATCCATGAATTTAGGGGACTGATAAATAGGAGTTTATAAAAAGTAGAAAGTTGATCAAATACAGTAAAAAAGTTCATTAATTTGTTAAATCAAACAATATCAGACATGTATTGCCATAAATAATCATTAGTTGTTTCATTTTCTTATCTGATCTTTGTGCACCAACCCTAAATTCATATTAGTGGGGACTAAAGTTACTTCTATTTAAAGAATTTTAAAAAACATCAAACTCTTCCCAAGTTTAGGACCTGTGACGGTGGCCCCCTGCCTTTGACTAAGTTCCTCTAATGATAATTCCCATGCACACTTGTTCTAAGATGCTGAGGATAAAAATGGCGTGCCAAAAAAACCCCTTTCCTCCATGTCATCCGCCCCACGTCTACCTGCCACAGCCCTTTTGATCAGCTCCCTCCACGCTTCACCCTCCCCGCTGGCTGGAGGCGAAGTCAGACCTGTCACCGAGGCTGACACCGGCTGTTGACGCTGCACTGTGGCTCGCGGCTTTGACGTTGTAGACATGATTTTTCGAATTGGGCGCGTTCCGTGTCTTCCTCTCCTGCAGCTTGACATGGTAGATCTGAATTCGAAGCTCCCAATTACTGCATTTCGCCCCTCGGGTGTGTTCTAATATGTCATATCATGAGCCATCTGCAGCACTGTATCTGTAATATTTGCACAATTACTGGCAGACTGAGAGGGGACTTTAAGATAGCACTCCTCCAGGCAATCTGGGTCTGCGGCATTCAAATCCGCTCGTTGTCTTCCTCCGCCTGACACGCACACACTTAAAGTTGTGCACTCTTGCTGTCCTACATACAAATGCTTCTTTTCTCCTGAGCATGCACACACACATTCACACACACACACACACACACACAACACTGGCAGTGAGGTTCACTCTGTCTCTCCCTGTGCCCACTTCATCAAACCTGCACGTCGGGGCTCAGGCTGGCGCAGGTAGATAGATGGGAGTGCCACTGGGGTGCTGTTGCTATGGCGAGTGAAAACGGTGGAGTCAGCAGGCCGGTGACAGTGATGAAGGTGAGAGCGAATGGGCTAACCCCCCCCACCCCAAACACTAACAACACAGTGAGCACAGCCAGGAGCAGACACTGTTACAGAGTGGTGAGGTGAGACGCAGCCATGGTTCCCAAAATACTCTGCTTTCTACCAAGTGTTGTAAATAAATTCACAACACTTTCATGGACGTGTCTTGAACAGGGTTGGTTTTTAGATTTGACAAATAGAATTAATTTAGATGAAATTTCCATGTAATGTCACACATTAGGGTCACTACACTGAGAAGTCCCACTCGTCCTGTGATATGAAATATGAATCTAAAAGGTGTGAAGACAGCACCCCCCCCCCCCCCCCCCCCCCCCCCCCCCCCCCAAACCTCCCGCTCTAACAGACTGTTTGTCTACAAACAGCTGATGTTTTCCTGGTTTATGCAGAGTCAGCAGATCTGCAGCTCGTGGCGCTGGAAGGACAAAGCCTTTGGGCTGCCTGCAGACTTCACAAACCTGACGACCTGGGCAGGTGATAACATTAATGCTGACTCATTGACAGAAGTGGACCGAAACTAAAGATAATTTAAACATTTTAAAAAGGGAACTGAATGTGTGGTAAATAAGCTGCTCCGCTTTCTTTTTCTCTCTGTTGCAGAACTCAATCCTTCAGTTAATAATCTGAATTAATAAAACCAATAAATGAATTTTAAGCCTGTAAACTGATTAATGCATTCAGGAAATAAAGACACCTGGACAGAATTAATAGAGAAGATAGGAGAAAAAGTTTGGAATAAATCATGTTTCTTTCAGCAGCAGTTTAGAACTTTAGAGTCTTTAATTATACTGTTTCTAACAGAAACAATAAATTCACACATTTTTAAATTATTTTTGATGTTTTGTAGCACTAAAAATGTTTTTTAAAAAGGTGGTAAATTATCAGCATTATTTAAATGAAACAAAACAAAAAGAAAAACGGTTCTAGGACGCATTATTTTTATATTCATCACCTAAAAAGATACAAGAGGTTTTATTAGAAAGTCTACCACCTTGAGACAAATCCAACTAAATGTAAAGCACTTTTTTCATCTTTTTAAGGTAAAACACGTTTTTTAAAAAGTGCTGGACAGCAACCAGCATCCATTCCTAGAAACGCCACGTGTGTCGTGTTTAACAGGTGCAGGTGGCTCAGCTGCCACAGCTTTTTAATTATAGGTCTAAGTGTAATGATTCCGTTTGCAGGTGTAATCCATCTTTTAAATTAGCACGTCGTTTTTCCTCACATCAGTGCATGCATTTGTATTGTTGCAGGATTAATGGACTTCAAACTAGCAACAAGACTTCAGGAAGAGACAGACTAGTAGAAATGATCAAGTTCAGAAAATGTTCACTACTGTTTACGCAGTGACTGGTTATGTGAGTCAGGCTATAGGACTTGGATGCAGCGTTAATCAGTTCTATAAAATCAACCACTTCCTGTATAGAGTCTGGCTGCAGAAGGAAAAGGAGAACATATTTAACTAAAGACTCGTCGTTATGATTTGGCACCAAAAGATTATGAAATAGAAAATGGGACAAAATATTTGTGTACCATGTTGCACACATTAACATGTGTTTTTATAGAAACAATGATTTTACAGCCAGAAAGTTGGAAAATCTATTAAATCTGACATTTTTATGAAAGCTTAGAAATGCATGTTTTATTCTTTTAGGGCAATAAGGGTGTAGTACAATATAACGTAATAATATTATGTAACCAACCAATAACAGAGTGTTGCTCGTTTTTTTTTTACGTTTTAGATGATTAATCTAATATTTTAACTCGGGGGTGTCCAAACATTTCAAGACGAGGCCTAAATTCTTTACCTGCCACAAACATTTCATTTCTTATTTAAGAAATGCAGATAGATTTCATAGTGATTTGTTTTATTTGTGCTGCTCAAGAAAACAAGACATTAAAGGGTCTGGTAAAGAAAAGCATCAGATTCCCTGGATTTGATTGGTTGATAGTTTTCTGGTTTCTTGTAAATAAATTCCACTTCATCACCAGGAACAGGAAGAAAAACCTGGTTCATTAGGCTAATATTTAGGATTGGAATGAAACTCTCTGTATTTTGTGTCACTTTGGTAAAAATCTGAACATAAAGATGATCAAGCGTCTCTGCAGCTGATGGAGAATGAATTCTTCCACTCTGGAAATGCAGCCGAAGGCTTCACAAAATCACAGATTTAACTCCTCGCCGTTTGATTTATTTGCTGTGTAAAACAATCTAATGTTACATGAAATATAAAAACAAGAACTGCTGATGATGCCAGTTTGCTGCAGGTGTTTGGAGTAAAGAGTGATTTGTGTTTTTCTCTGTGTGTCGTGGAGCTGAGGTCAGAAAACACAGTCAGTTCATTAAAGCTAATTGGCACTTACATGTAATCAACATTCGTTGTGGCCAACCCCCCCAGTTATTCAGTCATTCATTGCACATTTTTTAAAATCCTCTCACTTCTGAAGCGTTTAAAGTGTCAAATCTTTGGGTGAGAATCCTTCGTGCAGCAGATATTTTGGGAAAGCGACTTGCTGTAGCTGTGTGTCTAAAGTGTAAAAAGTACAGTACCAGCAGAGGCCCTCCTCTCTGCCAAAGAGCAAGTTGGACTGAGAAGCCAAGCTGTGAAGGAAGGAGGGGGAGGAAAAGAGACAAGCAGTTTTAGGAGAGCTGAAACAGCAGGAAAAACAGAGACAGAGGCCAGTCACGGACAGTCCAGACACGGGAACTAGGAAAAAAACAAAGGCTTTAAACAGCTGCTTTACTCAAGCTGAGATGTTATTAGAGGCAGTGGAAAGTGTGAACGCTGGTGCTAACACAAGTTTGGTAGTTCCTCACATTCAGTGATTGTTTATAGTCAGTTCCAACAAATTTACAAAGCTGGCTTTGCGTAAAGTGTGATGAAGCTGGTGTGAATCTGTAGAGTAGGATGTCATTAACACGACTTACAACAGGCGGAGTGTCGGAGACTCATTAACTGACCTATTTACATTTAAAGTAAATTCTCATTCTTTACTGGAGATTATTTGAGGATTTAATTTAATTTAATGTCAGCAGTTAGTGCTGAGCCTGCAAAGGTTTTTGAATTAAAACACACAAATGTGATGAGAAAGATGTATTTTGATGCTACCCGACACGTGGAACAGCATGCATTAGACACTGGAGTCCTAATGCACCTGCAAACAACGTCCCTAGAAGCAGTTCATTTCCTTCTCGAGTGTCCCAAGTGCAGGACCCGTCTGCTGATAGCGTATCGACTGGTGAGGGGACAAACAAAACAAGCTGGAACAACCGGTATCAAGTGAGCGGTTCAGATAAATGCACCAACAGCCTGAGAGGGGGAGCTGCTCTGCAGGGAGGTGGTTCAGGGGCCAGCCGCGACATTAACATTTAGATTGGGGAGTCGGAGGGAAGGCGAGAGTCAACAGGTGTACACCCAATTAAACGTGCTCGACAAAAAGGACAGGAAATGAGAGGAAAGACTGGAGTAGCGGAGGAGGGATGATTAAAATGGTGGAACGGGAGAAAGTAAGACGACAGAAATCATTTCCTCATGAAGCCCGCGGCGAGGAAAAGTGTAGACGACAGCAGAGGCGAGGCTCGCAGCCAAGCTGTCAATCACCATTTGATTGGAGGGGCTTGTTTGCTCGCTGTGAGGCCACGCTGTGATGAAATCAAAAACAAAGCAGAGCAGTCTGGGATGCAGAAGAGCCCACGTCTGTCCGAGGACAGCGCGCCTTTCCGTTGGGCTGCGAGAACAGTTTGGTGTGCTGGGAACGCGTCCCACATTTCTGTGGTGCTCCCTTGTTTGCAGTGACAACGATTCTGTTATTCTGATCTCTCTCTCTCTCTCACACACACACACACACACACACACACACACACACACACACACACACACACACACACACACACACACACACACACACACTGTAAACCTGCCCGATGCTGATTCCAGTGTTAAACCTGCGGGAGCTGAAACGCTGCCATAATCAGCATCTGGGCTGCGAGATCGTGGATAAAATTTGAATCAGTGTTTGGATATTTTGGCTTTTTAAATGACAACAGTGATTCTAAAGACGATCTTATTAGAGGGGATGAGGTTAGTTTGTACTGAAATGAGAAAATCACACTGATTTTATGTAACCTCTGCAAACATTTTCAGTAAAACGTCACAGCTAGTTACTAGCTAAACTAACTAAACTAGTAAAACACTTTTAATTTAACAAAATCTAGAAAATACTGAATGGAGACTTTGAAAATGTGACTCTTTAGATCAGTGAGGTGATGCTGCTCTGGTCATTTAATTTATATAATCTACGACTGTCAGAATAAAGTAAAATATGTTGTTTATTCTGTCAAGGCCACGGAGTTTGACTGTAAGCTGAGACGTAAACAGGTCCCACTAAACTCTAATAACATAAAATCCACTTTTTGCCAAAAAACATTTACTGGTTTCAGCAGAACCGCCTCACGTTCTGGGTAATTTTATACAATGTGTGATGTCATAAGAAACAAGACGCCTCCAGAGTCAGTGGCGAACCTTTTCATGAGATCCTGAGTATTGGTTGGAACAGTTGTTGGATCGTTAAGCGAACACTTGGAGAATCGACTGTTGAGTCTGGGAGGTTTATCTGATGGGGCTGCAGGAGGATTTCACACAGTCTGGACCGCCATTTGTTAACATTTACACGGCAATATGATGAGCTCTGCTGTGTAGGAGCTGGAGATGGCTGTTAACTATATGCAGCTTCTTCAAAGATGCTCAACCCCCTGAAGTCACAGCTGTTGTATATAATAACAAACAAGCCATTTTCATATTTTCACAGGCAATTTCTCGTCATCGTCAGACAGAACAAACAAGTGTCACTGCTGGCAGACTGCGTTGTGTCTTATTTAACACGTTTTTCCTTTAATGTGATCAGAAATGTGTGTCGTCTCTTAAATGAACTGTGACAGTGCTCCAACTGTGATTGTTCTGAGCGAGTGGAATCAGAATTAGGACTTTTTAAAACATCTCAAACACGTTTGCACGCCAAAACTGAAACCAGACCCAAGAGTGTCAGATTATAAACTAATTAAAAACCTGAAATTAAATCAAACACCAAATTCCAAACAGCTAATCCACGAACGCTTTCTTTCTTGTCGACTTTGATAGCTAAGCTGCTTTGACATTTTTTCCTTTTAGTTGTACTACTGTAGGAATTTCAGCCCCACGTGCGTCTGAGGAGCTGGAGCTGGTGTCTGTCAGCTGAGAGTGACAGCTAAACGGCAGGAAAATAACATTCTAATGCAGTAAGTATGCGGCTGGTGCACAGCTGTGCACAGGTTTAACGTTGAGGACTGAAAGCAACACCCAGAGACGACTTTTATTCAAGCAAGGTGCTGCTTCTGTCACACTGAAGCAGCTTCTGTTCTTCCTGACTCTCACAAAGAGCTTCAGATCTAAGCTGTAGGTGGCAAGAAAAACATAAAAACAACTCTCGGAACCAAATCTAATTATCTGATCATCTTGGAGGGGGGAAAAAAGTGCTTTTCGTTCAGCTGAACTGAGAGAGCACAGGCACAGCAAAGCAACAGGCGTCACATCCAACACACAAACAGAAAAGAAAAGACGCTTTGATGCCGCGTCTGTCACGTATTTGCATCTGCTCTGGAATTTGTTTAGGTTATTTTGGTCTCACACTAGCAGGTTGTTCTACACTCTGAGTGAATATAACAACCCGACTGATAAAAGCCAAACAAGACGGCACTGCATAGCACTGGATGTTATCAAGTCATTCACCTCAGGTTAGCAGCAAAATTGGAGATGCAGTTAACCATCTCCGCATTCTGCTTTTTTGCACCCCACATGCTGTGGAGAGAAACGGGAGAGGAAAAGACAAAACAAGAGGAGGTTACAAGCTGCTCCTTCACACACAGGTTAGCCAGGCATGAACAGACAGATTCAGCTCCTCTAACTGGATGTTCTGGGTAGGAAGGGGACTCGTTAGTCTGAAATAATACTCAGAGTTAGGTTTTACTGTCACTTTTTTAAGAAATCTACCTTCAATGTGCTCATAGAAAATAAACAAAGGCACTTAAACAACTCAATTTATTGTCAAATCTAACATAAAAAGGTATAACATTCATTTTGATTATCTGTAGAAGTTAATGATACAACAGGAGGAGTACCTCAAACTTTTAAAGTTGTAGAATGAATCTGCTCTGACATAGGAATGCACTCAGATGTTTGAACTGCATGAACTGACACAGAGACTCTTTTACAAAATACAATTAATTACCGTATTGACCTGAATATAGGACCACCCCGATTATAATACGACCACCACCTTTTCAAGACTAACCTTCAGAAAAAAGATTAAATTCACTTTTTAAAGAAACTATTTTTATTGAAATGTTGAGAAAGTCATTTTAAAATGACTGTAATTACAGACCTTTAATAATTGCCTATTAAAGCCGCATTCTGGATTATTTCATCAAGAGAGCAGTTTTTGAATCTAGCGTCCAAAGGCTCCTCCTCAAAACATCTCGACACGCGCGTCCGGTCGCGTGTGCGCGCGTGCACACCGCGCATATACGTTGCGGATATGAAATGTACAGCTCAATGTGTAGGGTTTAATCACTCACAGTTCACAATCTTATTCCAACAATACTACGAGGGTCTGATGAGCCCTCTCTGTCCCTGCTGCTTCTGATATTAGCTCTGTTAGCAGAGAGCTGCTGCTGGACTCTGAAGCTGAACTTGAATCGGCCCTGGATGAACTTTCTGACCAAAATAAACGCGTAACCCTGTCAAGCCTTGCCATTCTGTGAGGTGAAAGGTTTAAAAATAAAAATAAATCCATCTTTAGCTGGAGAATGGGTAGGTTTTTAGTAGAAATGAGCTGTGAGGCTGAGACGGCAGACAGAGAATCACACGGAGCGTCCTGTACGACAGCGCCCCCTACTGGTACAGGTTTGGTCGATGCGCGTGCATGTTGAGAGAATGCAGAAATTTGAATTTCATTGGCTAAAAAATGTCGGCGGCAAGAAATAATGGAAAGGGGTCTCTAGGAGGAAGGAGGGTCTTCAACAGAATGACAGATGTTGTGGAACTCAACCCATAGATCATAGTTTAGACCTGAAATATCATTTAAAACATTTAGAAAACTTTGATACAGAGAAAAATGCTCCAGATTGCCGCTTTAACCTGGGGTTAAAGTTCAGTCAATTGGAAAAAAAGAGAAAAAAGTTCATAAAATCTTTTTCTCTCCCTTTCTTCTCACGCACTCTCTTGGGCTCAGTAGTCTCTCTCTCTCTCTGGGTGTGTGTGTGTGTATATTTAGCGTGGATTGAGGTGACGTGTCCCCACCAATAACTTGATCTAAGGGTACAGAAATAGCGCTGCATCCCCACCAATAATAGGTGCAGCGCCAGTCCAGCGGACCGAGGTGCTGTGCAGCTGTGTGATGACCTCAGGGGAAGGAGGCGTGTTTGGTTCGACCAACGAGAGCCCTCCACCTGACAGAAGTCCACACCGAGCTGCTCACGCTGAAAGCACTTGTCCTGGGTCTGAAGTGGACCAGGCTGGACTGGCCATTGGGCATCTTAATCCCCAGTAGGTCTGTAACTTTGTACTGGTCCAGACCAGGACCAGTAGCAATCTGAACTGCTTCCTGTTGCGCCGCCTTTACAAAAAGCATGCGCCCTCTGCTGTTGCTGTGGTGTAATGACCCACTATCATCACGTGTCACTGGTTAAGCCCAATTATAAGACGACCCCACATTTTTACATTATTTTCAATTAAAAAACCTTGTCTTTTATTCAGGTCAATACGGTAGTTAGTAACTAGTTAAGATGTAGTGCTGCAGGAACCTCACAGTTCCTAAATCAGGTTGATGCACACCATCCACCCTACAGTGGCTGGATCAGGTGCCTCACAGTGAAAGGACAAGAGAAGAACTGAAGCACGCTGGTCAACGTCCAGCGTCTAACATTTCTCTGATGACGACACCACTGGTGCTGAAACGTTAGATTTGTTTGTTTAATTAAAGGCACACTAGACAGTTTTGTCTTGTTTTTAGCACCCTCTAGTGTCCATCTTAAACGTGACTTTGTGAGAATTCAGGGCATCGGACCAGAGACTCAGAAGTTACAAACGTGGTATTCTGGATCCAAGCAGCAGATGGGGCTGAGTGACTTTTCATTAACCCTGTAAAGGGTCAGATTAGCACAGACTGGCTCAAGGAACAGATTTTAAAATATGAAAAAGTTACCTAGTGTGCCCGTAAAGCTGAATATTGATCAGTGTGCTCCAGTGCTTTCCTTGATTTTGAGACCTCTCAGTTCCTGTTGCTCTTCAGGAGCTGCAGAATTTTCTGAAATCATCTCTTTAAAAGGTTGACCAAGAGATGCTTGTTTTTGTCTCAACTCTCAGACTCTGTACTTGTAGAACTCGACCTTTAAAACTCTCAATAATAACTTTAATTACTTCTCAAAATTAAAAGAATCATGCAGTGATTTGTCAGGTGGAGAGGATGAACTGAACACACCTGTGTGGGCAGTCATTGATGAACATACTCATCTGGGTACTTTGCACAAAAGTAACCATAGCAACTGTATTAACGTCATATTGTTGGAGGTGCAACCACACCGGTTGTGGCCAACAGATGTGAACTGCAGCAACATCATCTACACTCCTTCATGTGATACGTTAAAAAGAAAAAAAGATTTTAACACTTTGTGACCTTGAAGAGTCATCTTCCTTGTTGGTAGCAAATGTTTTAGGACATTTCTTTATTTATTAAGAAAGTCTGTCGTAGATCTGAATGGATCATTGACATAAAATCTACACAAGATTTCATTGAACAACTGGAAATCCTTCAACCTCAATATATAAATTTATCAACCTCAATATATAAATTTATTCATTTTGACCTATAAGAAAGTTTTAAAAACTAAATATTTTGTATCAATGTTATTAGAGTAATCTACCATCATTCATCTTTATTATTGACCAATTTAAAAAACAATCCACTTCTTTTTCCCTTTTCAGACAAACTATCATTTGTTTGAACTTTTGACATTATGCAGGAAATTCCCACGTTGCATTGTGGGTAGTATATGACATCAGAGTATGTTGATCAATGTTGCAGAATGAATTCAGGGAACATAGAATAGATTTACAGAAGTAGAAGTGCACTTTAAGAGTAATCGGTCCATAAGTCCTTTGTTAAGACGTGATGTCCTGGTGGATAAACGTGATCAGCAGATCAAATAGAGCCTGGTCCCAGATCCCACAGCTGCTAGCTAAATGAGACTGACTACAGGAGGATGCTCCTCGGGTTGGGAGGGGGGGGGGGGCATCTGGGTCACCAGAAAGATAAATTAACAACAGCTGGAGTGATACCCAGCTCTGTTTAGGAGTACATGCACACATTTAGGTGGATTTACTGAATCAGCTGCTTCATATAAAACTTCAACTCATCAGTCGTTTAAAAGGAAGACGAACAAATCGATGAATCATCAGTTTTACCGTGGAAAAGAGAACTTACACCAAGTTATTGAGTGATGCCAAAGTCAGCTGCTGTTGTTGTTGTTGCTGTTGCTGTTGTTGTTGCTGGGAGACTACTGGTTGCTGTTGCCAGGCAGCCATGTTGCCAGGCACCAGCCCTGGTGGTGTGAATGTCTGGAGCGCTGTAAGATCTGCACTTGTCAGCTGGTACTCTGGGATTAAGGGATGGAAGAGAAGACAGAGGGAGAAGGAGAGAAAGAGAGAGAGAGAGAATAGATGATGAGGAGGGTGAGGGGAGGATTGTTTTACATCATACAACTCTCCGCTGCATCAATATTAATCAGGACTAATCCATATTCATGTAGACCTTTGAAGTGGAATCATTCCAGAAGCTCTCACACAATGAACAAAGTGAATATTCATGGTGGTTTGTGGCATCATACTGCAAGTCCTTCCACATGGCACTTAAGATTTTTCATGACACAGTTTAGACTTTTTTTTTTTAAAGTTAGCATTTTTTCCATTTCTTTAAATGTTTTTCCCTGATGCAGACATCTCGATGTGGGGGGCAGCTTACCGGTGTTGTAGGCCGTCTGCATGCCGGGGAAAGGTGCAAGGAGACTGGGTGTTGCCACGGAGACCACAGGGGTGGTAAGTGGCTGTGTCACCTGCGAGCCACCTAGCCGCTGAGCACTCTGGGAGGAGATGGACATGAATATTAGTTAACTAAGAGTTGTTTTCTTTTCTTTTATTGCCATTTTTAGCTGCTGAACAGAAGGTGAATGAACATCAATTTCCTTTAAATGCATTTTCCTGCATCGCCTTTGTGTGATGAACTGCAAACTTATGTTTAAATATCGTTTCCTGGAGCAATCTGGCACTGATGTAGATGGAAGAGTAGTAAATCTCTAACACAGTGTCTATAACACCCTGCTAAGACTCACTATAAAACGTTTTTCTGTGGACCCATGGATCTCTGTGTAGTGAGGGAATCCAGTCTGATTCCTCAACAAATCCTGCCTTTTTTCCCCTTATATGGACCGAGTGTAGAAGTTCACGGCTCATGACTTCATCTATTCAACAGCAGTAATGATAATGGCGAGCATATGCAGCAGAGTGGATGCAGAGACCTTGAAATGTGACCAGGAACAATTCAGCTACTGCCTGGGATATTTAGCTATCAACACAGCTTATGCTACTTCTTGTGCCCTCTGCTTCAAAAGACTGTAGTGCAGCAACTCCAGGCATCATTAAGGCCTGGATTTTCCTTTTGACTTAAACATTTTATGGGGCAGAAAATCCTCCAGAACAAACACTAATAACAGAATGAGTTTAATTGTCAGATCACTGGATGGGTTTCACATCGTGCTCCATCCAGAGACATCTTGTTCCCTGCAAGAAAATCCAGCCACCTCACTTCTCCCTGAGGTGTTCAACTTTTCTGTGACGATTTAACATCATCGTGAAAGATGAGAAAATTCTCGCATCTCAAGGTGGCGTTGGCAAGGCAACGCTGTCGCCAGGGCCCGGCGCTCGTGTTATGTAGAGTCACGGTGGAAAAAGGTGTTATGAGAGGTAGAGCTGTGCTGGAGAATCATGCTGACAGGAACGCATGCATCGGCAAGGCTGACAGAGGGGGGTGAGAGGGTAAGGACGGGATTTAACTGGAAAAGAATGTGAGCGCACGAGGATGTTGGTGTAAAAACACTAAATGTGAGGTGAGTTTATGAGGTGTGTGTATGTTTATGCAAAGCAACTTCTGTGTGTGTGTGTGTGTGTGTGTGTGTGTTCAGGACTGAATGGGGTCAGCGTATCCGAGGCTGACATGCCCATCTGTGTTCCAGGTTGGAGACTTTGTGAGCTTTCCTCGCTCTGATCCTCAGAACATAGACACTCAGATGAAACCAAACATGCACATGCTGAGCAGCTTTAACACACAGCACAGTCAGCTGGTTGCTCCACTTCCCTTCACTTTTACTCTCTATGCTCTATTTGTGTTGCACAAATGTCACTGTAGGCTGGGCTCCACTGGCTCAGGAATATCTATTGGACTTCTCATTCAATCGGCTTTTAAGGGAAATTGACTTGTGATCATTTTGAGTATTACAGTATGAAACGTCTAAAACAAACAAAATAAAAAGTTTTTAAATTAAAGTGAACACGAAGGTGTGTGAGATGAACTTTAGACTATATTTTAGTTTCTATATCTTATTGGATCATGCACTGACATAAACTGAAAAAACTAACTAATAAACTAAAAATGACCTAAAGATATGAGCATGTATGAATCAATAAAACTATTACTATGCAATACTATTAAACTATGAACAGAATGTTATACCAATGTCTTATAACCGTTATTGCCTTGATTCAATAAAAATGCATAAATAAAAACCCATATGATCAATGTCTGTTGTCTTGGCTGCACTTTATGCTAATTTGACTAATCTGGGTTTTCTAATGCATCTCGTTGTATTACAGCTGAACTGCACTGACTGCAGTCATTTGTCCTGAATCTGGACCCCAGAGGATCTGGATTTGTTGTTTCCATCGTGAACTGGTGCTTTATAAACAAACTGAATTGAATCATGCTCAGAATATTATGGTGATAATAACAGCACTCTCCATGTTGTGGCTGTGGACTGTTTATCAACATGGATCTCAAACTGCAACAGTTCTTATTTAGCATCAACTAATCCCATGAAATATCCCTTCAGTCATTTCTTCCCACCTATTTAATATTATTAGTCAGTTTCATTCTCTATAATCAAAGTGCTGGTGGTCCTTCTAAAAATAATGACATAATTACTAAGAGATTAGCCTTGAAAGGCTTGAGTCTGTCAGGAGAACAGCCATAAGGTTCACAGCCAGCTGTTGTTTTAATGTCATCGATTGGTGGATTCAGGTTCCTACACTGTAACAAAAATTACCCCCTTTTAACATAATAAAATTAAGGCAACAGATTACAATCAATATTATTAATTAGATTCAACTAGTTATGAATTTGAGTTAAATTTAATTAATTTTAACCTTTTACAGTAATTAATTTAAATTAAGTCCATTCAAATACAGAACGAAAAGGAATTAAGTAGATTTTACTCAAAAATATTAAGTTGATATGAAAAACAAAACTTGAAATTAGTAAAAATTACTAATAAAAATTAATTGAATTTTACATCAATGTGAAACTAAATTTATGTTATTTCTACTCAATAAAATTAAGGCAACAGATTACAACTAATATTATTAATTAAATAGGACTAGGTTTGAAATTTAGTTAAATTTAACACATTTGGACCTTTTACAGTTACTAATTTAAATTGAGTACATTCTACAAGAATAATGAAGAAAAGTTCACTTTATTTTAAACATCAAAATGGCATGAAAAGTCATAAACAAATACAGTATTTTTCTGAAATAGAAAACTGTAATAAAGAGAAATCTCTACACAGCTAAAGTGATAAAACATTAACTCTTGGTTAATATCCAAAACACTTCACTAAACTTAACAGTGGCATAACATTCAGCTAAAGCTGAAACAATGGGTCAAAAGAAAAGGTTTCATTTTAGACAGCAACAATTACCATCTAAATTGTAAAACTGCACATAGCAATGCAAACAAAAAGTTATTACTTTGAACTGTTAATGATGTAGTGTTAGGCAGAATTTTTAAGTAGGAAGTGATCAACACTTCTTTGGTTTATAACATTCGTGTAACAATACATTTACATTTTCAAACAGACCTTTTTATCTGGTAAAATAATATCTAACACATTTCTTTAGCTTAGTTTCAACACATACATTATACGCATAGAAATAAACTTGCATAACTCTCCCAACATTCTGAAATGAGAACAAACCACAAAGTGCTGTGTAACAATACAGACTGCTACATTGTCACTGTTTTTCTTGAGTGCAGTGTGCACTGCAGCCAGACTCATTTTAAGTCAAAAGTTTGTTCTTGAGGGTCTGGATCTTGGCTGACAGCTTCAAAGCATCCAATTCCAAGAACAGTTTTTGGAAAACCTCAAAGGTGTACCTGAGTTGTCTGGGATACTGAAGATTCAGTGCATAGGTCAAGCCGAGGAGGATCAAGCAGGCTCTGGGAATACTTTGAAGTCCTCTGATGACTTCCACACCCTCAATGATTATCCCAATGTCTTTGGGTCCATTGCAGGTTGATGGTCCAACCTTTGTGATCACAGTGATGGCCACTTCTAGTTGCTGAAGTTCCCCAAGGTCATCAGTGTCCTGCAACAGGAAACTGTAATTAGTGATATAACTTGTTGCTAAAACAAATTGTTAGTATATAGAAGCAATAAAGATAACCACTTACAAAATCAGCATATAGTTTCTCAGACAATTACAGTATAACATCAGATAAAACATTAGATAAAACATTTTAAAGGCATTCTGTGCAGTTTTTGCTTGTTTTTTTAGCACCCGCTAGTGTCTGTTTAGGTTAAAAGTGCAGGTCATTCATCATTCACTTCAAGGAGGAGATCAGCCTATGGTTCTGCAGAGTTGCACATGTTACTTTGATAGCTGAACTTAAGGTCACCTGCTGCATTTTTGGTCCTGTTGTCTCAACACCTTGTTTATCAATGGAGTTAGGGTCTTTAAAGAGCAAGTCACACACATTTTTTTGGCTGATCAACTGTAAAATTAAGTGACTTTTAGTGCTGTAGACATGTATAGCCATTATTATGGCATTTTAGTTCATCTTTAAAGGTGTGGTTTTCTGGGTTATTTTATAGTTTTGCATTGTTCTCTAGTGTAATTCAATGCTATCTGTGTCATTTTTATAAAGAAAGAAGCTTTGATGCTTATGATAGAAGCTTTAGAAGTTTCCCATCTGACACCTGAATTTGAAACAGCAGGATTCTCATTAGTATTCATGATATGCACAACACTCGCTTCTGATTGGATGACCGAAATGTCAATACTCCGCCCCCCGAAATGTCCTGAGATACTTTGGAAAGTGAAAGAGTGAAAAAGTTAAACACCCAGGTAACAAACAGTAACTTCTAGTCTTTACTAAAGATTAGCTTTGAGGGAGCTGCTTCCTGCTAAAACTCATTTCCTCAGCGTTCCTCCTGTTTTTCTCCTCTTGCTGTCTGTCAGCCGCTCTCCCCTCCAACAAGGGGGGGGGGTGTCGGGTCGCGCAGCGTGGCGCTTTACGGCTTAAACACACACACATACATACACAGAGAGGGAGGGAAAAAAAACGAGAGATGGACCTGCGGCAAGCAGCCAGCCAGGTATATCCCCGAGTTGGCAACACTGCGTCTGCGTGCGTTCCGCCATGTTGAATTTTCAACAAAAACAAAAGCTAGCATCTGGGCGGACCGAAAGGCGTTACCATCTCAGCCAATACACGTTGTGACGTCAAACCGGGCAGAAATGCAGATCCACATTTTTAAGTTTCATTTCTTACAGATTCTGTTTTTTTTAATAACCAGGGAACAGAGTTTTCATGTTTGGCCTACATGACAGGCTCAGGAGGACCTATTGGAAACTATGAAGACCTGAAAAAAATGGATTCTGAATAAATCACCCCTTTAAAATCTAAATATTTGGCTGTCAGTCACTGCTCTAGCACTGACCTCTCGGTTTGCCAGGTGATCCCTTTTTTGGTGAATTTTTCAAAAAGTAAGTGAAGGATGACTCTGGTAGTGGGGTCACTTGCACTTTAAATAGCATTACTATTAGGTTTACTTACATCAAATTCTTTGATGAGATGTTCACTGTGTTCTCCAAGGTATTCCATAAGGCACTGCAGGACAACTTCCCTGGTCCTCTCAACAGAAGGGCACACCAAGTCCTGGAGAGGAAAGCAACCAATAATTCAGTCACAGAAGATAAAAATTTATGTTTCCATGCTTTAGAAATGTAAATATGTAACACAGGAAAGCTGCATTGTATTTATGATTGAACTGAATTTCCAACCTCAAATGTCCTGTGATGAAGTCTGTAATGCTGCAAAAGATCACCCCTTGTTGTTGCTCTGAATCTACAGCTTTTACACAGCCATCTCATTTGGAGGTACCTAAAAAAGAAGAAAAGTATCAGATGAGATTAGTTGTCTTTCAATTTTACAATGCTTATAAGCAGTTAAAAAAATGTATTAATGTCATTTCAATTTTACAATTGACATTAAGCAGATGATATCAATTAAAACTAATGTTACTTGTGTCTTCAAAAAAAAATCACAACCCCAGACAAGTACATTGCCGTCTGTGCACAAATTTGGTAATATTATCATACAACATGCTTTAGAACTGTAGATTCTGTTTTTCTTATTGTAGCTGATCATTAAATTCAGTTTGAAATAGGGATGGGTACGTTAAGTTTTCTTTTTTATACCAGTAATTTAATTTTGCAGAGTACCAGAACAATACTGTTTTGGTACTTATATTTTTAAGTCAAACTCTAAACAGAAAAAGTAGTTAAATGAAGTACATTTAACTACTTTAAATTTGGATTTAAAAAATGTATTATTTATCTTAGTTCAAAAAAGTAAACAGTATGAAGATATAGTACAAACAAATATATTATTTGGAGAAAGAAATATAAAACATCTAGTCTAAGATGCTGAAATAAATGCTTAGATCCCAAATATTAATAAAGGCCAAATAAATAAGAGGTAAAATTAGACTTTAAAAATGATTTACTATGTACAATAAACATGTGACCTAACAAATTTCCTTTAGAAATATCAGCATTACACCTCTAGTGTTGGTGATGTAGAGGAGGAAGGCTGAGGGTTTTTTTTTTTTTTTTTAGTGGAAGACAGGTCATCCTTCAGCTCGGATTTTGATGCTGTGAACAATGAGGTGCGTCTTTAAACTGACGGTATTTCCATATTTAGCAACACATATTTTATCACAAAAGTTATTCATCCAGCCAAACCTTTTATTTTGAGGGCGTTTTATACCGCGAAGTCAGGAAAGCGTTGTTAAATACTAAAGATGAAATACATGCCAGTTCAGTGCCGTTGCAAGGCTGGGACGCGTGTGTCACGACATTGTGGAGTACTTTATGACACATACAGCAGTAACAGCACGACTAAACGCTGAACCACTACTAGTACGGCAAACAAACAACCGCCAACCCAAACCATGCGTTTCATTGTGGACTGTTTACGCAATTAATCCATTAGAAACATTCTATTCCAATATATAGCTCACTTACCCATTGTTTAATAATTAAAAGATAGTCCCAACATGACGGGAGTTCTGAGTTCTGACCACATGCGAAAAGATGCACTTCATACTTCCTGTTTTAAGTTCCCGCGATATATTGACTATCGCGCGATTTTGAAAGCCTAGTGTGTGCCCATGACAACAGCACGCCTCAGTCACGTGGCAGACGTGAAACAAAGGAGCGGGAAGAACGCAGCCGCGGCTCTTAAAACGGATATGTTTTACTGCAAAAGTACCGAAATTTAGCACAGCCAAAGAACCTTTCGGTACCATTACCTACCAGATGTTTTTGTTCAGTGAAGAGTATCTGTTCCCAGCCCTAAACGGGCTAATCCTAACCAAGATTCTAAGAAGAAAGCTATTTGTAGCCTACCGTACTTTTCAAAATAAAATCCCAAGGCGCTTGAAAAGCACAATACATTTTTTAAATTAAAATAATTAAATATAAAGATTAAAAAAGAACTAGAAAGCCCGAGGTATACAGAAGTGATAGCAAAACCAGCAGGAAAATAAGCTAATGAGCAGGTAGTGGATGAACAGGAGTTTACAGAAATGCCAGCAAGAAAAAAAAACGCATCTAAAAAGAGTTTTTCATAAACGCCCTTCTCTTAGTAAACTGGCTAACATAAGTATTTTGAGAAAAACCACTGCTGAAGATAAGAACTTACCTTGTGCTCAGACCTGCCTTGCTCCTGCACAGCTTATGGAGGCCTGTCCTCCTGCTCGCGAGCTCCACCCAGAAAAGGCGCAATTTCACAGGAAGTGCTGATCAGTTCAAAATTGCCTAATTTTATTAAGTTAAATTCACTTACATAAATCTAAAATGAATAAAATAATTAACTTTTAAATAACTTAAATGAGTAGATTTTATAATGAGAAAATTTATTTAATATTGATTTAAATAGGTGCCACAAAATCAAGAAAGTAATTATATTTAATATATTTTATTAAATATATTATTTAAAATCTTCTAGACCATAAAATCCTTTTTACAGTGTATGATCAGTTTAGTTAGAGTCAGGTTGTTTTACTGGGTTACCTGGGGGTTTCTTTGGTTTGAGTTTTTTCATTTATCAGTTAGTTTAGGTTTAAAAAGACCCTAAAATCTGAGGTTTGTTTCAAAGATCCTGTTTATCCTTTGACAGGAGGGAGAGATCAGCATCCTGTTATTTATTCTGACATTATTTATTTAAGTGAAGTCAAAGTTAAGTCTTAAAAACAGAGAAAATCACTGATTTGCTGTCACAAAGTTGATTTTGCAGATAAATGACCTGCCGGGTGTCTTTAACTCAAACTAATCAACATTCCTGTAATAAAAAAATCAATAAGAAAAATCTTAAAACACATTTTGAATTTTTTTAGAATAAATAAAAAAAATGGAGGCATAAGAGGCTACGATTGGCCAGAATGGTAACAATTCTATCAACAACCTGTCAAATCATAAATTATGTCAAAATGCAAATTCAACCTAAAATTTGCTGTGTAGGTCTGAGAGCAAAATACTATAAGCTGCAGAAAATACAGTCTAATTATAACACAATAAATTAAAATGTAATTATTACATTCTTTATGATTATTATTGTGAAACAAAAACTACTTTTACAGCATAAAATGTTTATAATAATAATAATAATAAATAATAATAAGGGTATTTTGAAACTTTTTTAGCATTATTTCTTTTTTGTGTGCAAATTATTACTAACTAATCCATGGACTCTTTCTGGTTTAAGTGGCTGATAGAAGTAAAAATGTCTGATAAAAACTTCTACGTCTCTAATTTTTAATTTGAAGCCCTGTATTATTCTATTAATCTTTTTAAACATAATGTCTGACAATTATATGGTACCACAAAACTTAAGTCAGCATTTGTTAATTAAATGAGCAAAAATGTATAAATCTCTACTGTCAATCTCTGCTACCCAACTGATTTAGATTCCAGCCTTTAGTCCAGCTGGACCCACCCTGACAGACCTCCATAAACCAGGTGGAGCCTCGCCTGCAGATCCAAACACCCAAAATCCTGCAGGAACAGAAGCAACCAGATGACTTTTTTAAGTAAGTCGACCTGATGCTCCTCCAGCTTTTCTTTTATCCACCCTTACAGCCGTGTTAATTCTGATGGGATGTCACTGCCGACAGTGCCACGCTCATGCTCGGTGAGATCACACAGAGTTCGACACCACATCCACGAGGCTGAAACTCTAAAGGTCTATTCACCTCACTCACCAACTCCAGCTCTTCCTCCGTCTGCTCGGCCGGTGGAGGAGGAGGAGAGAGTAAAAGAAGCAGAGGACGTTAAGATTCTGGACGCTAACGTCCGTTTGCTGAACTCACCGAGTTGATAGAAAACGTCACAGTGTGGAGAAAACCACATGTCCCAAATATCATGAACCTCAGGAAAATAATAAGTGTGTTTTCTGAAGATTAAAAAGATCTTTGTTTTACAATAAAAACACTGTGTGGTCACAAGACTTCTCACTGAAGAGTCATGAAAATGGTCTGAGGTTTTAGCCAGACAGCAGCAATAAAGAAAACTAACAACTCTTATTTTTGCTCTGAAAATAAACATAAATTATAATACTGTGAAAATGTGGTATTAAAAGCCATGATGCCTACAGTTAAATGACTATGAAAAGAAATAGTGACTTTATTTTTAATCTTACCAAAGCTGATAACAAAACAGGTTTAGTAAATAAATAAACTCTCCTCTCTCTGTTCCGCTGCATCTATAGTAGGTTAAATATGATAAAACGGTGTGATGTGTCCTAACAGAGGTCTAGGATAAAGACTATTTAGAATGAAATGGACACCAGACACATCCTGTTACAGCGCGTCGCTCCAGGCTGACTGGAAACGAGCTTAAAATAGTTTTCATGACAGAAAATATGGTGACACACATTTAAACTCTGACCTCATCAAATGTTTTCTCCCCTCGTGGAGAGTCAACCTCTATGTTTATAAGTCATAAGGAAGATGGAGATATTAATCTCTCTTTTCAATGTTTCCTGCATGATTTAAGTGGAGGGAAAAGGCAGAAAGGGTTGAATGATTTCTGTGAATCACACACACAGATGACCAGTTGAAGGATTCCATACATTTTCCAGGTGATTTTCCATAAAAACAGAAGCTAAAATCAAGTTTTGTTCACTCTGATTCTCCTTCTGCTCACCAGCTGCATCAGGCTCTTGCCGCTCTGTGAAGTGATGACCCTCAGGTCCGTCTTGCGGTTGCTGACCATCTGAGGGCTGGGTGGAGGTGGAGACTTAGCCGGGACTACTTTCCCCAGGCTGTTGCCATTGGATACAGACAGGAGGCCCGGAGAGGCCCTGGCACTGATGTAGCCATTAGCTGGAGAGACACAAATAAGCAGAGTGAGGTTTAGTGAAGAGGCAGGTAAGGAGGAGGGTTGGTCTCCGTGTTGTCTACCTGTGAACTCGTCTGCTTTAGTCTTTGAGTTTGTGTGTTCTCATTAGCGAGTCGGGTCCCTTTTGTCGCGCCGCGCGCTCCTCCTCATTTCTGCGGCTCAAACAGTGTTTTGTGTCGGCGCTCTGATTTCCTGCAGCTCCTCCACATCAAAACGTGACACGCTCTCTCCTGAACTATTTTATTCCCGCTCTCTCCTCTTTTGTTTCACTCGTCTCAGCTCGGCGTAAACAAAAACACATAAATGTCTCTGGGCTCTTTCCATCTTGAACTGTGAAAAATATTTTCCTTAACAAGTCAGTTTCAGTGTCATTAAGCCCTGGTAGAACTGTTTTCTGTGAAACGGTAAAACAAGCCCACAATGCAGTGTAATTACCACATTGTGCCTCTAATACCTCACATTTAACACCTATTAAAAAATCAAATACTCCATATTTTTACTATGTGAATAGTTTTTTTCATGTTTTATTAAAGTTTGATATTTTGTGTTGATTAGATTTTAAAGCCTGTGGAACTAAATGATCTTTAATGATGTCACACAGGACCAATGCTGCTCAGCCAGTCAGGATGCTTCTATCCTTTGGGAACACAAAACTTTTACATTTGATTTTGTTCCCTTTAAGACATATTTTATATGTTTTTAATTAGATTTCACAACAAAAAAAGAACCAACTTGTTGTTTTAAGCAGGATGTTTGGTGGGATTTACCTACTTGTGATTGTTAACATTTTATTGTCAATCCATTAATATTTCTGATTCATTTTATTGGTCTAAATGTTTTTATTTTTATTATGTTTTAGCTTTTTGATTTAATTTAATGTTTTCTTTACATTTTTGCATTTCATTTTTATATATTTGTTTCTATGTATCATCAGGATACTTGTGATGGACAAAATAAGCATCGTTTCAATTCATTCCAATTTCGATTGATCTATTTCATAACCTATAACTGTACAATTGCAACACTGTTATAATGTAAAAATCTAAATAAATCCATTCATTCATTTTGAATTTTGCAGGTAAAATGAAGGTAATCATTTTAGGATCTCTTTTTTATACCAAATTTAGTTTTCTCTATTCTTATGTTTTGAATTTCATGCTTTATTACACGATGCATGTATATTATTTCCAAAACTTAAATTGAAGAAATAATAAAACATGTAGGTATATTGGCTAATTTCAACAGAAATTAATCAAATAAAATGTTTCAGTCAAAATCTTCATGTAAATCATTAAATACAGAATATTTCAGACATCAAAAGCCCTCATTTCATTTGTAAAATAGCACTTCACATGAATCTAGAATTCACTCAACTTTTGATCTTAAACTTTTGTTTTGTTGCTCTCATTGATGCCATAAATCCCCCAAATTTGACCTTTGAACCAGGAGTTATTTTCAGCAGCAACATTTGTGATGATGTTTCATGTAAATGGGCGTGGCTTCATGTTTTTAATTCTACATAAGGCTATGGACCCACATGTAGATTGTTCAAATGTCAGATCTGGAGATGAACAAACCTTCCATGTTTTATGATCAATTTCCAGCAAAAGCAGCAAAGTCCCTTTTTAAAGTTATTATCATAGAAGCAGTTGAAGAAAAGCTCAGCATGCACGAAGTATCAGTTTGTCATTTGTCTTTAAGAGAAGTCAAATGTTTTTATGAGGGGGAAATCTGGTGGTGTAGATCTGGTCACGTCTCCATTAAACAGCCTTCTGTTCAACAGGGAGAGTCCAGCTACACAACATTACACAGTTTGACTGGTGAACACACCCTCTTTTGAAAGTTCACAACTGTCACATTCCAATCATCTACACAACAACACAACTGTTACACAATAATACCTAGAATATGACACGCTAATGCTGCAGTGCAACACAACACTGAGAATACTTTAAATATAGACTGTTTTTACTTACTATTGGATTTTTCTACATATTTTTTCCATCACTAAGCTGTGTAACATAGCGAATTGGTGATTTTATAAGATTTTATTTGTTAAATAGGTTGTGAGTTGGCGAGAGGGGTCGGGTGGGCGTCATGACAACGAGACTCCAGCAGTCAGCAGCCTGTCTTTGCTGCTGAGGTTCAAAATACACAGCGATTTAAACACAGACCGAATCACAGCAGAGAAAAAAAAAAGGGGGACAGCAGGGACTTTCCCAGCCCTGACACACACACACACACACACACACACACACACACACACACACACACACACACACAGATGTAGTATTCCCCGCGGACGGGAGGAGAGAGGGTGTGTGTGTGATAGCAGATAGCAGTTCTCCATGATGCTGCCTTCAGACGACAGTGGCATGTGACTCTGCTTCATCTCAGTTACACACACAGAGTCAGTAAATGCAACCTGACAACAACAACAAAAAGTCAACACTATCTCTGTTATCAGCTCGGGGGGGGGCACAGCGAGAGTAAAAGAAGGAAGGAAAGAGGAGGAAGGAAGGGGGGAGTGTTTGTGTTTATAAAATCTTCAACCACTTTTCATAGGGATGATGAGAATTTCAAATAAAAAATTCTAAAAAGTGAAACTTCTTTTAAAATTTTAGATACTCATAAATATAGGTTTCAATGTTTTTTTTACAGAAATAAAGAGCAGAAATATGAGATAATGACTCTTGTTGAGGGCAGTAAAAGATACGGACTAACTGACTGAATATAAAAACCTAAACTCCGATTTAAAGCAAAACAAATGAAAAAGAACCAGATTTTGACATTGACCTCGAGAGTCTGTTTAAACATGCAGAGAATTAGAAAGTAAAAGCTCCTTCTTTGTGTTTGTTTTCAGCTTCAGGAACATCGTGCCGACTCGTCTCAGAGGACCTCAGAGAACTGGAAACTACTGGAGATCGGATTCTGGTTCTCCACCATTCAGTTAGAGGTGCAGACAAAGAAATGTGAAAACAGAGAAGAACTTTAAAAGTGTTGAAAAATAGAAGTTAAGGTTCAGTTTGAATAATTCTTGCTCCTGATGTGGTGAATATAATCAATCTAAACTAGAAGAAAACAAGAGAATGGGAGGAGGAGGGAGGAGAGATGAGGAGAGACAAATGGCAAAAGGTTAGGTGGAAAGTAAGAAGAGAGGTTTTGGGGTAACATCACTGTATGAGGGGTTCACAGCTGGTTGCTTACAAAAGAGAGAAAAGAGGAAACAAGAGTTGGTAGGCACTGAGAAAAAGATGTTAGGAAGAAAAGATGAAAAGATGATGAATAAGTTTGAGAAGAAGAGAAGGAGAAAACAGATGTAAAGATGTAGGATGAACAAACAAGCTGGAGAAAAAATGAAGCACAGAGTCAAAACGTAGATAAAGAGAGGTCTGAAAAGACATTTTTAAAAGAGAAAGAGGGATAATGGAGAGATTGCACAGGTTATGATGAAAGATGATAAATCAATAAACTGATAAAAGACAGAAAAAAAGAAGTAGGTTCAGTAAAAGAGCAAAAGTTCAAAGTTAAACCGAGAGTCAAGACAGGAAAGACGTGGGACAAATTAAAATAAGACTAATGTGCAACTAATGTATGGAAAAAATAGATGAGGAATAAAAAATAAGAAAAATATGAGAATAAAACAGGAAAGAAGGAAGAGAAGTAGAGAAACTGATGTCCCCTCCCTCCATCGGGCCCCTCTGAGAAATCCGGCGGCCCTCAGTGTGTTTTTGCATAATGAGTGGGTTTCTGGTTGCATTGTGTTCATGTTTGACGGTAAAGGAGAGGGAGGCTGCATAGTGGTCGCCCCGGGTCCTGACACACGCAGCAGCGTGAGGCTGTGAGTTCCTGCATGGAGCCGACAGATGTTCTACAGGTGTTTTCAGGCTGACAGAAAACAGCCTGCGGTTCTGGCATCGTGAGATCCTGTTCAGTGTTTCTAGCTTTGCTACAGCTGCAGATTGTTCAAGCGTATTTACGGTTTCCCAGGTTGCTTTTTGTTTCAAAAGTTAAACCTTGAATTTTGAAGTTGAACATGCTTCAGAGGGTTTTTTCTGTTTTCGTAGCTTAATGTCTGGAAACTGACGAGGTGTTTGTTGATGCCTAAAACGGTGCGACACTAAAACAACTCAACCTACATCTAAATATCTGAGTCGGTCTGAGACTCATACTGTGAATGTGCAGCAGGTGTAGCCGGTAAACAGATGCACTCTGTGGAATATTCCAGTTGTCCAAACCTGTCCAAATAGCTAACAGTTTGTATAGGTTATGTGCTGCGGAGCTGAAAGGTTAGATGTGACTAACGTCCCCCACACATGACTGTTTTCAGCTCTATGAGCCTCCTCATCAGAATCAGATTAGCTCCCATACAACTGACACTGAAGCACAAATCTGAACACAAATGGAACAAAAAAAAAAAGACAAGTATCAGCACTGACAGATGGTACCAGTGGTATCTGTGGTACACACATGGTTACAGCAGATGCCACTTTACTGCAACATCCCTGGAATGAACTGAACCAGTGACCCGTGTTGCATTTCATACACCTCTCCTTCTCACTCCATCTTATCAAACCTTTTTATGCAACAACAGCCAGCTATCAAACACAAATCTGTACAAAAATACATTCATAAACGAATCCAATCACTTTCTGTTATTAAAACTTCAGAAATGAAACAAAAAACGGAGCTTTCTGCTGAAATGTGAGGTGCCTTTGATAGTAAGTGTGTTACTGTGAGCAGTTTGAGTGAATCCCTGGAACATTTGAAATATCTGTGGCTTTATTTGAGTAAATTGTTCGTTAGAGTGCATTTCCTTCTATCCTCAGCATGTGTTCTTCTCAGCACACAAGTGTACATGTGTTAGTACCCCCGGTGTGAGTGAGTATGTGTGTCATGTCTCCTATTACTCGAGGTCGGGCGTGGGAATGTGTGGAATGCTGGGTGACGTCAATGGTGACATTCCCGGAGCTCTGACCCCCTGGACAACAGCTGAGATCCAAGAGGAGAGGAGAGCGGCGAGAAAGAGGAGGTAAAGAGGGGTGAAGATGAGAGCAGGGGAGTAAATGATAAATATACAAGTATAAGAAGAAGGGGGGGGGCATGAATGGCATGAAGTAAATGTGAAAACCTTAAAATGCACAAGCAGTGCAAAAAAGTAAAGTTAGTAAAGGCAGAGAAGTTTTTAAATAAAGTAAAACTAGACTTTATTTTATGAAAAGAACAAAAAAAGGAAGAAAAGAGGGAAGTGTAGAAGAAAACATGGATGAGATAAGAAGAAGTGAGAGTGGAGGAAGAGGTGAGTAACATCCAGCTGGATCATTTAAACGGACTCAGTTTTATGTTTCAACTCACAAAAGAGTCACGGAACTATTTAAACAACGTCAATATTATCCTAGAGGAAGATCCAGATTAAAACAGAAATGTACCTGAAACAACCTCCAAACAATCTGCAGCTACTGCAGATTGAAATTATTGCACAGTTTTCCACTCCTAACCACACTGCTCCTCTTTAGCTCAACAGCTCCCCCTAGCCACCAATCTAGAAAACTACAACAGAACTGACAAGTCAGTGAAGCCACCTTCTGACCAGTTAAAGCTACTGCACTGGTATCGGTTCACTTTAACAAGTACGAGTTCATGGTATCAGTATCGGCCCGATATCAGTGCATCCCTATCTGCCTCCAACAGTTAATCACATTCTTTTATTTTAAAAAACATTTAATGAAAAAAGACAAAATAACAAATGTCCACTTAAAGAGAAAGTTTCCAGAAGCACTACAAATGTAATATTTTATAAGTACTAAATGTCCTCCATACAGGTTAAAATAGGTCAAATATACAGTTTAATAGGAGACTTTTAAATTAATTAGACACATTTGGGCTCTGGGTAGTCAGGAGACCATAAAGTCCGTTTTAATAACACTTGGGTCTTCAGTATGAAATATGAATGTAAATATAAGTCAGAACTTAAACATTTGTTCACTAACTGAAGTTATTTAAGGTAGAATTGATCACAGATATTACTGAAAACACCTCCATTGATTTTGAGTCTTTGGTGTGCTTTATTTAAACACCCAGAGAAGTTAATATAAATGTATTGATTCATTTCAGCTCAGTGACACAAAGTTCTGCTTATCAGGAGAATAAAGAAACACCGTCCCACCGTATCTATTACTTTGGGCTAGCTGACAGTATCTGTCCGAGCTAATGGGATTTAAGGGGAGAGCTCTGGCCAGCGTCAAAGTCACCTCTGAGGAGAGTCCGGTGCCAAGACGAGGGACAGTTGGACGGTGGGAGGTGGTGGGGAGCGGGGAGGAAGATTATTCCAGAGAGAAGACGAGGGGGAACAGCTGAGAGAACCATGAAGGGGGGGGGGGGGG
>SSNR01000068.1:2330855-2390220 GCA_006937965.1 Callopanchax toddi | reverse complement strand
CCCCCCCCCCCCCACTGACATCACTATACTCTAATCTAAAAAGACAAGTGTAATGACATCATTATTTTACATAAACTCTGAACTTTTAAATGATCCATTCTGTAAACTGAACTGATGACCAGGTTGCTCTCTGTGCTGGAAAAATCAAGGCCAAGGACCTGAGGTTGTCCAGCCACACAAACCAGTTCACCCCGTTTCAACTCCATCTGAAATAAGGACTTCTATAAATGGAATATGGGCCAGTGCTGCTCGGCACTACTCACGCTGCCTGGGACCCAGTTTAACGCCAAGAAGGACAAGGGCACCTTTCTGCCCTTGATCTCAACCTTTTTTTTTTTCCATCTACACATTTAAAATATTTCCTTTCATTTGGAGCAAGAAGAAAAAATAGAACAGAAAAAGGAGAAGGAGGAGGAGGAGGAGGAGGAGGAGGGTGGCTTGATTTAAAGGCTGAGAGTTTATGGTAAAAGTTTTTCTATAGTATAAATATCTTTTACTGCAGATTAATTAATTTAAAGATTTGGTTTGGTTGGAATAAACCAGAATATGTGCATTTGTTTTAAAACTAAAGACATATTATTTATTAATAGTTTTTCTTTTACTACTTTTGCTGTCTTATACTTAATACTTATTATTGAACAGTCTCCATATCATCTCCAAACAGCAACAAACCACTAAAAATATTGAATATTGAAGCATCATTTTGTAAATGTCTTTTTTTTAATAAAAACACTGGCAAAGATCCACCTGAGAATGATGATCATTAGACTGTAAGGAGGAGGTAACGGTGAAAATGCAGACTAGCTGGAAGTGGTGACCTGGGATGGAGAAATGTGCAGCTCACAGCACTGCAGCACTGATGAAGCTGAGGGTAAAGTGAAGGGATGGATTAATGGTGTGGGTGGGTGGGGGGGGTGGGATTAATGGTGTGGGTGGGTGGGGGGGTGGGGTTAATGCAAAGAGGGTGGAGATGAGTAAACGCAGAGGCAGGACTGATTTATCTTCACAGGATCAGGTGGGTGAGCGGATGCTTTTCTCATCTTTCTTTAGTTGAGCATCCAGACCCACCACCACTAACTCAGACATGAAAACACACATAGCTCATGTTTTTACGACAAACCATCCTATTAATCACACACGCCATTCTAAAGTTGAACTTTTTGTTATATTTGAAATCTTGTTTTATCATTATGATCTACAAATTAGAACAAAGGACAAATTAGGGATAAAATATGATGAAGACTAAACAAGAAGCACAAAAACAGGCATAGATTGTTCATTTGTGATGAAATTATTTCAAGGTGTTTATGATAAAACCATCACCATTTTTTAAATCTAAATTTGTCTGTAAAAGTTTAAAAGATCCAAAAAGTTACTAATAATAAGATCAAATGTCAGCAGCTCAGAACAATCCAAAAATGAAGAATTTTTAAAAAGTTCTTCATATTTTAAACCAATTGACTAAAATTTTGGGAAATTTAAAAAATAAAAAAAACATACAATAAATAGTTGTTCACTATTGTGAACCACTTCATCCTTTCTGTAAGGTGAATTTAAATCTAATCGTTCCTATTTGACTGTTAAAGCCAGCGTTAGTGGACGCTGTGCGTCATCTTTTGATTTTACAGGCGAACCTGCTCGGTAAATAATTGACCAGCAGCTTTTCTGAAGGCTCGTTTTAAACCTCAAGGTTTGTTTCTGTGAGAAAAGAAAAACCGAGGAGAGAAATTCAGCCTGTTCCCCCTCAAAGAAGCTCTCTCTCAACAAGGTTGTGTTTCCTGGATGCAAAGCCCAATCACAACCAGCTCAGCTCATGGCCTAGTTTTCTTTGCATCTGTTTTGTCCTGGGAGCCTCTTGAAAGTTGGGTTTTTTAATATTTTCTCTTTTCAGCTCTAACAGTTATGCATCTTATTTGCGTGTCCGAGCGCTGAGGCAACGATGGAAAATTGTTAAACATCAAAGCAGATTATTAAATTATCATTTAGTGTTAGAATAAGCTTCAACTTTATAGTTTTGAAAAAAATCCTTTTTTTAAGATATAAAGAATTAGAAATTACCTAGGATTCAGGAGAAATGTTATAATTATTTAAATAAATTTGATTTTAATCAACATAAACTGGTAAATGTGATAAACTGAGTATTAGTCTAAAATATCATAATATTATAAAATGATTTTACATCAAAGCTATTTTTTTATATGATGTTATTACACTTGGGAAACTCAACTGCATGGAGGTGGTTTAAAGGAAAAATGCATTTTTTTTAATTTCCCAACTAGAATCTCTGAATCAAAAAGAAATCAAAGTCTACAAACCACCACTGTGTCAGTAACAGGAAGTGGAGGTTTTGGCTCGTCGGACCCAGCGTCCCGCCCGCTCCGTCTCACCAATCCCCCGTCTCAGGAGGCGTTTTAGTACGAGTGGGATTAAGCTTGTATATCCCGGCCCCTAGCTGTCATGCAGGGGATTATGTTGAAGAAGGGAGGAGTGGTGGGTGGTGCACTGCGCTCGCTGCCAGTGAAAGGTGTGCTGGGTGAACCAGGCAGGCTGGTAGGCTGGCAAACACACTGAGGGGAGGCAAGGGGGGGGGGCAGCAGCTCGCCAAACGTTTGGATAAAATCCAATCAATGTGAACATCGAGCTGCATGCGTCCAGGTGGTAGAATGGATTTGATTTTTCCTCTGCCACGGCTGTGTCATTACAGAAGAGATTTTAAGAGACGTTTCAGCTCCTACAGCTCAGAAAGGCAGGTCAAACTCAGGAGGAAAGGCATTTATTGAGCTGATTAAAAGGTGTCTTACAGCCACTTTGATATGAGGTCAGCACAAGTATCTGAAATGAAATTATAATGACATGAAACCCTTGAACTCAGGCCACTGAGTTGTGACTGTTGGTGACACAATTACACAGTGATTTAGTACACGTGACACTTTAGTGAAAAGTTCTGATTCTGGCTGGGTCACATGGGGATGTGATGTAATTACAAACAAACTGCAACAATCTGACCAAATTTCATGTCATAATTTAGTCACACACAGTCCTAAAGCTGCACTCCTGGATATTTGAGCGAAATAATTTCTTTGAATCCAACGTACCACAGCCCCTCCCAAAACATCCCCCCTCCCGCTCTCTAACCCCACCTCAATGCACGTGCATCACTCTGGTCTCTAACGTCTTTTTCACCAAGTTTAGTCACAGGACTTTTCTTTCTGAAGTTGATGTAGCCCTCAGTAGTAACTTTTTAGCAGAAGTTTGCTCCAACTTCTCAGGACCGGCTGCACTCTTCCATTGTGGTGACTGTAAACAGGAAGACACGCGGCGTCCTGTGCACGGTCCCCACCTCTAGGTTTGCGTTATGCACATGCACGTTGACTGACAGCTGACAATGCAGAAACTCTAATTGTTGTGGCTTAAAGTGATAATATGCAGTTTTGCTTGTTTTGGGCGCCCTCTGGTGTCAGTTTTAAATTACTGCATTACACAAGTTAGCATATTGTTTCAGCTTCTAAACGCCTAAATCTACCTGTTGAAATGTCTCCTCAGCCTTCATAGCTTTCTACAGGAGCGGTTATTTACTCTTTCAAAGAAATCAGCTGTGTTCAAGCAGGGAGAGATTGGGAAAAATCAGGAATCATGAGCTAAAAACTCTCCAGCGCTAGCATAACAGCTAGCCACTTTGGGTTAGCCTAACCCTCGTGAGACACGTGACTTCCTGGGTACCGTGACGGCGACGGAGATCTTGCAATCGTGGTATTCCGGCTCTAATCACCAGATGGGGCTAAGTGACTTTTCATTAACTTTGTAAAGGGTCATATTAGCACAGACTGGCTCAAGGAGAAGATTTAAAAATATGAAAAAGTTGCACATTATCACTTTAAAACAGTTTTGTGGTCAGTGTGAATTCAAAGGGGTCTATGGGAGGAAGGAGGGACTTAAGAAGAATAACAAATGTTGTGGAACTCTACCCATAGATCATAGTTTAGACCTGAAATATCATTTGAAACATTTAGAAAACTTTGATACATAGAAAAATACTACGGTCTGTAGCTTTAACCCTTTAACCAGCAGGATGGATCACGTTTTAGTCTCTATTTTTATGAATTATTCATTGAACTGGACAAAAAATCAAAACTATAAACAATGTTTTCAATTTGGGTATATTTGTAACTAAAAGGCTACATTTTATTAATACAATTATCTTTTTACACTTATTGTTCTAAATCTATTAAAAATACAAATAAACTTTTTTAGTTAAAGGGTTATTTTGGTCACCAACTTCTAAAGTTCTCATGCATTTCTTGCACTTCTGATTCATAGAAACTAAACTGAAAAGCAGCTGAGAAGAGTTCTAGATGAGTTCTAGATGCGCTGGACAAGTCTGAATATTTTTAGATGACATCAGTGTTGCTAATTTTCTAATCATAGCCTACTATTCTAAATGAAGTGTCTTCCTTCCTTCCTGCATTTTTAGCCGTTTCCCTGCTTCAACACACCTGCTTTAACTAAATGAGTCATTAACAGCCTTCTGTAGAGCTCACCATGGTAGGAGGTGATTACATCATTAGATTCAGGTATGTTAGAGCTACCCCTGATCTACAGTGACCAACATGACCATGATGCCCTGTGACTCACGAGAAGAGACCGAGATCTCTGCTAAAGGTTTTGTGAATGCTGGTCACACAGATGACACCCAGTGAGAAACTTTCATAGAAAAACTTGATTATTTAGCTTTCTTCCACAAAGTATTGCAAGTCATCATTTATTTACTGCGATACCACTGTATAATTATGACTTTTTTCCACCCAGATCAAACATCTAATATAAATTTGAGAACATCTGCAGGCTAGCGCTCCTGCAGCCCCTGAATGTGACTGTGTCCCATCCCAAGTGACCAATCAGACATGCAGGCAGACAGGAAGAGGGGCTGTAAATTAAGAGCTACTCATTAAAGTGACATTAATTGCATTATTGAGCACGGAGGAAAAAATGAATCACAGAGAAACTGGCAAAGGAGCAGAGCTGTAAAAGGGGTTTGGCAGAGCGCCAGTCAGGGGGCAGAACCTGGATAGTATCAGGAGCACATCCAGCCTGAAGGAGCAGAGCTGCACTGAAACCAGGCTGACCTCCGAAGCACTGCAACATCAGACGGATAATAATTACACTCTGCTTTTCTAAACCCTGCTGCTGAGCCTACATGCCCACTATTCTCTCTGATATTGCTAAGTATTAAACAATTTATATTTTCAGGCAAGTCTCCAACTGCTTGAAGACATGCTCCAAAAGTGTTGATTATTTCCACACAAAAAGCATTTTCCCTGCAAGTCTTCTAGTTGCTATGCCAACTTTGATGAAGACTGGGGACCTAGTTAACACTTCTCACCCTCTAGTGTATATTCGTATGGTTTAGTGAAGTTACAGTGGCATATAAACAGTTTATTATAGCAATAATGCTCCTTGAGGATGCTCTCCGTGTGGTGATTTTGGGTGAATAATCCCATTAAGGCATGTGGTATTTGGTGTTATGCTTCTTGTTTTAAGACTTCTTTCTGTCCAACTGTCAAATTTACAGCAAAGCGAAGAAACGATGTGTTTTTCCGAGGGAAAGTCTGCTGGAAAAAGATTATTTTGCAGCAGCTCTAGTACACACAAGAAATTGAAAAAGAGGAAATCATCTCAGGATAAGGTAAATAAATTTAAACCAGCATGTTTTTTCTATTTTAATGTTTTCCCATTAGTAATGGAGGTAGGTTGAGGGAGTGAGGACTAAACATGGATTGGGGTTTTGAACCCTTCTCATCTGACTCAGGTGACCTGGCTGGCCTGTCTTGCGTTTATTTTTTAGGCACACACTGATGGGGGGAGGAGGGGTTTGTGGGTAGTGATTTGGTAAGAGGTGAGGTGGAGGACAGGAATGGTGAAGGCAAGTGCTCTGTGAGTAATCAGACCGCCATCAGCAGCCAGGAACTTTGTCCGGTCAGCAGCAGCAGCAACATGAGGAGGAGGAGGAGGGGGGAGTTGGGTTGCACGGAATGGTGGGAGGTACTCACTGACAGCCTATAGTTCTGCATCATTTTATCAAACTCCTCGTCAATTTTTTTGTATTTCTCTTCAGTGCGGGGGGTGAGGGAGAAGGGCTCCTCGGGGTCTGGGCTCTCAGAGTCACGGTGCTCTTTCTTGTTCAGAGCCTTCGTTCCCCAAAAGCACAAAGACAGAGAAGAAGATAGACAGAGAAAGAGAGGAAGAAGAACAGAAAGAGTAGGTTAGATAAGGTGACCAAAGTGTGATGGTACTCACGCCATAGCGTTTGAAGAGGCTGTCCAGGTCCTCCGTCTTGCGGTCATTTAGAGGACTTTGGTCGATGGAGTCGTCGCCGTCGGGTTCAGGGCTGTTGCAGCCATTAAAGCCTTTCTTTCGCAACGTCTGAAGCAGTTAGAGAAGGGTAGAGGAGAAGGAGAAGGCACATTTACATTTCATTTTAATGCACGCTACTCACAACCACTTTTTATCTTCCAACACAGATTTTTAGACCCACCAAGTCAAACCATTTTCATCACTCAAACACAAATGAACATCCTGATTGCGCTGAATGTGCTGACTCCTACACTGTTCATTGAATTAAAAATGAAGCAGTTAAGGTCGGATGAACAATTTGACCCAGATGATGACTTAAAACTGAGATTTTTCTGGAGGCACCTTCAACAGCGACCTCCGATAATCCTCAATCGATTTCTCAGGTCAACATTTGTAACATCTGCCTCCCACGTGAAAGCAAATTATTACCAGTGAAACCCAGAAAGGCCTCCGTAGAGGTCTGGGTTGAACAAGGTGAAGCAACGAAAGACTACTACTGAGAATGCTTTGAAATCCACCGTAGCCAATGAACAACATGAAGCAGGTGTACAAGGATATATGTGATGTTTTAGCCTGCTTTGGCGACAGAAAACACATTATTTCTATTTCCAAACTCCAGTGTGAGAAACAGTACTCAGGAAATGAGTACACAAACCAAAGGAGTACAAAGTCTGAGCCAGGAACCACACAGTGGCGTTAGCGCCACAGCTAATGGCAGCCAGGCTGTGTCATCGTTGGCACACAGTGGAAATGGCTAAAAGAAAAAGAAGGAGGATGAGGACAGTGACACAAAGAGAGGCTCTTATTTTGAGAGGATTCTGCTAAACAAGATTTGCTGTTAAGTAGCTTTGCTTGGTGGGCCCTTGACCATAGAGCCAAGCAGATAAATCCTCACAGCAAAAAGGATCTCAGACTGGAGCTGGAGACTCGTCTTTGGTCCGAATGTGAGCTTTAGTCCAGAGTGGTGCCAAAAGGAAGAAATCCCTTCATGTGAAATAAGAAGAAATCAACTATAAGAAACCAAATAAAACGCTGAAAAAGTTCAATCTGGTTGAAATAAGTAAGATTAAGAAAAAATAGATATATTTTCAAGTGTATAATTTATTATCTGTAGAGAAAAAACGGTTGAAGATCATATTCAACCTATAGTCTCTTTAATGAAAAGCCACCTGCATGTCAGGTGTAATTGAAGTCAAGTGGCAGTCTGATTAAAACAAAAGCCTGGCTTCTGTGACTCCTGCTGCGCACAATCACAGCAAAGTGAGAATGACTCAATTGCATGTAATTCTGCCTCGGAAGTGAAGCTGGGGGAAACTCGTACCTGCAAGAGCTGCAGAGAAAAACCCAGAGGCAGTAAAGAAAGATTTGTTTCAGTTCATATCGAATTAGATTTAACTCCTGGAAAAACAGGTAGGGGCAAGAGGGTAATGATGCCATTTGGATGTAAGGGTAAAGAGACTCGGTGTTAATAACAACGGTGCTCTTTGATACGCGTCTCATTAAAACTCAAAGCCGTTATTATCATCATCGTGTCAAAGCCGTGTCTTATCTGCCCACAGGAACGGGTTATTAAAGGTTTGTTTCAACACAATGACAGTTCAGCTGTTTGGTCTCAGAACAAGTCGGGGCGCTTTGCTGCTGCCGAATTCAAATATGTTTTCCAGTTTGTATATTAAAAAAAATCCACAGCTGAGGAGATTCGTGAGTGATTCGACCTAGAAATGGTGGGAACAAATGAATCATTGAAAAAAAAAAAAAACGTAATGAAACAGCTTTAATCGTGATGACGAGGACATGTGATGGAGACTGTGTGAAGGACATGATCGAGGTGTGGACCTCCTCCCCCGACTGTCAGGACACAAAGACACATGGAGCCTGCTAACAAAACTGTGATGACAATGAAGCCAATTTGGAGTGCTGCTCATATTTAATGATGCATATTTGTAGTCGTATGTTTGCTTTGACCATCAAACTGACAGTGACATTTTCAAAGATTTTGCAGCAAATTCAGGAAAAACAAGCTGACACGAGTGTCCATCGAATGACCCGCGATGGAAGATGTACCTCCCACAGCTACAGTCAATCTAATTAAATAAAACTTCAAATGGCCGATAAAGACTCTGCAGCATGACGTCGGAGCTGCATGGTGGCACAGTGGTTAGCACTGTTGCCTCGTAGCAAGAAGGTCGCAGGTTCAAATCCCGGCTGCGGCTTTTCTGCATGGAGTTGCATGTTCTCCCCATGCATGCGTGGGTTTCCTCCGGGTACTCCGGTTTCCCCCACAGATCACAACATGCCCTATAACACAGGACTCCCTTGTAAAAGAGTTACTGTAACTCAGTGGGACTTTCCTAGCTAAATAAAGGTTAATAAAATGTGAGGATGGATGTAAATGACTTGTAATAAAGTCTTTGGAGACCAAAAAGAAGAAAATGCTTTGTGTTGTAAGAAAGTCCTTTAAACTAGTGCTTCCTAAAGTTGGGTCGGGTCCCCACTGTGGGTCCTGAAGCAACATATGGGGGTCCTAGGATGTCTTTATCTCCAGAACTGAAAGTGAATTTAAACCCTTGTTAAAGTGATAATATGCAACTTTTTCATGTTTTTAAATCTTTTCCTTGAGCCAGTCTGTTCTAATATGACCCTTTACAGAGTTAATGAAAAGTCACTTAGCCCCATCTGGTGATTAGAGCTGAAATACCACGATTGCAAGATCTCCGTCGCCATCATGGTACCCAGGAAGTCACGTGTCTCACGAGGGTTAGGCTAACCCAAAGTGGCTAGCTGCTATGCTAGCGCTGGAGTGTTTTTAGCTCATGATTCCTGATTTTTTTCAATCTCTCCCTGCTTGAACACAGCTGATTTCTTTGAAGGAGTAAATAACCGCTCCTGTAGAAAGCTATGAAGGCTGAGGAGACATTTCAACTGTTAGATTTAGGGGTTTAGAAGCTGAAACAATATGCTAACTTGTGTAATGCAGTAATTTAAAACGGACACCAGAGGGAGCCCAAAACAAGCAAAACTGCATATTATCACTTTAAAAAGCATAAATATGCCCTAATTGCTACAAACAGTGTTGTCATTATGTGCTCGTTTCATCCGTTTGTATCATTTCACCAGTGACGACTGGGGTTACGAGTCTCTGCCACTCGTATTTTGTGGGTCGGAAGCCAGAATGTTTGAGAACCTCTGATCTAAACCATCATTTGAACTGTTTTCTATGCCGTTCGTTCCTGTGCTGGGTTGAAAGGACCTGTTGAAAATATCCACACATGCACACTAAGAACATGCAAATTTTACTTTTAAAGACCCTGCCCAGGAATCAACAGAGGACTGAGGGAAGACAACTTTTCCCCTCTGCATTTAGTTATATGATGGCAAACAAGCATTTTGACTAACTCTGGTACATGTACATATATCTGATGTTCATTATTGGATATTGTCCTTATGAAATTAATCAATAAACTAAACATGCAAAATTAAAATACTAAAACTTGAACTGTTAACCCAAAAATTTAAGTTCAATACGTTTCATAATATTTTTTAAAATCTAATGGTACAATACCTGCATCATTCAGTTAAAGGAATATTGTGCATTTCAAACTTGCCAAATAAATATAATATATTTTTCATTCCTGTTGTACAAAAAACAGCAAAATACTAATAAAACCTTCTCATGTGAACTCTCATTGGTAGAAATTCGACCTCAAGTTCATTTTTAAGCTCAGAGACAACAAATTATTACAAAATGTTTAAAAAATGAACTTTAACAAAAAATATTAATCTCTGAACTCATAAAACAGGAACTAGTAATGATCCATCATTGCTTCTTCCCACCTTTATAAATGTGTGTTGGATGAAGGGAACAAACAAAACGATTTCATGTCCAATGAGTTAAAATTATGAATTGATGAATAAAGAATTTATAAAGTCTGCAATGCCAGCAGAAATGAGTGGATGACTGGATGTACAGCATGCTATTTCCTCACACTTTTGCTGCTTACTTTCAAATACGGTTGATTTTCTTTACCCTGCTTAGACCTGAGAGGTCCGTCTGTATTAATTTAATGTAAACTCCACTGGTATTTGGTGAATATTACAGAACAAACATTGGGCAACTTTCCCTATCTCAGTTTCTGTGTTTTTCCTCCCACTCTGTCACAGTTATGTTGTGTTACACTCATATCTCCTCACTACAAAACACAAACACACACTCTGCACTCCAGCGATCAGCTTGTCTCTCAGTCAGTCAGCCATCTGTTCACCTGTCCCCCCGTTTCCCCTTCTGCCCCTCTTCATTGTGTTGCCAGGGTAAGATTCGCCCTGCACAGCACCATGCCAGTCTCTAAATGGCTGTGGCTGCTCACAAGCCCCGCCCCTCAGCTCCCTCACCCTCCTTCCCTTCCTTCCCCTCTGGCTCGCTGTCTCGCCTGACAGTTTGTCCGCCTGCTCTCTGTTTCCAGATCTCTTTACTGTTGACGCGCTCTCCACTTTGTCTTTTCCTCTTTCCCTCGCCTTCTCATCTCTCTGTCATCTCTTGGCCCATCACCCTCAACGCAGCTCTCGGAGAAAAGTGCAAAGTCTCACACTTGTCCTTCTGCGTTTTTCTGCCCTTAACATATCCGTCTCTCCCTCTCTTCCTTGCATTGCGACTTGTTCACTCATTTCCTCTTGTCCACCTTCTCTAAACAGTCTGTTAGTTTTCATTCCTTTAATCTGTCAGACATCTGTTTTCCTCTATTCCCACAGTTTTCTCATTTGCTTTCCTTTTTCTGTTCATTCTAAATTCTCTTAAAATAATGTTCAGATCTTCATACAGTTTCTGACAGTCAACATGACATTTATGCATCAATATTTTATGAATACCACTGGCTTTAAGGTTGAGGTAGCAAGTGATTTAAAAGAAGTTCTGAAATAGTGCTCAAGTAAGACAATATTCACTATTTGGACAAAGTCAGTCCAAAATTCATAACAGATGGCTAAAACTGGCTGACCGAGGCTAACGGTGTTTGATTCACATATGTTTTCATCCATTTCCCACCGTGTCCAGAGGTTATATAGAATCCCTCCAGCATCTCCTCCCAGTAGGATGTGCCAAAGGAAGGAAACCAGGGGACATCCTACCTCAACTGACTCCTTTCGATGAGCAGAATCAGCAGCTTGATACAAACTCCACCTTTTAAATGCTTCCAATTTGCTCGGGCGTCTTCGTGTACCCAGCGCTGACAAGCTGTTTGTTGTTGCTGCCATCTTCTTCTACCTCTACTGATTTGTTTGTAATCCCACTTCCACGATCCCAGAAGAGGAGCGTCCAGTCGGTCTCAGCTGTTTACATGCAAATGAAATCGAGCTACAACTGCATTATCTGGGAGCTTCAGCTCGACGAGAGCCAGTTCATCTTCAGCCAGACCAACGTGTTTACATGCATTAAAAAAAAAAACAACTTCAGTCGATGTAAGGCATTAGTTCAGTTTTCTGATGTGCATGTAAACACATTGATTGTGCCCGCCACCTTCAGCAGTCGGCTTTTCTGCTCTTAAATTAAATTTGTGACAATCACACAATACCTGTCAGACGCCGTATAAGTTCTGCCATGGTGAACAAACTGCCGAGTAAGAAAAAGATGTCAATATTTTTCTCACTGACCTGGCAGAGAGAACAAGGTTCTCAGTTCTTGCAGAGGGTTAGGGTTTCAGACCGAGTCCAGCTACCCTATGGAGAAAGCTCATCTCAGCCTCTTGTATCCAGGATTTTGACCTTTTGATTATTATCCCAATTTCATTGGGGTTGGACCAGTAAATTCACCATCTCATAATTATTCAATAACACCTTGTCCTTTATGTGTACATTTGTATTTATACTATTTTTCTTTTCTTGAAGTTAGACCCTTTAAAGTTTAGAGAAATGACGCTCGCCTCGCCTTCTTCAGCTTATCCGGGTCCGGGGCGCGGGGGCAGCATTCCAAGTCGGGCAGCCCAGGCCACCTTCTCCTCGGCCAAGTCCACCAGCTCCTCAGCTGGGACGCCCAGGCGTTCCCAGGCCAAACTGAAGATGTATTTCCTCCAGCTTGTCCTGGGTCGACCCGGGGGCCTCCTGCCGGCAGGACATGCCCAGAACACCTCCCGAGGGAGGCGTCCAGGAGGCATCCTTACCAGATGCCCGAACCACCTCAACTGGCTCCTTTCGATATGGAGGAGCAGCGACTCTACTCCGAGTCTCTCCCGGATGTCCGAGCTTCTTACCCTATCCCTAAGGCTGAGCCCGGCCACCCTGTGGAGGAAACTCATTTCAGCCGCTTGTATCCGCGATCTCGTTCCTTCGGTCACTACCCAAAGCTCATGACCATAGGTGAGGATTGGGACGTAGACTGACCGGTAAATCGAGAGCCTTGCTTTCTGGCTCAGCTCCCTCTTCACCACAACAGACCGGTTCAGCGTCCGCATCACTGCAGACGCTGCCCCAATCCGCCTGTCGATCTCCCGCTCCCTCCTATGAAAATGACGCTGTTTAAGGAGATTGCTTTGTCTCCTTTCTGTTTTGTTAGTCTACTTATTGTTTTACCTTCTTCTTCTTTGCCTCTTCAGCTGGGTACTAACTGGTGGACTCTTCTCAAATCAGGAGTCTGATTCTCAAAGTGCTCATCGCTGGGCAGGGTATGGTTGTATGGGATTAGTATGGTGAAGTTTTTAAAGCACTTTAGTCCTCTCTAGTCAGTCATATGGGACATTGTGTTCACAGTCTGGTTACGGCACCACCTGCTTCGGTCCTCAGATGTTGTATCAACCGTCGAGTGTTGAAGTTAAAACATCTTTATTAACTTGTAAAGGTTTTAATAAGTAACCTTACAAATCTTCTATCAAGGATTAATCATTACATTTTAAACATACCACTTATGCATATATATTTTTTAAAATTCTGACCTATTGAATTTTGTAATCCACCACTAATCAGCCTGACCAATCAGTTCAAACTGGGATGTTGTTCTGTGATACTAATGGGTCTCTGCTCCCACCGGCCCTCCAGAGGCCTCAGGATGACTAAGCTGAACATGTGTGACGTCCTTCCTCCTCTAGAAACAGATAAGAACCTGATCGATGTGTGTTTACCAACTGATGGAGGCTGAATAAAATGGTGAGGAGACGTAATCTTAGAGAGAGGGCAAATCGCTGCAGAGCTATTCTTGTTTGTGTTTTAGAAGTAGGTGTTAATCATTCAGCATCTTTACAACAAGCATCAGTCAAGAAGTGAGACACTAATCTGTCAGTCAAAGACTTCCTCAACTTAATGATTTTCTAATCGAGTCTCAGTCCTGTTTTATTGTGTATACTGAAGTTTACTACGTCTTCTAGCAGAATAGGTTGAATATACATCGTAATGAGTTCGACTACATCGTTTCTCTTTGTGCATTTCATAACCGTGACACACAGCACAAAGTTTATAAAGGATTTCTTTGCATTTACTAGGGTTCAAACATTTGTTGTGACTGGGAGTAATACGCACTACTGCTAAAAAGTTTAGGATTACTTGGATAGTCCTCCATGGAAAAATACATCAAATTAGTCAGAATGGGCAAAAGAATAGGTCATGCAAACATAATGAGAGTAAGAAATTTAGACTGTAATGACATTTTTGAACGTTTGCATAAAAAGTTCCTACAGAGACATTAAGTATTCTAGCTGTCAATCATTCTATGTAATCTAAGGAGATTTTACAACATGCTCCCTGGAGAATCCTTCACAAGATGGAATTGGCTTGATGGCATTTTCCTCCATAAAGAACGGTCAAGCTAATGCCACTTTTCAAGGCACATTTCCACTTTTTTTTAACCCCTCCTAAACCCCCTGTGCAACCCAACTGCAACTGTGTCTGAGGAACATACGGCAAACACAAATGGACGGGCTCTGCCTTAGAGTTAGGAGTGAGGAGCACAAACATCTGGGAGGGACTCGGAGAAAAAGCGCGTCTCCTCCACATCGAGAGGAAAACAGCTGAGGTGGTTCAGACAACTGGTCAGGATGCTTTCTAGGCACCTCCCTGGAGAGGTGTTTGAGGCATGTCCTGTCAGTAGGAGGTCCCCGGGTCAACCCAGGACAGGGAATATATCTGGGGTCCCACCAGGGGAGCTGGTAGAGGTTGTACTACTTTACAAGAAAACATGAACATTTTCATCATGGTGCACCAAATGAGTTGGGTTTCCTGCTTAAAGATGTAAACAGAAAAATACAAATAACTTTAAGAGAAGTCTGTTGATGTAAAGTCTTTGTTCAAAGTCCCAGTTACCTGTTCTACATGTCAACCTGTGCACAGGTCTTCCATGGACCTCAACTAGTCCAGATTAAGACCTCAGAATATGAAGACCTCAGAGTTCAGATAGCAAAGGAGGATTATCCGAGGAAAAGCATCTCCTAGGCAACAAAGACATCAACTCTGACCTGTGGGACTCAAGGGAGGAGAGGTCAGGTGGCCACACAAATCAGGACACATTTACTGTGAAGTCCTGAGGTTAATAAAACAGCAAACAGGATCTGTTGATTATTGAGTGCTTAGAGGTACATAAAGCCCCGCGGGACAATCAGAGCCATGCTGAAAGTCCTTAGCTCCTGCAGTAAACCTAGCTGGTGAGCTCTGCCTTGCTTGAGCCGCTTACAGAAAAAAAAGCATCCCTCCCCCTTCTCCGATGCAAAACTTGCTTTCTCTCCTCAGCTATTCATCACCACTCTTTCAGCATTTGGTCCGCTCGTGTTCCCTCTGTCTCTAGCTCTCTTCCTTTCTTTGCCCTGATTGGGATCTGCAGTCGAGCGGATTAACACGTTCTGACAGTAGAGGCAGGCGGCCCACACACACACACACACACACACACACACACACACACACACACACACACACACACACACACACAGTATCAAGCAGCACGTGCATCTCAGAGAGAGGTTGTGTATGCATATGTGTTGCCTCTCGAGCTCGCACTGGAGTGAAGGAATGTCTAACCGTGTGATGAATACCCAGTCCATGCTTGCGCGCACGCACAAAAACATGGAAAATAAAGTGCTTCTAAGTATTCAGAGACAAGCAGGATGACATACACTATGTAAAACACTAGTGTGTATCTATGTGCACGCACGAGTGTGTGTGTGCTCCTGCGTGACTACATTCATACTTCATAATTTATACTCAAAAGCACTTGCTTAGAGAGACTCACAGATGCAGAGCAGCAAATGGGCACACTTTGTGACTGTCCAATTATCCTTTCTCTCCTCTCCCTTTTACTCCGTCACTCGGCATGTTTCAGTTTGGCCCTCGACCGCCGATGTTAAACCAAGTGCAAGTGCAGATAATCTTCAATAATTATTGTATAATTTGTTCATTCTGTCACATTGGCTGTTCTGGTCAAATGGACTCCACTGTCAGCTCACAGGACTGTTGTTGCAACCCAATAGGGTAAAAACCCACAAAATGTACAAAATCTAAAAAAACAAATCAGAATTTATCTTCAAGTGAATGTAAAAGCCTAAATAATGTCTCCGTCCAAAATAAAAGCAAACCTTTTACAATCTGATTCACTTGATGAAGATGTTTTTTTGTTTTTGTTTCATTTTTAAACCAGAAAGTATCCAGTAAACTTTCATGAGCTGACTCAGGAGGTTTATTTATCATCCATCAGTCAAAAAGTAGGACTATTTTAATCAAATCTACCGCTACTCCATCACTGTCATATTGTATACAGCCTCACAGAGGTGAGGCTCAGAACAGGGTTCAAACCCTGATTCTCTTTTAAAACTTAGATATAATCATTTAAAATTAAACCACTTTGGGTTTTATTGTCTGATTTGAGCCAAAACGTTCAGAAACTGCTCACCTGAGGCTCACACACCTGTTCCAGGCTGATAATAATCAGCATGAGGGGATTTGTATTCTTATGAACTTGTAGATATCATATGCTCCTCAGTATTAGAATACCAGAAAGTCAGAAAGAGTTTTTAACGCTTTAAAGAGCTTTCACATTTTTCATGTCTCACCTTCACTGATGATTGCTGCTTCACTCGCAGCTAGTGGTGCATGAATTGAACTAACACAAAGGTGTGGAGGGAGTCAAACATTTAGCAAACATTTTTAAGTTTCATCTGTATCTGCAATTTTTTTAATTAAAACTGTGAATTTGTCTGATTGCTGGGAATCTTTTAATGCAAACTTTCACTTTAAAACTGGAGGTGAACTTCCTCCCATTGATCAGGTGCATATGCATGAACTCTAATCTAACTTTAATTAACTCCTCTGGTTAAAAGTGTAAATAACTACATGTAACATAAATATAGAGCCAGCTCAATAAAAAAGGTTTCAAATCTAGTCAATATAAGCACTACGAGCTCAATTTGCACAAAAGCATAAAATCCAGTAGTATGTGCATCTAATCTATAAATATTTGATTCTTTAGGCCACAGAGTTCATCTGTAAGCTGCAAACTGGCCCAAGGTGACATGTTAGTATATTAATAAGAATTCGCTGACACACGTAACCTTGTGTCCAGTAGACAACCCTCACCATATTAACAAATGTGGTCAAAATAGTCCCGTTTTCCTTTGAATAATATTTACTAAAACTGTCCCGTCTTTTTATAAATCTCAGAGATGTTTTTCAAATGTACGACCAGAGGTGTTGAAGACGAGGACCAATGATAAACATAAAACACCTATAAATAGAGTTCAGGGCTAATTTTTCCAGGATTTTCTGTTTGAAAGGCAAATAAAAAACAACAAGGGTTAATGAGAAATATCAGGGTGGACAACACTGACTGCACACAAAAACAGCACATCTGGTGAAGGTGACAATCAAGGACAAATCTTAAGAAAAACACATGTTGTTTTTTAAATAAGTCCTGGGCTGCAGAAAGAGGGAGCAGAACGGGTGAGTCGGAGGGGAGAATAAAAGCTGGTGCAGGAGGGAAACTTCCATGTGGGACGCACAAACACACACCGAGAGGCTCACCAAGACTGAATATTGTATGAGGTTTTCTCATGGGCCACTGCAGAGCATACGAGTAGTAAGAGGTGGACTCATGAGCACGCACACACACACAAAGAGACAGAGTGACACACTTGAAAACACAAACACATGCACGCACACAAACAGAGCCAGTGAAGCTTGAGCTAATGTGGCCCAGAGCTGCCCAACGCCCTGCCACCACACACACACACACACACACACACACACACACACACACACACACACACACACACACACACACACACACACACACTTAACAGCCATCTGCAGTTGGAGATACTGCCTAGAGAAAGGCTTTACTGCTGACACTCTGCGACAGACAGAAAGAGGAGGACATGAAAAAAGGAGGAAATTGTTGTGAATCAGGAGATCAGGAGGAACGGAAGTCAGGAAAAAGGATGTTAGGAAACGACAGAAAGGTGGAGGGAAGAGGTGGCCTTAAACTCTTGCACCTAAGTTTTACCTCCAACCCACACAAAAAGAAAAAAAACTGCTTCACCAACACTTTTGCTGAGAGTTCAGCAATTACTGACCGAAGCTCATATTGGATGACATTCCCTTTGGATGCATTCAGTTTTGGCCCTAAACACCTCATGACTTTCTTTCCTACTAAACACACAGAGTGTCACAATAACTGACTGACAGCTGCACTCCAACAGGAAACCATGACCTCACTGGTCAAATACACAGGTGGGGAGTAGGACTTCTCCCTAAGTCAAGACTGATTTGAAAACGTGTTTTTCTTTTCCAAAAGCAGATGGTATTTATAACATTTCTAAGACAAAAAAAATAATAAAAATCCCATAAAGACAGAAACAGCCTCTTTTTTGACAGGTTAGAGTTTGTGATAGAGATGTGTGAAATGCAAAAAGCAGCACAAATGAGCAGGAGACTACTTGATTATCAGTTCCTGGAAAAATTAAACTACCAGAATGCACCAGAGATTTTCACAGAAGTGACAGCTCCTGTCGACACAAATCAATAAAATCAAGTCAGTTTATTAAAAATCCAAAGTTTTGTTTAAACAGGTCAGCTCTTAGGTTTCATTCAAAAGTTCTTATCATAAAAAAAATTGGTGACAAACGAAACACCTCCACCACAAAACTCAACCCAGTGATCGATTTCACTTCAGAGATATTGGAAAAAGAATGATTCCTCAGAGCAGAGGTCAGAGGTCAAACAAGCTTCCCCGGGGGTCATTAAAATGAATCCAACAAAAGTCGAAGCCTCTGGGTTTCTTCCAATAACAGTTTTGATAAAACAGCCTGAAAGCTGGAGATAAATTTGATCATTTGCAGACAAAGTTCAGGACTCCTGGGACACCGGTTGGAATCTCTCATTCCGTAAACACTGGAGTTAAAAAGTCTAGAGGAGATCAAAAGGTTGCAACTAATGTTTTTTTTCTGTTAGGTTGTTCTGGGTTTGTGTTGGAGCAGCAGCAGGTTTAATCAGATCATGAGGTAACTTTGAATCCTCAATCACTAAAACAACGTCCATACATTCAAGATCGGGACGCTGGAATAGTTTAGGTTATGTTGACTTTCATCTAATATACAGATGATTCTCTTAGTTTGTTGAAAGCTGGTTTATTTTTCTGAAACATCACTCAAATCTGAGCAGTCAGCATGACGGCAAAAAAATGAGGTGACTTCCCGTTGATCCTGTTTGTGGATGAGTGAAAGTCCTGCAGCAATGCGCATAAAAGCAAGTGAGGAAAATATTCAAAGGCGAGCCAGATCCAGCATTAGGTCAACGCTCCATAGGAAGCATAAGTGCTGCACAGCAACGTACGCGGCTCGGTGAATCATACCTAACCATCTTGTGTTCAATTCATGAGAGGGCCATTATGTAGGAAACGGGTCAGCTAGGCATGTGAATGCTGCATGTTCGCCTGAAAAGCTCCAGCAGAGCTTTTCCCAAAGGAGGGAAAAAATGTCGGGAAATAAATGAAAAAATACAGAACTGTAAGGACTGGCCTCACACCTTCCCCCCTAACCGAAGCTCTGACCTCTCCAACAAATGAAGCACTGTGATTTTCCACTGCTCTAGACAGATGATTTGGTCTATATTGTGGTCCTTTGGCTCGTTGCCCATGTTGCTGTTGTTGCATTGCCAGAGGAGGGGGGGAGGCCCAGCTGTCCCTACCTCTGCTCGCTCCATGAGGAGCGTCGTAACACAGCCTTTAGCCACACCAACAGCCTGAGCTCAACCATTCAGAGCTACCAGGACCAGACTGGACACCGAGCTGAACTAACACACTTGTGAGGGCTGTAATGACAGATTTAGAGGAGGAGGAGAGGAAGAAATAAAAGATCATTTAGAGATGGATTTACGTTTTGTAATTTTACTCTCTGGCTTTAGATGCAAAAGGAGTTTCTAAACTTTGACTGGAACAATCCCCCCTGCTTGTTTATGTTCAGATAAAGTTTTGTGCCCTCTGGCTCTAGCCCAGGGAGTGATTCAAACCTTCCAAACGTTTGGCTTAAAGGCAACTTACTGTAGTTACTGAAATCTCTGCAAACTCTGGTAATCAGCTTCTCACATAATCCAAGAAAAAATATCACCTCAACTGCTCTCTCTTCATTTTTTTAACAAAACAAAAGTCTTAAAGGTTAGCTGTACATCCTCCTGGACCAAAGACAGGAGAAATAATGAAGTGAAGTGGAACTAATAAACTGGACTAGGCTTAATAACAGCTGAATGTCGGTCTGGTGAGGGTCAGATTAGATTAGTTAAGATTAAATCTTAATGATCCCGCTGCAAAATAAATGAAGAACTAAGTAGGATCCATGAGAAGGGAGGAATTTTCCAGCTTCGATACAAAATCAAGACTATGTGATAATGTGTTGAAGGAGAACCAAGTCCAACACAGATTTTTTATTTAAAAAATGCACTTCCTCTTTTAAAACTAGATAAATAAAATAAGACTGATCGAAAAGCCCCTTATTACACAATGTTCTGTAAAAATACAGAATAAGGAAAAAGAAGGCTTTGGTGTCATTAGACCGAACAGGCACGATGAGACATCACATTTCAATCAAGTGTGTGTGTGTGTGTGTGTGTGTGTGTGTGTGTGTGTGTGTGTGTGTGTGTGTGTGTGTGTGTGTGTGTGTGTGTGTCCACCATCAGGGGATTTAACAGACATCTGAAGGAACCGTTAGCATAAAATCAACGAGCTCCTAAACATCCAGGAAGCTAATGAAAATCAAACGTTCCTGTTTCAGAAAACGTCTTATGGGTCGGTTCTGTTCAGGACCGTCACAACGTTACACAAACATCCCAACATTTCCCTCCCGTTTCCACGCTTTACCTCGATGATGTCAGCATTCGTCCGGCTTTCGTGGGGCTCGTTGTACTCGGTGTACTTGAGCAGGACCTTGTCCATGTCGGTGCTGGCATACTGGAACAGCTTGTTGGAGTGGTTGAAGATGATGAGAGCAATCTCACAGTCGCACAGGACGCTCAGCTCATACGCCTTCTTCATCAAACCAAACTTCCTCTTAGTGAAGGTCACCTGGGGGAGGGAGAACAGATGAGTCTAAAACTACTTTAAGACAAAGAAACTCGCAGAGATTTACTTTAATTCAGGTAAATAAAATATATCTTTTGCATCAACCTTTTTATAAAAGATGAATCTGTTAAAAAAAACTAAAATACAAGGGCATTAAATCAGTCTTTTGGTATTTTATTCCATTTGCCTCCTAAATCACACTAATGTAGCTACAAGTAAACAGCACTTCAACAGGATGCCGAGTTATTTCAGGTCTTGCTTATTTGTTCCAAAAGAGAGAAATAAATGTTTCTGTTCCTGAGAAGTCTCAGCTGTAACACAGTCAATTTCATTTAAATCCAGGATGTTAAAATACTCGGGTTTCAGGTAATAATTTAGAAAAATCTGATTACTGTATGTTAAAAATGAGCAGTGATCTTGTTGGGAAACTGGCCCGCTATAAAAAGACAATCTGTGTGTGTGTGAGAAAAATGCGAATTAAAAAGCTAAAAAATTGCATTTTTGAACTTGAAAAGAAACAAAAATTGAGCTCAAATGATTTTTTCTTTATTTTTGATAAATACACATATTCACGACTGAAAGACTGAAAGAGAGCAAAACTCTGCTAAATACGACGTTAAAGGAATAAACAAACACCTCTAAGGGTCATTTGTTCAATCTGGACACAAAACAAAGAGTAAAAGTGAAGAGCTGCAGGTTTTAGTGGTCTGACCTGACTGCGACTCTCAGTTTTAACAGAAAAGTTTAAAAAGCACGCTTCCCAAAATGCTGAGCTAATTCCCTGAGGCTCGTCTTCACATCGTCCCAAACCGGAGCAGTTTGAACGAGATCAGGCTCACTTTAACAGAAATGACGTTTTATGGATCCTCGTGATCTTGTAAACATGCAAAAGAGAGACATTTTAATTAAGGGGAAAAAGACGGCAACCCCCCCACCACCACCACCACCACCTCATTTAAGTATTAAGTACACACACACACACACACACACACACACACACACACACACACAGTGGCTTTCCACATCATCACATTCACCCTCCCCATCATTTTCACACTCCGTTATGCTCTTTTCCATGCTCTCTTTCTATGTCACACATGCTCCTGTGCCTTCTTTTCCACACTCTCCTTCTGTCACACATTATTCCTCTCTTCCCAACTCACACACACACACACACTCGTACAAGCCCTTTCAGTTGTGAACACGCCGAACAGAACTGGAAGTGTTGCTGAAGCACAGGGTCCCTTGTTGTCTGCCGATTGGCTTTAGAAGTGCTTCTCTGCTTTAACCAACTGGTATTTACAATCCAGGGAGATTTGGCTTTGTTTGGATTAAACACACAGGATTGCACAAAAACAAACACACACACACGGAGAAAAAAGATTAACGGAGGGAGCGGAAGAAAATGCTCCAGGTACTGCTACAATTGCTGCCGTGCGATGTGGGAGAAAATGAAATAAAAGTAAATCTGTGCACAGATGGCATTAAAAAAAGAGAAAATTCCAAACATGCTACAACATGCTTCAGGCCACTCCCACAAGTGACATAATATTTTCCATCAGACGTAAAAGCCAAAAAAACCTGCTGCTTTGAGGTCATGACCTGAAAAGCATCCGTTGTTGAATTGAAGTGAAAATCATGTCGTGATTTTCATTTTCAGTCCATCTAATATTGAGATTCGATGAAAATAGAAGCTCAAAGGACTTTCTAGGATGAATCATTAGCAGTAGTTATGTTAGCTAGCACCACACTGAGCTGTGGTGGTGATTGGTGGATTGGGGGGGATTCTGTTTGGGACCTGAACCAATGAGATAAACCCACCATCCATCCCATAATACTAAGGTATAACTACTTGCATGGTTGATCAGTGACTCTGAGAATTAGATCCATGAGCACTGGAGGACCAAGCTACAGCCTAACAGAAACAGTACGAGCCATTTTCCTGCTAAATGAGTTTTGTCATTTAAGCTCCCCTGTCTTTTGTACACAACTCTTATTTTTATCTTATTCGCTTTAGTTAGGTTGATTTTTCATATTTCTGACTTTTAAATGGGAATTCTACTTATAATAACTGACCTATTGTGTATACAATACTCAATTAAGCCATAAGCTATTTCCCCATTGGGATAATTATTATTATTATACTAATTCTGAAATGAACAGAGTCCTGAAAGAATAACAACAAATGGTAACATGTTTTTAGACTAAAGCACTGAATTATGATGGAGAAAACGGTAAAAACTGGATTTCGTCACAAAGCTGCAATGGATGCTGGTAATTAGTGTTTCTGAATACCAACACAGGACAGGCAGACAGACGGATGGATGGATGGATCTATTTTCCTGCAGATTTTTTATTTTACCAAGTGTTTTATAAATCCATGCATTTATTATAATTTACAAAAGGCTCATCTTTGTCGTCCCAGTGCTGAGGACCCCACTTTGAGACGTGAAAAACAAGTTGGGAGAGTTTGAGTTAAATTCCTGAAACACATCAAAATAAAACTGAAATATAATCTCTTTCAATATTATTCAAAACAAATTTGATTTTAATACAAGTTGAAGTTGTTTGTGTTTTCTTTATTTCCTTGTTTATTTACATTTAATCTTTGCACTACCAAGTGGTTATCCTGTCCATTAAAGGGTTAAAAAACAATAGTTTCCAAAGACAGTCAGTAAATGATGTTAACTTTAATTTATGCTGAATAAAATATCGATAAATATTTGATTATTGTACTGCTGAGCCCCAGTAACTTATAGCAGGAAATACTAAATTTATCAGTTTTACAAAATAAAAGTACTTTTTGATTACAAAAAAACTACACTACAAAATATTTTTAAAATAATACTAAGTTTAAATACTGCTAAAGTGTTTTTCTATAAACTTGTTGTTAAAGTCTGGAGTTATAATAATGACGACACATGAATGGTGACATCAGTTTTCCTGCAGTCACACGGGCTGCCGGCTGCTCTCCTGGCAGTACAGTTCTGAGCCGAAACTGTAATTGAAATAAATTGAATGAGGAAAGAAAGGGAATAAAAGATGGGAAGGTAGAGATAAGATAAAGACATTGAGGATGAAAGAAAAAGAAAGAGCCATCAGAGACCTCCAATCTCTCCATCTCTCTCTCCTGTGATCACTCCATCTCTCCTATCTCGTGCTCCTTTCTGCTTCAGCACCTGACATGTTTAAGCCTCGCTCATCACTCGTCTCTTTTGCTCCTCTTATTTCCTCGCCCTCGTTTTCTCTTCCTCTCCTCTGTCAGTATTTTCCACATCCTCTCCCCCTCCCCTCCCCGACGCCCCCCCTCCTATCGCGTTAGCTCACTCATTGCTTCCTGCTGCCACAAATCAAATTATATCGGGGTCGTATCCATGGGTACCAGACTCCCCCTCCTCTCCTCATGCCTCCCCTCTGCCCCCACCACATTTCCCACCTCATCACACACTGCTACCATCATCTTACCTCCCATAACCCCCCCTCCCCCTCCACCATGTCATCTTTATCTTGCTACCCATCTACACTCCCCCTCTTCCTCTTCCTCTCTTTCTCTCACACACAGAATGAGCAGATAAATTATGTGGCGATGCTGGAAAGGGAGGAAATTACAGCTGAGCAGGATGACAGGAATGGCTGGTGATGAAGAGACAAGCTGCTGCAAACAACAACTGCTCTCCTAACAAATTATAAGGTCATCCACCAGCCCTGAAAACAAACAAAATTAGTCACAACGTCTCAGAAAAATCCTCTGATTTTCTAGCTTCTTCTTTTGAAGAAGTAGCAGTCAGCGGGGCAGACTCTGGGCCCGAGCTTCAATCTTCAAATCTACTCAAAAGAATAAACAAGCTGGAGGTAATTGACATTAAGAGCAGAATTGCAAGGTAACCAATAGCAACTGAAGAATAAGACATCTTAAATAAGGAGCGAAAGAAGGAGAGAAAGGAGGCAAGTGGCTTTATTTGAGTGTGTGTGCATTTGTGTTTGTGTGTCTTGGCGAGGTTGTGGTTGTGCGGCAGATGGATGAGGAAACCACCACTGACAACCGCAACCTCCTCTCGCTTTTCCCTGTAGCCAAAACCTCTCTTTCTTTCACGAGCTTACAGTTCAGATAATCAGGTCTGAACAGTCGAAGCAGGACTCAGAGTCTGGAAATGTTGTTTTTGTTTTTAAAATCAACTTTAAAAGTGCAGATGATGAAGAAAAGTTTATGATCAACTCATTTGTTCCCAGTAGAAATACTAAAACGACCTCCACTTGCTTTCAAACGTACCTTTAAAATACATTTTCTTTAAATAAACAGATTTTTTTCCAGTACCAGAGCTTCGAAAAGTGAAATTCTTTGTCTCATGTAACATTTTTAAAGGTTAGATGGCGGTGAAAATCCTCTGATGGCGACATCAACAAGAAGAACAAAGACACACTGCCAAGCCAAGCACATTTTCAAACAACTTAATAAGTGCGATGCACGGCCACCTTTGCACTTGTAGCCTATTCTACTTGTCAAATTACTATAAACAAGCATCTGTTGTGCTTAAATTACCCACACATGGTTATTATCAGGTCTACCTGTTTGTCACCCCGCTCCAACTTTCACTGCTCCTGGTTGGTCATTACTGAAATAACACGCCTGCATCTGTGTGTATACATCAACACAATGATAACAGATCACTGTCAGAACTGGTTACTCCCTTTTTATTTTGGTTTTGCAGGTTCACGCCAATTTGCTTGGTTTGATTGCATTTGGACAACAGATTAACGGGCATGCACCTTTTTTGAAAGACTCAAAGATCTCATGTATATCTTGGCATGTTTTAGAGATTGCTGTTTTTGTCATACTTTGCCTTAAATATGAATGCTGATTCGAGATTCTTTTATTTATGGGAGGAAATCTTTCTCCCTCTTAGATCTTCCTGCTAAACTGGGTCACGATTTTAATGAAAAGTCAACTCTTTTTGCTTTATCTTTGATGTGACAAATGCTATTCATAAATTATAAAAAATAAAAAAACCTCTGAGCATTTAAACATTACCAGTTCTGTTCTCTGTTCCTTCTCGTGCGTCTTTTGTCTTAATGAGAAATGTGGTATTTGAGATGCTGTCATGTTTCCAGCTGGGGCCCACACTCTGAATGCTGTTTATTTTGCAGAGCTTATGGCAGCATCTCCGAATCAACATGTAGGAGGGTGACGGGCGGCATGTTCTCCAAAATTTATTTGATTTCCTTTCAAAGGGTGCACTGTTCATTAGATGAAGAAACACAAAGCCGGTGCTCAAAAAATAAATTAAAAAAGCCTCAAACTTATTTACCAGCTTTATGCTCCGTTTCACTCAACTGTCGCTGGAAGAACAACAGAATCATGTTGTATTCTCTTGGCCGCCGTAAGTAAGAACAGCAGACAACAGAATGTGTGTCCTGAGTTCAGTTTGGGCTTCAGACAGAAATCTAAATGCCATCATTCAAACTGGTTTGTCAAAGTCAGCAGAGTTTCCTGTTTACCTGAATGCAGTGAATGATGTTGGATTGTAATAAGTATTTTTACTATGGATCACGTTACTGTAGTAAACTGTTAAACAACTAATACAAACGTAAACTAGCAAAAAGCAGATCACCATGTTTAACCTCCTTTTACTTTCAGAACTGTCCTAATTCTTACGGCATGGATTCAACAAGCTGTTTTGCTCCATGGTGAAACATTTGTTGGCTGCACATCCCTGGTGTGAATCTAACGTTCCACCACATCCTACAGGTTCTGACTGGCTTGAGGTCTGGTGACTGCAGAGGACAGTAGAGTCCAGTGAACTCCTTGTCATGTTCAAGAAACCAGTTTGAGATGATCTGAGCTTTGTGACATGATGCTGCTAGATTATGAAGAAAAAAATTGAACATGATCTTCCAAACCCCGTGTGACCTCACGTTAAGTCTTAATTTGAGAAGCGCCCCGTCTTTGCCTCTGTGTTCTTCTCCCTCTGTCTCTCTCTGGATTTGGAAGGTGGGCACGTCAAATCCATTACTCAATCTGTTCAATGGAGCGAAGCCCATTTAGCAGTTGACTCATTTTAGATGGATCATTTACCCTTTCATCTTCTCTGACAATACTGATGCAACAAGAGGGACTGGAGCTATTTGGTTTGTTTTATTTTTCTACTTTTGTTTTAGGGAAATCAAATTAATCTCCTTTGATATACATCTTATACCTCCTGGAACACAATGCCATTATAGTGTTCTGTTGTTTCACCGCTAAGAGAACACAGCGTGACACTCCAGACTCAGGAGGAGCTGTGTTTCATATGTGGGAATGTGATCCAAGCTGGGCATGTCTGAAAGTGATCTGCCTGTTACCAGTCACAGCCGAGCCATCTGAAAACCAAGCAGATTCCCATCACCGGCCAATCGATCGTGCATCTCAGACAGCCTCTACAGATAACTGGAGTTAATGTGCTTAAAGTGACGGGGACATCCAGAAACAACTCGAACTTCTTCATCATCACTAGAACTCACATGGCACAACAATCCCGCTCTGTAGCTGAAATGTGAAAATAAGTAATCCCACATTACAGGATTAATTAAAAACTTGTGCAAAAGCTCCTTACTGCCATTCAGCTCATGTGTCGAGCACAAATCCAGCTTTCCAACAAGCAGTCACAAACTTTGTTAGCAGCTCCTACGAGCTACGTCGGTTCTTTATTCTCTGACCTGATTTGATCAGGTACTGGAAACATGCTGCAGCTGAGAGGTGAAGAACATTTCCTGAGGCTCACCTGTCTGTTGCGTTCATCAGTGATCCTCTGAATCTGGATCTTTTTTCTCCCCATGGTTCTGGAGTTTCAGTGGGAGGAGCAGGAAGGAAGTGGAAACGTGTGAGGTCACAGATGGCTGTCTTTGAGTGTCTTCCTGTTCAGATGTTCAGGTGTTTTCAGTTTGACCTGTTTGTGCACCTTGACTCGGTGTGAAGCACCTGAGCTGTGAGGCTTTTATTACTGAGGTAAAAAAAATAAAAAAATAAAAGAGGGAGAAGGAGGAGAGGAAAAACGGGGTTCTGTGTGCTGCTCCTTCCTCAGATCATGGTCCTGTTTCCGGAGGCAGGTCGTGCACACTCCGTCGGGATCTTCTGCCCTCCCCTTTACCTCAGCTGGGAAGCTCCTGGAAAACAAAACAAAGCCATTCGTCAGACTGAGGAGGAGACGGAAAAGGGCAGCGAGAGGTTCTGTTTGTATTCTGTGACCCAATTTAGATACTACAAACACTGTATTTGCCTTGACCCAAACATACAAGAATAAATGATGAAGCAGTGCATTTGAAGCACCATGAAATCAGAGGCGCATTTGGCTGAAAAGAAGAGTAGATCGGGATGGAGGGGGTGTTTGTGAAGCTACATGCAGAGCAAGAGGCCCTCAGGGGTCTGCGAGGAGGGAGGCTGTGCTGTGTCAGCTTCATTAGAGGCATCACCGCCACATCACTGATCTGCTGGTCGCCCACGGCTACCGGCTGCCCAGCCTGGGTCGCCTGACACGCTAAATGTGATTCCCCAATCAGAGGCACAACAAAAAATGAGCCACGAGTCTGCGGATTCTGCGTATTCTCCATTTTCAAAACACTGTCTTTTCCTATGATAATTTCACTACAGAAATAAAACGAGGTCTGCTTTTAATAACATCTGCATCAATACGACAGTCAACACTGCAGGCTTGGAAATTCTTCTCTTCATTAATGTGTTGATTTCTCTAGAAGCTCAGGACAAATTTCTGAATGTCTGCAAAACAGGATGAGTGGACACATTTCCACTAGTGGGTGACTGTTTATATACCAGCTGGCAAATATTATTATGCTTTATTAACTAAACTGAATGCTGATCTAATCTAATGAAACACCAGCATGGATGAGGGGTGCAAAACGTTTGTCTAATCCACCAAACCCAGTTCTGGTCTGAGATGCACCATGGTGCCTGATCAAAAACAAAGCAAGGATACATTAAAAATTCCATTTTATTTTTAAGAAAAAATAAAAAGCAAAAGTGTTTATGCAAATTCATGCAGACTCATGAATGAATGAGATGAAAGAGACACACAAACTGCAACCGAGGCGAGGACCATTTTAGACTCCGTTATTACTATTTGTGGTCCTGCTATAAATATAGCACTCACTATATGCATGCAGACTTTGTGTATGTGCCAATTACACACACACACACACACACACACACACACACACACACACACACACACACACACACACACACACACACACACACACACACACGCACAAATGTATAACTAGCCGTAGCCAAGTGGCAGCGTTACAGAGCTGAGGCATCTGGAAAGCTGTGAGTACAGACACAACACCAGCTCCTCGGAGTTGTTTGCCTTCCTTCTACCTGGGGGAGCAGCAGAAGAAGAACGCCCTCCATTTACATCCATTCTTATGAAACAAAGAACTTGAAACTGTCTGTCATGAGACTGACATTCCTTTTGTGTGCCTGTGGGCGCTGAACTGCGTGCTCATTTAGAGAGAAGGCAGTTGGCTTAGCTTAGATAAGTTGTTTATGAATTATGCACTGGGGGTAAAGAGAGAGAGAGTGTGTGTGTGTTGAGAGAAGAGGGTGTTATGAGCATTGTAATTGCTTCATGAAAACACTTGAAGACCTGGAACCTGCTTCAGCCTGATTCTCACAGGGTGTTCCTGCCGTGAGCTGCAGAAGAAGGATACGGGTCATCACCTGCATTTACACCACGCGGGACTCAGAACCTTCATCAGCGACATCCAACTAAATCATCCCAGTCTCCAAAGCCCCCCCCTCTGATTCTTTCCTAACTGGTGAAGACCAAACAGGACAGTTCAATTAAGGTTAATGAATTCTGTCTGGATCATCTCATTAGTGTTCCTCCAAAAACAGCGTGCATCATTCAACTTCAAATGACTAAAGAGAGGACACAGTCTAAGAAAATAATAACAAGGTGAGCTCACATTGGCTCACAGCTCTTGTTAGCAACGAGCGAGAGACGGACTCGCTCCGTTTGCCATGAAGTTCAAAGGCAGCGAACTGAGGGATTTGTCTTTAGGCTGTGGGCCGATCACACATGAAAAGGCTGCTTTATCTGCCTGAGGTGGTCAAGTTTCGACCTTTTACCCTTCATGCTGCTGCTGCTTTTCGCTTCCCATGTCTGATGTCAGGCAGAGTCTTTGCTCTCACATGGGAAGCAGTGGGCCTGGAGTGTGTCTGCTGCCTCACTGCAAGAGGGGTGGAAATGTTCTGGACAGGGGATAGATAACTACTGATAATTAGGAGTTCACTAGACCTAGATTAGAGCCCTGAGGAACACCAAAGTATGTTAAGGTATTTTAATGTTTAAACTGTGAACAAAACTTCTTACCTACACTTGTAAACAACTGAAAAAATGAAAGAAGACATTATAGTACAGATACTACATTCATTACATCTACATATATAGAGTTATTAGGTAAAACCGCTAGAATACTTTGGAACAGCAACATTTGTTGAAGCATCCATCACTGCACTGAACATGAATATTAATCCATTCTAATAAAGCCCTGATTATAGCTGCCTCTCTCTCTCTCTCTCTGATACAAGTTGCTTTCAGACACATTTGAATCAAAACAAAATACAAATTTTACCAAAATCCATTTGGAGCCAGAACCCAAAACAATACAGAACAATACCGAAGAAAACATTCATCCTAAGAATAAGAGAAAACAAACTGATCATCCATCCAATTATTAGATAAACAGACCTAATGTTGAGGGAAAACTGTTAAATAAACAGATAAATGGGCATCAGTTGAAAGTGTTTTAGGTAAGGATCAGGAAAATTATTTCTAACAAAAAAACTAGAAAAATAAGCTCTCTATAAATACAGGAGGGAATCTGATAGCTAAAATATAAATGCACTGAAAAGATTATGTAGTAAATGTTCCATACTTAGCCATAGTTTCTGTTGCTTTGGTCATTTTAAAGTTTTATTTCAAATCATTCCACTGGCTGGAATGCCGGACGGTATGATTACAACTTTTATTCATGAGGAGTTTAAAGTTTTCTGCAACGATATCGTTCGCATCCATGCCAAGTTGCATCTGGAAGCTTCCAAGTAAAGTCACAGTTTTTTTCCAAGTTTCATATTAAAAAAGGTTCTTTCAGGCAATTGGGCAATCAGGGGTTAAGTGATTTGCCAAAGGGCACGTCAGGCAGATTTTCCCAGCCAGTCGCAGTTTGTGAACTAGTGACCTTCCCCTTGACAACCTGCCTGGCTGTTCCCCAGGCTGGAGCTGCCCTCAATATTACTGATACACGGTCGCCAATGTTTCTGCTGCAGGCCGAATGTGTAAGAACCTGCAGGGAAGGAGCACAGGGCTGTGATTGAGTCATGACACACCAAACATGCAGCAGGAGAACTGGCTGCTTTGGCTAGACAGGCTCTGTGTCAATAAGGCATTCTGTTGGCTTTTACCAGGGAGATGTGATGTAATCAGCTGGCGATAAAACCCTGCGTGTGAGCTCTAAAGTCACACGTCAGCAATAATGAGATAATTAAAGGAGAGAAAAAAGTGAAACTATAATGTTGATGCACTTTTGCAAATGCGATCAATGGGATTTCCTAAACTGAGCAATATATTTGCCAAGCCAAGCAGTCAAAACTATTCTACATAGGTTCTTTGTGCTTGGAAATTAAAACACTTTCTGAACGGCTTTGAACCTGATGGAAATGTAAACTTTCAGACTGATAAGACTAGTTTTAATTCAAGAAGACCAAAGATCCTTTTTACCACGTGAAATTATTTAGGTTCAATTTAGAGGAGCGTTATCAGCATGTCCATATAATAACTATCAGATAAAACATTGAACAGTCAATAAATTGGTCAAGCCTGAGCCCGTGTTATCTGCCCTCCTGTATTTTGTGTGTGTAGGTGTTAGTAGAGCTTCCTGCATGTCCGTCCTTTGCTGCCCTGGTGTGTTAAGTGTTAGTGGAGCAGCCTGGAGCACAGAGATAACAGTCAGCAGTCGGGGGCTGGCAGCAGAGGGAGAGGAGAAAGTTCTGACCCGCCAGAGGAATACTGAGAAGGAAATCTATCACTTTCCCCAACATCTGCTAAAATAAACCGCAGACAGACCTGCTGCTGCTGCTGCACGGGGCTCAAACTGTGATCACGACAACCAATCAGGATCTCTGCAGCTTCATGGAAACAAAGGCTGTCGATGTCATGGGAACTGTGTGAGATGTAATCCTCACGTCCACACGATTCTACCAGTAGCACTGAGATATATATATATATATATATATATATATATATATATATATATATATATATATATATATACACACGTGAATGTATAATTGATCAAATTCAAAGATATGGCTGTAGCAACTGAAATCTTAGAGGTTCAGGACATTTTTAGAACAAGTTTAGAAACATCAAAAATGCTGCTAAAAAACTTCCAAAATATTCATTATTGACATTATTTGTAAACAAATCAAGTGAACCCTTTAATTTTCACTAAAATACAATAATTTAGCTTCTGAAAATGCCAGTTTTTAACAAAAACACTGACCATGAAGGGAAGCGCAGGGTCAGCGTTCACGATGTGCATTTAGGTGGTAGATCCATCCTCCATAAAGGTGATCTTTGAATTACTGGAAACTAATGTTGACGTGTTCAGTTCATTTAAAAAATGGTTATCAGTCCAATTTTATCTCATTTCTGAGAAGAGCTCGATTCGTCACTGTTTATATTTTCCTCAAAGCAAAGTGACAAAACAAACTGAGTGGATCCCAAACATCTGAGTCAAAAATGTACATACCACCCTGAGGCTGACAAAACGTACAGGACATGTATTATGTCTTATATGAAATGGATATGAATAAATAACATTAGCTGTCAATGAAATATAAAAGCACTTTGCTGAAAAAATGCCAGAGATGAGACCTCACCACTTGTAAAGAGTTCAAGATGAAGACTGCCGCCTGGAAGAGGCTGCTGGGTCCTGACCCCTGCAGCTGGCTGTGAAAGTGACTGATGTCTCCCTTCAGATCCAGGTTGAAAGGATCAATACTTCACCAATTTTATATCATCACTCAATGTTCAATCAAACAGGTCTGACATGATGGTCAAAACACAACATGACGAATGAGGCCATCACACACACTTCATATTAAATCACATCAAACGGAGACTGAAGCTACTGGATGTGTTGGTTTTATTTTGAAAGTCATCAGACCACAAGAGGGATCCTCATGATGCCGCTTGATTCTGGAGTGAATCAGAATCACCATTACACTTAGAGCTGGATTTAACTTCTCTCCTCAGAAGAAAACACCCCATGTGGGGCGTGGCTCGTCAAAATAAGAGCGTCAAGGTGTGACCACAGCAATAATGATCTGTGTTGACTTTACTAGCTTCTCAATACTTTTATAGTTGCTTTTTTAAATTGAATACCTTTGAAAATATATACTTTGACCACGATTGGGATTTTATCACATTTTTAGCGGGAGGCAGGATTGAGCTGTTTAGTGGTGAACAAAATATTGAATAGATGCTATTTAAGCTCAGATGTCAAGGTTAGGAGTTAGTACACATGATCACATTTTTTAAGGATTGTTGATATTTGGAAATAAAAACGTATGAAGGCATTTCTCTGGACACCGCGCTGCAAAGTCATAACTGAAGATGATGGAGGCGTATTTTTTGACAGCAGTTATGAGTTGCCCTTGTTCTTGCTCTGACCTTTTTAAACATCACAACATTCAGGAGAGTTCAGGCTTCAGAAAGGGGCGTCCTTCTGCAGACATGACAAAATAAAAGCAATGATGCAAACTGGAATGGGACAAAATACTTTTTGTGTGATTAAAGAAACTAATCTGATTTTTGTACAATCGTAGTCATGAGCATATTCTGTCTCAATAAAAACCATAAGTTTAACAATCTTGAATTGTTGCATCTTTTTCTGGGAAATTCCACAATTTAAATCAACATGTTAGCTTTAATTTGGACTTTTTTCTTCAAGAAAGTTCCATAATTCCTTGAGAGCACTTGCTACAAACTTCTAGAACCAAGTTCCCCAGTAGTTAAAGCACTTTAGAAAGTAGGCTGGGACCTAATAGGAGCTGCTGATAAGAATCAGACAGAAGAGGAGGAGGAGTAGGTGTGTAACTATCCTGCTGAAAACATTCATCTGACGCAGTGAGGATCGGTTCCTAGTCCAACCTTGAGGATGTTCTGCCAGCACCAGCTGTGTGATATTTACAGCCTGTTGCCTCATGTTTCCAGGCAATCGTTGGATACAGTTCACACCACACTCAGGCTTTAGGTCACCACGCAGGCTTCTCTGCAACATCAACAAAGACCTTTGGTTGATTGTGTGGTAGGAGCTTCAGCAGGTGAAGCGGAGTCAAGGCACCGTGACAAACCGAGGAGAAGGGGAGCTGCTGGCTTTACATCTGAGGCCTGGCTGAGGATTGTGACTGTGCCTGTGCATCCCGGCTGCCAGCCCTGGCAGCAGAACATGATCTCTTCTATTCCCCTTTTCTCCTCACCAATCGTGGGTGAGATTTTGGAGAGGTGGGGAGGAGGAGGGCTGACGCACTGCAAAGGGAGCACTTCAGAGGTGGTGGCGGTTTAGGAGGCGGGAGGGGGACGAGATGCGACGGGTGGGGCGGTAAGGATATCTGTGCCTCTTGGCTCATGAATCACGCCTGCACTGCCAGGCTGCCATCAATACTATGGTCTGCCCCAGCACGTACACACAATCCAAAACACGTATATGGAGATGAACACACAGACCAAGAAAAACACACACCCACGCACGTAACGCAGGCTGCCCTAACTGTCACTGATCTACTGTTTGTTGTTCATAGCCTCTGGCAGAAATGCAACAAAAATACTGGGAAAATACCTATAATACACCCATCTGTGGAAGCACACACAAACACTGACAAAAAAAAAAAAAAAGCACAATGATGCCTTTTGTCCAGAGGCTTGGGAAGAATGTAGAGTTCACATGAATACGTTTAGCTACCTGTAGCTGTTGACTCGGAGACTCGTCAACTCTTTACCTGGGTGAGTTGTGCTGTTTGACCCGTCAGGTCACACTAAAGACGTACGCACACGACGCACTCAAAGCCACAACCATCACAGAGAGGTGAGAGCTGATTGGAGGAACGAGTAAAACAAAGAAAAGAGAAAAAACCTGCAAGGAGAGGCAATCGGAACAAAAAAAAAAGAAAACAATTCCAGGACTGTTCAAAGGAATACGATGAGGTCTGAAACCACAACCTAATCTACGCATGCACACACACACACACACACACACACACACACACACACACACACACACGCTCTGAGTGAGAGCTGTAAATGTCAAAGTGTTCAGATTGCTTGTTTTTTTAACCAAAAGTTAAAAATCTGAGATATTCAATAAAAACCTGTAAAAAATAAAACCTCTGAAACACTGAGAATGTTTAATAGCCGTTTCTGAATAAAAGCATCCTTTTCTGTTGATTTATTTAAGGAAATGTGTTTAATGGAGGTCACACTGAGTTTGCTTTATGTATTTAGGAGGCTGTTTATATCTGGAGGTGGAAATATGACCCAATAGATCATCAAAATAACATTCATCAATTAGTTATCCTAAATCGTTACAGAGCTTATGACTTTTCACATTTATAATCATGATTATGATTCATTTTTCAGTTCATCAAAGGACATTTTAAATGTTTTTCAGTAAGTCAACTAGGGTCACACACTGCTAATAATAAAACTGATGCAATAACAATGTGGTATGGCTATTTCCGTGTTTGATTATAGTTTTTTTTTCTCCATGCCTCAGAATTTTAAATCCACAACTCAAATAAAAAATGAATTTGACATCATCATAATTTATAATTGCTAAAGACTTTATCATACAGATCAGTTCATTATTAATATGTGATCTGCTTCTTAAGAATAAAGAGTTTGACAGATCGCATTTCCCATCACCTGCAACAACAGCAGCTCTCCGACAGTGAGAAATACCTTCCAGACAAAAGACTAATGACATCAGCGACACTTTAGAAAAAAAGGGTGTGTAACTCGTACAAAGGTTTACCTTCACCGGCTAAACACGTTCTCCTGAGCGAGTCCTGCAACAAAAGCCAGACGGGCAAGGTCTAGAAACACGACAGATATTCAAATATAACCTTTTATCTCCATCACTATCAGCTTTATTTTCATGCATGCAGGTGAGTGGGAGGAGGAATGTCTTTATTTTGTTTGTTTGCTTGTTTTGGCCAGAAAAAGACCTGCATATTTATTGCAACTGCCACAAATATTTTGTGAGATCTATCTGCCATTAAGTATGGAACCTAAAGTGGTGCATACGCACAAAACAGCAACAGACCGATGTTCCCTAAAGATAACAATTTCTAAAGTGAAGCAAGAAGTAGTTTTACAGTCACGATTGTATTTGTGTGTGTGTGTGCACATGTGCATGTGTGTGTGTGTTTAGAGGTATGGGATCTCTCAGCTCAGAAAGGCATCTTTTAATCTGGCCACAGGAGATCCAGCCAAGGTGGCTTTGTTGTCAAGACACCCTTCAAAACAACTGTCGAGCAGCTGCTTGGAGACCCATAAATCTGTCCGATCTGCTTTAAAAACGCAGCAGGATACGAGACAATTCAGTATTAGTTCAATATCTGCCGTTATTTCAACATTATTTACAAGCCGCTTTGGAAAAATGTATGACACGGAGCAGTCAAGATGATCTGACACAACATTTTCTAATCAGAAAAAAGGTCAACCAGCTGCTTCTTTAATGTTCAAATCAAATATTAAAGTTAAACCATCTATTTTGGATTTTTAGGACAAATTTAGAACAAACCAAGACTACGACAGGTGTTTTGAGCAAAATGAGACTCTCACACCACATTACTGGTTATGCAGGCCTTGAATTCAAGAAAAAAAAAAAAAGGAACAGGTGTTACGTTCAGAGCTCCACAACAACACAAGCTACCCTCCATAAATCAGAGCCTCTGCTCTTGATGCCTCTCTGTGGATTTGGGGCGGGTGGGGGGTCAGCATGGCGGCTGACGATGTACAACAGGCCACACAGACAGTCACCTCACACTCTTTGCTATCTAACTCCTCATAGGCGCCAGCGGGGGCACTCCCACTGATGGCTTCCTGGACTGATTAGAGAAACCAGAGAGCTGGAAACACTTCTAAGAATCTCTTTTCAAAAGTTCAAAAATGGCAGAAACGCAGAGGAAAGTTGAAGGTTGTGAACCAAGACATAATGGTTATTCTCATTTCCTGTACCAAGGAACTGTTCTAAACTACTGAATTAGTGGAAACACACACATGCCAGAGCCTGAAGTGGACACTCTTACCGTCAAAGGCTAAATGTGCTTCAACCAAACAAAAAACAAGCTGTCTGCTGGTTCCTGGTGGCGCTTATTTAACCAAAGAAGAAGAAAAAAACAAGATAGTCCAATTTAGAGGTTACATGGAGGGTCCAGCTCAGAGCAGCACTCCAACTGCTGAGGTGACAACTGTTGGTGGAACGCTAACCCCAAATCACCCCTCTCACCGGACACCTCATGACACCATCCAGCCCCCCAACCCTCACCCCCCCCCCACTGGTGTTGCTGCTTCTCATCACCCACCCCTTCCCAGCACCACCTCTCACAGTCACACAAGTACGTTAATCTCCTCCCTCCTCACCCATCAACTCCTCCCAGGTCACCCTTTGCCCTAATATGCCTTCAGCAACTGCCACCAATTCATCAGTGTCCATGTTGGCAAACTGTTGATCGGCTCTTTAAAGGAGTATTCAGCTAATTTAAATGAACTCCTGTATTATTTTAGACTTAGAAATTATTCAAACTGTTTCAAATTAGTTGTTATTCAATTCAAAAAGTTGTTATAAATGAAAGTAATATGTTAAGATGCTTTATTTGGCTTCTCACATGGTAAATATTTAGTGTTTTCTTCAGTTTCTTTGGGTTTTGGTCTGCTGGTTGGACAGAAACAAGAACTTTGGAAGTGTATGCATATGTGTGTGTGTGTGTGTGTGTGAGTGTGTGTGTCTGTGTGTGGCTGGCCTGAGAGTGTGAGAACAACTAGCCGCTGAGCCCAGTGTGTTAGATGTTTGTTGCACACCAATCTGTCCCCTGTGCACTTGTGTGAGTGTACATCTTCCTCTTGGATCATGAGCTGCTGGCAGCAGGATGGCAGCTGCCTACATAACGTTTGTTCCACTGGACCCTTAAAGGCCCCCCACACAAACTCTTAAATCCACACACACTTACATGCTCAGCTGTCGGAGATCAACACACTGTTGGTATCTTGTGCCGTTTTTCAGTTTTAAATGACTCCACTTTTATCAAACATCAACAGCTACACCATCGTTTTTTCCACATCCCTGTCAGCTCCAACGAAGTCCACTCTACAGTAGATCTGATGAAAATATTCAAAGTAGTGGAAATCAAAAGTGACCCTGACAGAGCTGAAGCTGGGGTGATGCTGAGATGATAGGCTTGTAAAAGGAGCGCCTGGCTCCCTGAGACCATGTGCGACAGAGACTCTGCTTCCCAAGCAATGAATCTCGACCCGAGCCCTTTCCTGACCTTGAAATCTCTGAGGGGGACTTGAGGGTGTGGGAAATGGAAGGCCAGGAGTCTGCTAAACAGTTGTGACACTGAGTTTCCACTCACAGCAAAAGAATGTATGGACGGAGGCACGTATTTGCCCAAAAACTGAAACAAGGAGAGAAAATCCCAAAGACGACTTTCATTTTGTAGCTGAAACTTATTTGGATGAATTCATAGAGAAAGCTGGAATAAAACAACCCATCAGCCTGGAGAAGGAAATTTGTTCGTGGATGGAAAAAAATATATACATCTATTATAAACTCAATAATCCTATTGTCAACGTACTGAAGACAAAATCGCTCCCACAACAAACACAAGCTCAGATGCCCTTATCTCCCTGCCCATTCTCAGGGATTTTTCCCCCTGCTTGCCATCCACATTTGTCATCAGTGTGCACGGCTGCCTGGGGCCCACCATGTTCAACACACGGTCCTGGCCCGGAGCCTAAAATGGGGATCTATGAGGCTACCTCCGCTCTTCCTGACTGAAAGGCAAGCCAAGACTGTGTAGTGCTAGCTACATGTGGTGGGGATCCGGTACCGAGGAGAGGTGGGGGAGGCACAAACACCGAGCAAGGGAGATCTGCTCTCTCCTCTTCAACAGAGCTGGGAGAAGAAGCAGCTCCGTTGCCCTGAGGCAGGTGTATTTATGTTGAAAGGAAACAAAAAAGTATATAAGCTACAGCTCTCTCAGAGATAACCATCCCATCACGGAGCTGAGAAATCACTGTGGCAAACGCCGAGGATTTTTTCCTGTGTACAAGTGGATGAGAAAGGTGTGCCACTTGAGTGATGAGCCATGACAAAGAAAAACTCAAGAGGGTTTGTTCAAGACGAGCTTATTTGGTGCTTTGTCTCTGCACATAATGACTAATAGGTTAGAGAATAAACATGATTTGCCTTCAAGGGTTTGACAGTGAATACCCTGATTATGCAAATCTGTCTCCCTTCAGAGGATGGGGTAAAAGGAAAAAAATGACAAAGCTTTTCTTTGGTGCCGCACCACAGCGAGCTTTTCTCTTGAGTGTGACCTACATTATTGAGGAATTCTTCCCGTTTTCTTTGTCATCCTCTTGACAAATCTTACAGTATAATAAAGCTAAACAAATGAACATTTCAAAGAGGAAAATACACATCCAAATGACAAGGGTTTGATTCTCTATGCATGGTATCTGTGACAACTATACATATATTTGTTTTACTTTGAGTTAGACATATAAAAAACGTTTCCAAAGTGTCTTTACTAAGCTGATTTTTAACCATCTTAAAGAAGATTATAATGAACAGAAGGGTCCTAATATTTTAAAAAACTTTTTTTTTTTTTGGATTGCAAATGTGTTTCTTAAAGGCATACTATGCCGTTTTGCTTGTTTTTGTCCGTTTTAAATCACAATCATAAAAATATTAGCATTGTCTTTGCTCAGAAATGTCTAAATCTAACGGTTGAAATGTCTCCTCAGCCTTCATTGCTTTCTACTGGAGTGGTTCATCACTTATTCAAAGAAATCAGCTGTGTTCAAGCAGGGAGAGATGGAATAAAAGCAGGAATCATGAGCTAAAAACGGTCAAGATTGGGAAGTGCAGGACCCAAACGCAGGAGGACAGAGGCAGGAACAGGTGAGGTTGAACCAAAGAAGTCTGAACTCAGCAGACACAGGACACACAAGGCTGGGGCTGCAACACAAGGGACCGACAGGGAGGGACTGAACTAAACAGCATATATAGAGAGGGAGCTAATCAAGGAGACGAGACACACCTGGAGGGGATTAGTGCAGGACACAGGAGGAGGAACACTGGCATGAACTGGACACCAGGGGGCAGAATATGACAAAAACACTCCGGCGCTAGCATACCAGCTAGCCACATTGGGTTAGCCTAACCCTCGTGAGATACGTGACTCTGTGAGACTTCAGGGCACCGGACCAGAGACTCAGAAGTTACAAACCTGGTATTCTGGATCCAAGCAGCAGATGGGGCGAAGGGACTTTTCATTAACCCTGTAAAGGGTCAGATTAGCACAGACTGGCTCAAGAAAAATATTTTAAAATATGAAAAAGTTATATAGTGTGCCTTTAAATCATCTTTATTCTAAGAGCATTTATGCAATTCTGATTTTAACATATTAAACTCTGTGAGGACATCAGACTCTTTACCACTGGTTTTCTCTCTAAAAGGTCAGCGTCACTAAAATATCCAACGTATGGAGGGAGGGAGCTGGTTCAAGCACGCAATTTGAGTTTCCATTCATTATCACATCCTCTGGGCCCATTAGTCAAGACACGCTGCTTTTGTCTGCTGCAGCCCCATTCTGAGATTTGGCTGATATGGCAAACACAAGTCACACAACGTTCCCATAACAGACCACTACTACAGTTCAACTGTTGTTTATCTCAAACAATCATAGTTTTGTCCATAAAATGTTAGAAAATAGTAGAAAATCTACAAATAGGAAGTTTATTTAGAAAAAACAAAGCATAAAACACAGGTTGGCTGCATTTTGTAAATGACAGCAATATATGTTTTTATCTTATTTAGCAAAGATTCAGTGTAAAACTAAACTACAATTTTTTTTCTTTTGTCCGTTTTATCTAGCTATCGTTGTCTCAGTCTGTGGAAACTTGGTATCTCCAGTCTCTGGCGCTGTCACTGCTAAAGGTTAAAGGTCAAGAACAGCAAGACGAGCCCCAACAGACGCAGCAACCTGTTCCCTCCAACTGTTTGCTTCACTCAGCTGCCGCCACAAAGACTCCAGTTCCACCCCCCCTCCTCCAAAATAAAAGCCTTCAAGTTTTCCACTATTACAGGCAGTCACTGTTGGTTTGTTTTAAACATATGAAAGAATAAAATCCTCTGGTTACAGTTCTAATGGTAAAGTTTGATTGTGTTATAACCGAGAAAACACCACTAAAAACCCAACTGTTGGACACTAATTAAATGCTTTTCCAGCGAAAAGTTGAATTTTTCCCTGTTAGTTTAGTTGTTAGCTTTTTCTGCCTTCCTGCCAAGTGAGTTTAAGTAAAACAGGAGCTTGCTGTGTTCTGCTAATTAATGCTCTGTGCTTGTTTCTTCATTATATTATAATCTATCAAGTAAATTAAAGCCATAAATCACTCAGCACCTGTGACTCCCACGCTAACATGACCGACTGGGGAGTAGAGAGATGCCAGAAATGAGCTTACACTCAGAAAATTCAAGGCAGGCATTTCAATTCAAACTTTCAACGATGTTGATTCCGGAGAGTTTTTCAACTATCTGAGTCAGAAAATTACTTTTAAATGTTAATTTTTTGTAACAAGGCACAGATATTCATTCTGATTTCAAACCTTCCCAGATTTAAACTTTAGCTAATTGGTGCAAACAGTTGCTAGTAGTAAAAAGTTATCAGCATGGAGATATCAATATGTCATTGTGTTATCATCAACTTATCAGAGTCTGGGTCCTGGAGGCACCAGCCCTAGTTTGGAAGCACAGACTTTCCTTTTTCCAGCCACCTTCACCAGCTCCTCTGGTGGGATCCCAAGGTGTCCCCAATCCCTCCAGCAGGTCCTGGGTCAGCCTCAGGGTCTTCTACCAGAAGGACATGACAACAGGCAATCCCCAAGATGTGTTCCTGGAGCATCCTAACCGGTAACCACCCCTACTGGCTCCCTCCTGGATTTCAGATTTGGAGATGCTTTCCATCACCCCAGCTCCAAACCTCCCCAGCAAAAGCTGAAGGTTGTAGTTCAGTGAAGCTAGGTGGACCACATCATCTGCAGAAAGCAGAGACGAGATCTTTCCACTACCAAACCCAACACTCTCCATCCCATGGCTAGAAAGTCTGTCCAAAAAAAGGTATGAACAGCTGGTGACAAAGAGCAGCACTGGTGGAGTTCAACTCTCACCAGGTACAAGACTGGTGGAGAAAAAGCTTCCTAAAAAACTAAACCATCAACTCACTCGTGCAAAAAATCAGATGCGCCTCCACTCATGCTGTGAGCATGGTTATGACTGAATATGACATGTCATTTCAATATTTTCCAACATCATTATTGCATGTTTTCTTCATGCAGTCCTGCAAGTAAATCTATCAGCGACAGAATTATAGAACACCTTTATGACAACTAAACAAAAATTACAACCACAGAGGGAAGACATCTTTCCAAATTTGGACAGGAAACAAGGCAGAAGCATTTTCATCACTGTCAATGAACAAACAGCTCAGAGATAGGGGAGGAATCTTCCCCAAAGAGGAAAAGTGAGAATTCCTGATATTTTATTCAGCGTGAAAGGGTCAAGACTCTAACACTGAAACGTTTTAAAAGGCACTCGATCTTTATTATGCATTTAAGTGATTAAACATTCTTATAAGTTTGCTGGGAAAAACATCATGTGACAGCATTCCAGAGGTTCTCTTAGATTTGATTTTTTTCAGCTCTTAGTCTGCTGGTTTCAGCTCCTCCAAACCCACATTGTTGACTCAGGCTACAAAGACCAGGAAGGAGGTAAAGCCGAACCAGACTGTCCTGGTGCTCAATTCATACAAGAGGCGCTTTGCTGTGCACAAGCAAACCCCCAAAGGCTACAAGGCATTTGATGTGCTATGTGGCTGTGAGGGCCACGAGGAGCCAGCCCTCCCCACCTAACCTCTACAAGCTCCCTGACTATGACGAACACACACACACACGTCTCCTCAGAAACAGCTGACGTTTTAACAGGCTTACAACAGCTGACAGCCTACAGGTGGGGCAGAGGGGACCCTTCGTAAGCCCTCCAACCCCCCTCCTCCCTTTACTGCCGAGCTCATAATTCCCTCTGCAAACCACACAAACACGCGCACACACCTGTTGTGACTCCTGAGGAATTGTCCTGAGTGAAAAGCTTTCCTTTATACTGCATCACCCACCTCCTCACACATATATTCCATCTCCCCCTCAGTGCATTAAAGCACGGTTTTATGATCCTCATGCATGTGTTCGAGTGGCTGCAGCGTCCGACGGTAAGAACAGATGCTACAGCGCATCAGAACTACTAAGCTCCTTTGCTTAATGTCAGTGGAGCCGGTGGCAGCATTACAGTGAGCAGAAAACCACGCTGTCATTTAACCTGTAAACTCTAGGTTTTCATTCAGTTTCACTGTACACATAAGTTCCAATAAGGTCAGAATTAAACCAAACATCCAACTGAACTTCTTTTATCATCATGGTTGTCTGATTCAGAGGGAAACTTTTCTGCAATTCAGTCTAAAGCTGCACCATTAGATTCTCCCTTTGATAGAAACAGAAAAGCTCCATCACAGAAGTATTATTCAGGAATTTGGAGATACCAGCAGCCCTCATGAACATTCTCCAAATGCTTTTATCTGACAAAGTTCTCTGCAAAGTGAATTACAAAGTGAATTGTGGTGAAACGTGGGATATTTAGGACGAAGAGTATCTGTTTGCAAAAAAAAAAAAAAAGAGCCAAGCTGGGAAGAAGAGAGAGGATTTGAAAGCGCAGCACTTCCTTGGATGACAAAACCATGGGGTGAAAGGGAGGGAGAGGGGGAGTGGGGGGGGAGAAATCATCTCTGGATTATGCATTCTTGCTGGGTGTGCAAAACAGAGCAAAGGGGGGGAAAAGTTTCTTGAACTTTAGGCGAAGAATCTAAAACCACAAAATTATTTTATTTCTTCTTCCAGTACAAGGTAGACTAACCTGCACCTTACTGTGACAGGAATAATTTATCTACAATAATTTACATAGTATAACAGAGCACACTTGTATGCAACACAGGCCATTGTTTTTGTCTTCTGTGGTTGTGGGAGGGGCTCAGGTACAACACGGTGTGGATTCCACCAGAGACAGCTGCACTGTAAACCAACTGGGATGGAGCTCCAGGGTTCAAGGAGACGTGTTTTAGAGGCAAAAAATTAAAAAATACGCTAAACTATGTGACAAACCTACGTTTTAATGAAACTGAGAAAGAGAACAGAGCATCCAATACACTGAACTAATGATTTATAAACATGAACTCATGAGTTTGATTACTGGCATTCATTTTATTTTACTATTATAAACCAAAAATAGGTCATTTAAATACTTTTAATTCTTTTTCTTTGTAAAAGTGTCGTATTCCTTGTAAATAGCTTCCTGGATTGCATCAGGACTGATGAGCTTGTTACTGGTCTGAATCCAGCAAGGACCCAATTGAACTGCTGCCATTCTCAAAAAAATAAATAAATAAATCACACAGGCTCATGTAAAAATCATTCTATAAACCTTTACTGTTGAGTTAGCATTAGGCTACTCTGTTAATTATATGAAACTCATAAATATCTGGCATAAAAACGCAGGACTTCCAGTGGTCAAATTCAGCAGGAATGTCTTAATTTTTCTGTTGTAGCAGTGATGTGGAAATGATGGTGATGCAGAGGTTTATACGATAACATTTAGTTGATTTAAGTTGTTTTAAGGTGGCAGCATTTCGCCTTGGTCTTAGCTGAGCTTGAACTAGCTGCTAGCTCCATAGACCTGATGAATGTAAACTCTATTTCCCAGAACAAAGTCTGTTCGTTGAGCTACCTACGATGGTTATGATAAAATGTTTCATTTTTATACAGGTATAAAGTTGAGAAAACATCCACTTTAAGTGATGTTTGAAGCACTTCCTGTCATTCATTTCAAATCGTCTCCACAGCAACCTGCTCTCATCCTTAGTCGCATGAATTTACAGCTGTAAAGGATGACCATCAGGACTAATCTATAAAAAAAGGTCAAATGAAATCAAACAGACGCAAGAAAAGCATTGAGGAAAAAAAATTAAAAGGTTAAAAAACTGCCGTTTATTTTAATGTTTTAGAAAATAAATGTGTGTCTAATCTTAATAAACGCAGTGCAAAAACATCTGAACATGTGCTTATCTAGTCTTCCCTCTGCTCTTGCTTTTCCTTTGCAGCATCTCTGCCTTTCTGTTCCTCCTTGAGAGAGAGGCAGGACTCTTTCTCTCCAAGCCTGGTGATGTTCCAGCTGTAATGTGATAACCAGTTCAATAACATAAACAACTGCCAGAATCCTCCAGAGGAAGGATGCAGAGAGCGGGAGTGTGTGTTTCTGAGAGTGCGTATGTGAGTCAGTGGGTGGATGTCTGTAGCGCTCGGTTTTACATGGGAGCGCATGTGGGCTGAAGAGCAGGAGAGGCCTGGGCGAGAGGTGAGGACGAGTCAGCCATTGAACACCATCAAATAAAACGTTATCTAATGCCTGCACTGACACGGCCTGCCAGAAAATAAGTACACTCTTTATCGACTGAAAGCACTGCTGTGTTTTTGAGCGCAAAAAAAAAACACTTCTTCCTGATGCTGTGAGTTGGGTTTGTACATCAGAGCAGAGAAATGTGTTTCAGCTGCACTTTAAAGAGCCATCAGGGCATCTGAATGCTCTCTGAGCACAAGTTTAGTGACTTTAAGACCTTTTAATAGTTCCAAAAGAAGGAAAAAAACAGGCTTTTACAGTTTCTCAAGCTAAAAGGTTTGCAACAAAATAACTTTAAGGAAACATTCTTTTCCAGAAATGCAATTACAGCTGCACATTTTTAGCAATTTGACAACAAACAAAGAAGTATGGCAAACATTGTTAACATTTTACATTTCAGCTAATGGGCCTGGTGTTTGTTGATAAAAATATCTGGTATTTAAGAATGATTCCTCTACTTCATTCTATGGAGGGGGCCAATGTCTCCAAGAGCCACTGGTGTTACTATCCCACCTAAATTCAAATATGGGTAAATATTATTTGCCTTCATCTCAACTAATTTTAATGACTTCAATCTCTGATGAGGATCAGCACCTCCAAGTCTGAGGCCATGGTTCTCCACTGCAAAAGGTGGCTTGCCAACTCCAGGTTGGGAGGGAGGTTCTGCCTCAAGTGGAGGAGTTCAAGTATCTCAGGGTCTTGTTCACGAGTGAGGGAAGGAGGAGGATCGACAGGTGGATTGGGACAGCTGCAGTGATGCAGATGCTGTACCAGTCTGTTGTGGTGAAGAAGGAGCTGAGCCAGAAAGCAAAGCCCTCAATTTACCAATCGATCTACGTTCCAACCCTCACCTATGGTCATGAGCTTTGGGTAATGACCGAAAGAACAAGATCACGGATACAAGCGGCTGAAATGAATTTTCTCCACAGAGATAGGGTGAGGAGCTCGGACATTCGGGAGAGACTTGGAGTAGAGAAGCTGCTCCTCCACATGACCAGTTGAGGTGGTTGGGGCATCTTGTTAGGATGCCTCCTGGCATCCTGGCATTTCAGGCATGTCCTGCTGGCAGGAGGCCCCCTGGTCAACCCAGGACACGTTGGAGAAAGTACATCTTCAGTCTGGCCTGGGAACACCTTGGGGTCCTGCTGGAGGAGCTGCTGGAGGTGGCCGGGGAGAGGACGGTCTGGGACTCCCTAGGTGGGATGCAGCCCCCGCAACATGGACCCGGCTAAGCGGAAGAAGGCGAGGCGACTTCAGTCTCACAAGATTGAATCCCCCTCTCTCCCAATGAGGCGTCTTATTGATATAACCTGACTAAAACGTCTTTAAAAGCCAACATCCTTCTGTTGAACTCTGCATTTGTCTCATTATATTCAGGCCAGATTTCTGGGCTTAACAGAAGCTTTGCTCTGATAATGTATGCATTCTGTAGTAAATTTTTGGCACAATCTAATATAGTGTTAAAGTATTTGTATTTAATCCTTTTATTACCATGCTTTTGGTGCCAACAGGATTGGCAGGCATATTTCTCATTACCATAAATTCTGTATTATTAAAGCAACCTAAAAAATGTCAAAAGTACCAGAAAGCAGAGAAATAGCATTTTTGGCATATAACAAATAATTAAAGGAAGCCGCCAGGACTTGTCACAGACATCATTGTCAGATGAGTCTCAGTACCGTAACTCCCTAACAGTTCAAACAATTATCAACAATGTCTGGAACAAAACACTAGACATTACAGTAAAGATCAAACCAGGTGGCCTTTATATAATTATGGTCATAGAAGGGTTAAAAAGATCATCTGCCTCAAAATATATATTGAAAGTACTCTTGATGTATGTCACCCATTTTAGACTGAGGATTTGGTGTCCAGTGATTTTTATTGGTTTGTCTATTTAACGGTAGGTGGTGCCTACTCAGTCCGTGAAACCTGACCAATCAGACCAAGGCTCAACTAGTCACTTTACACCTTAAGGATTATTTAATTAAAGAGTTTAAAAAGATGAAGCAGGATAGGGGCACCAAAAATACACATTCTGTACCTGAATAATGCTCTCAAACACAAACAGTAATGTGCTCTCCCGTTGAATTACAACCAGACACAAAGTCAAAGCTACATAACACCTAAACATGCAAGCATAAGAAACTGTGCAACTTCTAAGGGCCTGAAAGCGACTGTGATTTTTCCACCTTCCTCCCACCCTTCCTTCTTCTCTCCCTGGAACCTTTCCCAACTCTGAGTAATTGCAATTGTACAACAGAAGAACAGGGATGAAAAAGCAGCCTCTCTCTTATAGCCCCCGTACCTTTCTTCTCCAAATACTCTCTTTCTCCACATTAGCTTGTGGCTATCTTAATGAGCCTTGAGCTGATGGTCCCATAACACCACCACAGCTGTGCAACTGTAAAATGAAGCCACGCCCCAGTAAGACAGAGGTTATATAGATTAAAAATATTCAAATGAAGCCCTAATCTCTCACCATCACGAAAAGTAGATAAAACGTGTGGGAGGAATTTGATGGGAGGAGGCCGGAATGGTGAGCAAGGAAATGGACAATAGCTGCATGACAAATGGTGATAAATATACAGATTTTAGAGAAGGAGAGTTGAAAAGGCAAAAGAAACAGAGAGCCAGGGGAAGTGAGAGAAGCATGGGTATAGCGTTTCAGCTCCTGGCTCGGCTTCTTGCTATTTCAGCTGTGCCGGAGGGCTGGCCAGCAGCCCCTGCTCTCACGCCATCGTAACCCTGTTGGCGTGGTGGCACGGCACATGGGCTGCGTTTACAACCGACAACTGAACATCTACCACCTCTTTTTTTTTTCCTTCTTCCCCCCTCTCTCAAAATGGCAAACATTCATACCCCCTGAATGTGATTGGCATCCAAATGCTGACACAAGTCACAGTTTACATCCAAATCTAATCCGGACCAGATGGATATGTGCCCTTCCATTTATGAGACTGCACAAAAATGCACTGTGGCGACCGAGTTAATCTCACGTCATTTATCTGCGATAAGCGCCATCAATTTTGGCAACACTGCATAAAGACGGAAACAAGAGAGGAATGGAAGCCAGAAAGTAAGTCTGTAATTACAGAGACACGTCAAGGACAAGAACATCTGAAGGAATGTGGTGCTGCTGACATCAAAAAGTGTTGGAATTCCAGCAGAGGAAGAGGTTCCAACAGTGACTATCATTACTTATGCATGCTTGTTGAGGTCTTCCAGCAAGGAAGAATAAATAAGGCCTTACAAGTGTAATAAATTATGTTATTTTAACCACATTATCAAAGTATGCTGTATTACTTTTAATCCCTTTGCGTAGGGCTGGATAAACCTCAGAAAAAGACACTTGCAGTCCAACATTCAGGTTTTTAATCAGTAAAAGGACTTTTCATTATAAAACATGCAGGCAGTACTACATGAACACTGAATCAGAGGTAGTACATGTTCAAAAAAAACTAGAAAAACAGATGGGAGTGCATTTAGAAGTAAAAATAAAGACACCTCATACAGATCCTGTTTTGTTTCAAGGCTTTTTTGCAGTCTTGTAGTTGTGCTCCTTCATCCGAGTCCCAAATTTTATTCTTTCCTTCTCACTCCTTCATTTTAATGGTTGCGAGTGAGTGTTCTCAGAGCTCTCTGGCAACAATACATCACAGGCCTCCTGTGAAACCTTTAGTGAGTGTAGACTGCAGCTTGAGTCATTGAACAGAGGAGCCTTAATCTAAGCTGAATATAATGCTGTCGATTTTGATTTTCAGTAATCCTCCCGGTGTCGGCCGCTCTTACTGGATTTCCGGCAGCGTCGGTAACCTTAACATCCAGAAGTGTTATGAAAGACCGAGTTTGTGGTTATGAAATATTTCACACGCATGCGATGCAGTGACAACAACTTCATTGCTGATGCATTAAAAACTAGGGCAGGTTGTGTATTTCTAATGAAGCTCAGGAGGACGGTACGGCGTGTGAAAGCTTTAAGTTGTGCGTTCTGTTACCAAGCTGAACGCTACAGAGCAAAACAATAATCCAAGATGTTAATCCTCCAATGGTTATGATAAAATGACTGCATAAACATGTATACTGGAACAGATCAATGGAATTAACTTGAGCAAATTGCAGTTTTTGCATTTCAATCACATTAATGTGTCATTTCAAGCAACATTACCAAATGTAGATAATACATACATTATAGCAGAAATGGAACGTGTATTAAAGAAAATAACATAAATCCCTTTTCAATTTTACATTTCGTGCCATTTATTTCCTTTATCTCTTGAACAATTTTACATTTGGCTCGTGAGAGAATATGAAATAAAAGTGCTGAACTGCTGAAGGCGCTGAAATAAAGGGATTCAAGTAAGTGGATTTTGATACCAAGGCCTCATCAAGGTCAAGCCAGACTTGGTTTTATGCAGGGAAACATCCTTGAGATTGCTTTTACATGGTGCTCAAGCTTCTGTTAATAAAGGCTAATCCTTTAAATTGCGTTGCATTTAACCTACACAGATGCAGTAAGTTGTGTCTTGAACTAGAACCACTGGCTTCTGATCGCAGCAAACACTACGGCTTTGCAATATGACAAATACGTCAACAAAATTAAATGTCTGTTGTTTATTTAGTGGCGTCAGAAAATACAGTATTTTAATTTCTTTGAATGATGATTTGCAGTGGTCATATGGGATAAGATTTGTGCCAAAAGGATCAACCAGAAATACAGTCACACACTAAAAACACCCAAGTAAGCAACCAAAAACAACATTTCAGAAGCAAAAAAAATCACTCAAAACAAAATTTACTAATTCATAAGTAAATATATTTCTAAACAAATCCATATTTTTACTTCTTACCAACTCATATGTAATACCTTGTTGCTTCTTACTTAATTTTGTGTTACTCAGATCATTCAGGCTTTTATTCTGAAGGGGTATGTTTTGGTTCTGCTGCTTTAGGTTGTTGCTTATGCTTTTGAAAGAACGTCTCAGTGGGAGGGGCTTTTCAGTGCTTCGATCTCATTGGTTGTGAAGGAAACCTTCACTCTTTCAAAAGCAAAAACCTAGAGCAGAAGCAAAATCGAGGAAGATAATTCTTCCACATGAAAAGACATCTGCAGCTGGAAAGCGTACAATAAAGCATTTGTAGCTGAATGTGGAAATAAATGGTCTGCAGTCAAAGATTATAAAGCAACATAAATAAAAGGAGAAAAATAATTACATACAAATGACTACTCTTCATTTGTGATCATTTCCATGGAGTGATTATATAAACTATTCACTGAATTTACAGAAAATGCATTAAATTGTGTTCTATATCATTAATAGGATATGAAAGGACTTCTATCAGGATATGAGACTCCGGTCAAACCACTCAGCCCTTTCACACATTTGACTAGCTTTGCATCAGGTGACCTCTTGATCCGTAAAGATTATACATCTATATAAAAAATATAACCTAATCTGGATGAAGCACAGCAGCAGAGCCCAGAAAAAACCAAAGGAGCAGACAAAAAATTAACTGAGAAGCCTTAAAACCCCTGAGATAAAAATCACAGAAAGGAGCAGATTCCTGCTCATTTTACCATCCATTATCAAAATAAACGTTCCATGTACGTTCATTCACTCATCTGTTACTATCTCATAATCAAATCTGGGTCAGTAGAGATTTCCACTACAGCTACATGGCTGGTTTTGTTCTTGTGAATACTGGATATATTAGGAGCTGTGAACAAGTTATTTTTAGTATAAAAAAGGGATTTACCACTAGTTTCTTTTCTTTTAGTGCATATTTGCCTAACATTTATGTAACAAGTCTTTATAATAGCTAGGCACTGAGAAAATAGAGCAAAGGAGTTTAAAAATGTGATACTTTCTTTTTTTAATCGTCTGAAGACATTCACTTGCCACTGACCTTTCAGATTACAACACAGACTCTGAAGAGTTCAGGCCACCCTGCAGCCTGAACCCAGCACCCCAGAATCTGTTGTTTAAGGACACGGAGGAGGAATTCTCTGCTGCCGTCTGTTTATGTGGGAAATGAATGGAAAGTTTGTGGTAAACCAAAGAGAACGGGACTGAGTTGAAGTTGAAGAAACAGAGCAGAGTCTGAAAAAACAGGAATTTTGGGATCAAACGTTTTCTGTAAACTTGCAGGCTGGAAGTAGCTCTGATGTAAACGAGGACCAGCAGCGGCCACTCATCAGGCTGATGCAACAAAACAACTATTTATTTTGTCATTTTCATGCCAGCTACATTTTCAAGTTTCACCTTCAATTTGTACATCACCAATCTGATCAATCTCTGAAAAATAAAATAGATATATGTCATGTTTTATCATAATAATGCAATAAATATAATAATGACAAAAGGCTATTTCATGCCTGTTACCCGTCTATGGTTCAATGAGTGATTTGAGGTTTGCATGTTCAAACTGTGATTAAAAACAAGACATTTTGTACCAAAAGTTGTCATTGAATGTCTAATTTTTCATAGCTTCCGTTACTTTGTATTTTATTGTAAAAGTTCGGTGCTTTAGTCATGGTTAGACACAGTAGGGGAAATAAGTATTTGGTTTTCCCACTTCCAAAGAGTGGAGACTTTTTATCGTAGGAACACCTCAACTGTGAGAGACAGAATCTAAGAAAAGTCCTGAAAATCTAACTGGAAGGGTTGTCAATAATTCATTTGAATTTTATTGCATGAAATAAGTTCTTGGTCCTCTAACAACCAGCACAAATTCTGAGTCTCACAGACTTAAGAAGTCCTCCTAAACTCCCCTCGTTACCTGTATTAATTGCACCCATTTTAACCCGTTACCTGTATAAAAGACACCTGTCCATATCAGTCTCCACCATGGAGACCAAAGAGCTGTCTAAAGACACCGGAGTAAAAGTTGTAGATCTACACAGGGCGGGGATGGGCTACAGGACAACAGTCTAACAGCTTCATTAGAAAAAGGAAAAAACTCCAGATGACTGTTAGTCTCCCTCAGACTGGAGCTCCATGAAGTTCTGGTCTGGTAGAGAATCAGTGATCAGGAGAAAGATGAGGGATCAGCCCAGAACTACAGGAGAGGACCTGGTCCATGACCTGAAGAGAGCAGGGACCACAGGGTCAAAGGTCACCATTAGTAACACACTAGAGCCATCAAGGATTAAAATCCTGCAGTAGGCCCTCCTGCTGAAGACAGAATATGTCCAGGTCCATCTGAAGTTTACCAGAGACCATCTGGATGATCCAGAGGAGGTCTGACCTCTGGAAATGTAAAGAAAGGTTTTGGTCCCAAATATAAAGTTCTATTTTATATTGTATCAAGTACTAACCTCATGCAATAAAATGCAAACTACTTAAATCATACAATTCTTGATTTTTTTTTGTTCATTCCGTCTCTCACAGTTGATGCACTCACGATGAAAATCTCCACTTGAAAAATCAGTGCTGTATCAAATACTTATTTTCCTCATTGTGATTTTGTCATTAGAAGTACAATCTGTGGCTCGTTGAGTTTAGAGAATATTCCATCTATAGCTTTGTTTATGCTCCTTCTCCTCCTACACGAGACTGAGTCCAACCTATGAACCGACTGCAGCTGCTTTTATGTATTTTGTATAAAAAACTTATGTTTCCTTGATATTCTGTTAAATTCATTGTGTCTTAGAGCAGGGGTCTATTAAAGGAAATACTTTCCATCATTAACCTCTAATAAAAACCAAAATCTTATGTAAAACTTTAATTGCTTTAGCATTACATCACCCTATGAACCACAATAAAGAGTTGTGTGTCCATGTTGTAACCGCATCTATGGTGACTGAAAATTGTGTGGAAAGAAAAAGTTGCTTGTTCAAACCAGACAACCAGATTTCATCTAACGTCAGTTTGAAACCTCAGATTGTGCTCTCTATGATTTAAAAGCTTCAACTTTGCATCTCCAGAGGACCAGAACTCCGTTATTCTCCTGTGACACGCAGAAACCCTAATAATTTACATCAGGTTCGGACTCCATCTACCCGTTATGTTAATACAAATAGAACATCATCAACCTACAGACAGGATCCCCGTTTCTCAGCTGGGGCTGACAGGTCACAGCGTCACCGCTGTTTGCTGTCAGTTCCCCGACAATCAGCTGTTAATGACGTTATCATGCCGCCTCCACTCCGGATCGCTCTGCTCAACGCTCGCTCCATTGCTAACAAATCTTTTGCGCTGAACGAACTTTTCTCCAGTGAAGGTCTGGACCTGTTCTTCATTACTGAATCCTGGCAGAGGCAGAGTGAATTTGTCCACCTAAATGAGCTGTGTCCCCCCGGCTGTGCAGTCACTGGGACTCCACGCGTGGACCGCCGTGGTGGAGGACTGGCCACAGTGCACTGGGACAGCTGCTCATGTAGGACAGTGGACACTGAGATATTTCCCTCCTTTGAGTCTCAGGTGCTCAAGGTTGGTTCTTTTAATTTATTTTATTGTGTTTTAATCTACCGTCCTCCTGGTCCTGCTGCTGCTTTTCTTTCTGATTTTACTGAGTTTTTATCTTCTATTATTAGCTTTGAGAAAGTTTTAATGATTGGAGATTTTAATATTCACGTGGATGACTGTAGCTGTAGCACAGCAGCTGATTTTTTATCCATTACTGACTCTTTTAATTTTATTCAACATGTCTCTGGTCCTACACACACACAAGGCCACACCCTGGACCTTGTTTTCTCACTGGGCCTAGATGTCACTGATTTGCTTGTTTTTGATGCTCATGTGAGTGATCACTGGTGTGTATCTTTTAACCTTAGCTTCCCATTGGACCCAGTTCCAGTTAAACGGAAAATCACAAAGAGAGTTTTTACACAGGACGCTGCTCAGAAGTTCTGTGATTTATTTGATCCATCTCTGCTGAGTGAGTGCTCTGATGTAAATGCTGCTACACAGAGTTTTAATCAACATTGTGCTGATATTCTTAATTTAGTGGCCCCCCCTGAAAACTTCTGTTGCTCCTCTTAAAAAACCTTCTCCTTGGATTAATGAAACTATTCGCAAATCCAGAAGAATCTGTCGTCAGGTGGAACGTCTGTGGAAATCCACTAGACTGGAGGTTCACAGACTTCACCTCAAAGAACTCTGGCTCGCTTTAAATGAATCTATAAAAAAATCCAGAAAAGAATATTTCTCTCATCTCATTTCCTTAAATCAGAAGAACTCTAAGGTCCTGTTTTCCACCATAAACTCTCTTGTTTCACCTTTGACCCCTACAGCACCTGTGTCCTCTAAAAATGACTGTAATGACTTTCTTCAGTTTTTCATGACAAAGGTCAATAACATCAGAGGAAGCATCTGTCCATCCACACGTCACCATTCGGTTTCTAGCATTCAGCCCACTCAGTCTCTGAGAGTGTTTGACCCAGTGACCTTATCTGACCTTTCACCTATCATTGACAGAATGAAACCATCTACCTGTCCTAATGACACCCTTCCTGTTCTGTTGTTTAAAAAGGTTTTTCCTGTCATTGGTCCTTGTATCGTAGACATCTGTAACTCATCACTCTCATCCGGTGTGTTCCCTAGCTCCTTTAAACACGCTGTCGTTGAGCCGTTATTAAAAAACAATCTGGATCCAGCACAGCTTAATAACTACAGGCCGATTTCAAAGACTCCTTTTATTTCTAAAGTCTTTGAGAAAGTTGTGGCAGAACAGCTGATTTCTTTTATGGAGAAATATGAGATCTTTGATCAGTTTCAGTCCGGTTTCAGAAAGCTCCACTCCACAGAAACTGCATTACTAAAAGTCTCTAGTGATATTTTGATGTCAGCTGACTCTGGAGCATCCACTGTCATGGTTCTCCTGGATCTTTCCTCAGCATTTGACACCGTAGACCACAGTGTTCTGATTAACAGGCTTCATGATACTGTTGGTGTATCTGGTGTAGCCCTAGAGTGGTTCCAGTCCTACCTTTCAGATAGAACTTTTAGTGTCTTTGCGAACCAGATCATGTCTGACTCCCAGAACCTGACCTGTGGGGTACCACAGGGTTCAGTGCTGGGCCCTATCCTGTTCATTTTGTATATTTTCCCCCTAGGCCAAATGATCAGACAGTTTGCTGATGTGTCTTATCATTTTTATGCTGATGATATTCAGCTGTACTGCTCATTTAAACCGTCTGAATATTTTAAGTTGTCTTCTCTGTTAAAATGTTTTAACGACGTCAAACAGTGGCTTAGTGACAACTATTTACAGCTGAACTCTGATAAGACTCAATCATTAATTTTTGCTCCAGAGAACCAAATGAGTGATATTAAGCAGCACCTTGGTTTTCTGGCTGCTTCTGTTAAACCAAACGTCAGAAACCTTGGTATCATTCTAGATTCTGCCATGTCATTAAAGGGACATTCACGAACATTAATCCGTAACTGCTTTTTTCAATTGAGAAATATCTCTAAGATCAGAACTCTAGTGTCAAAAGCAGAACTAGAGATGATTATTCATGCTTTTATTTCATCTCGTCTGGATTATGGTAACAGCCTTTTTACATGTCTGAACAAGAAAGATCTGTCTCGCCTCCAGTCAGTTCAGAATGCTGCTGCAAGGCTTTTAACCAACACACGTAAGAGTCAGCATATTACTCCAGTTTTAAGATCCCTGCACTGGTTACCAGTGCATTTTAGAATTCATTTTAAACTTTTAGTTTTTACTTTTAAAGCCATGCGTGGTCAGGTCCCTGTTTATATTTCAGACCTTTTAAATCCCTACAGTCCTCCTCGTAGTCTGAGGTCTGCTAGTCAGAGGCTGTTGGAGGTTCCTAGATCACATTTTAAGTCCAGGGGAGATAAATCTTTTAAAGTAGTGGCTCCAAGATTATGGAACGCTTTACCTCCTCCTCTGCGTAGCCTGGATTCTGTTGACTCTTTTAGGAAACAGTTGAAAACTCATTTATTCAGGCTCGCTTTTTACTGATTTTAGGTTGCATGATGTTTTTGTTTTATCATGTTTTTATTTGTGTTTTATCATGTTTTTATTTTGTGTTTTATCATGTTCTTATTTTGCATTTTATCATGTTCTTTTCAAGTTTTTATTTTGTGTTTTATTATGTTCTTATTTTGCATTTTATTATGTTCTTTTCAAGTTTTATCCTTTGTGTTTTTATAATTGTTTTATTGTAAAGCACTTTGTGGCCATTGGCCTGAGAAAGGTGCTATATAAATAAAGTTATTATTATTATTATTATCTCGAATTCTTACATCCATTAGTGTAACAGAAATAAGGATGAAATGATGAAACTGTTTGGGTAGAAATCTGGACATTAAAAAAACAAGACAACTTGATAATCTAGTTTGCTACTTTGTGTAAATTCTATCACGTTTGAGTTGGGTGAGCTTTCGTTTTTTATAAAGCTTTCCTAAAATATACCAGAGTATATAAAATTACTATCTGCCCCGTAAGGTTTGTAAAAATATTATTACTGCATATAATTGGGAGCATTTTAATGGTTTCTAATCTTTTTTAATTTGTCGTTTTTTCTTTTTAGATAAAGATGAACTTAACTAATATTTTATCATGACTAAGCATCATGAAACGAAATGAATTACATCACAAATAAATAACAAACGGTTTATAACATTACGGTGATGTATCAAAAGCAGCATGTCATTTTAAAGGCACGTTAAGCAGTTTTAGCTCGTCTTTAGCACCCCCTAGTGTCCGTTTTAAATCACCGTTGTAAAAGCAAACTGTTGACTCCTCCCCTCGCTGTGCTCCCGTGTTTTCAAACATCAGATAAAGGTCTTCTTTGTTTCTTTGGAGGCTCCTCCATGATGAACGCGTACAATAGATCTCTTAGCTCAGATCTATGATGTCTGTGTCTTCAGCTTGTCTGTCCTGAGCAGGTTCTCAGGTGGAAACATGGATTACCGTAAAGCGTTACCGTTTCTTGTGAGATACGTGACTTTGTGAGACTTCAGGGCACCGGACCAGAGACTCAGAAGTTACAAACGTGGTATTCTGATCCAAGCAGCAGATGGGGCTGACTGACTTTTCATTAACCCTGTAAAGGGTCAGATTAACACAGACTAGCTCAAAGAAAAGATTTTAAAAAATGAAAAAGTGACATAGTGTGCCTTTAAAGGGTTTTGCCTAACGGAATGTTGTTCTTTCAGATCTGTACCTGTTGAAGACTTGATCTAAATTTTATTTTTAGGGCACACCAAGGGAAGCAGGAGTTTTTATATTTCTTCCACCTCTGTAGACCAGTACAAGCTCTCAACAGCATCCAGTCAGCTGTGGTCCTGCTTGTTCTTTCATTGTGTCCCGTAGTCTCCACAACGATCGCATACTGTTTTCTATGGTTCCAACTCCTTCTGATGTGACAAGATGAGCGATTGATGGATTTGGCTGATGATAAGCGTTCTGACACTAAAGAAACTTTAAAGTCATTTTAGAAGACTTTTTAAATGGGTTGTGAATTCATAGAGCAGAGAATGAGCCATGGAGTCAACATGGTGGAGCTTTTGTTTACCATAAAATATTTTCCTAAACAGCGAGGAAAGAATACAGCTGCAGGAATGGTAGCAGAAGAAGAGTTGACTGGAAGTCATACACAAGTGTTATCAAAATTGTAACTTATTTGCATACTAATAAATTCAAAGCACCTCTGGATACTGTAATGATAATAATGGATTAGATTTATATAGGGTGTTTCCAGGCACTGCGTATAACTGAATTACCGCTAATCCCTAATACACAGAGACATGTCTGGCTTTCAAAACTCTAGCTTAAGATCTGTAAATGCTTGATGTGTAATTTTGCATTTAAAAATACAACTTTGAGTCGTTTTGCCCCAAAATAAAGCACTTTAGATTTTTAAACAAGTTTAACAGTTTTTTTAAAGCAGATCAAAGCGAGGTGCATTTCAGAGTTCCTCTAAATCTGAGTCACTCCAAGAGCTCTGCTGAAAATGGTTATGTATAAAAACTGAATCATTCATGTTTGTTAAATATTTATTAGTTCTGAAGAATATGTGCCGAGATGTTGGACATTTATTGACTGCCCCCAGAAACCGATGCTATAGAATCTCTGACTTTACTCAAATTAACACGAGTAAAGAAAGACAACCTGCATCATACTGCAGCTTCAGAGACTTTTAGAAAATTCATCTTGAATAATTAGGATTTTATGAAGGTTTGACTTCGTCAGATGGTGGTTTCCGTTTTAAAATCAGGGACATAAAAGCAGCCGTCTGATGACTCCCTTTCTGACGATTATTGATCATTACTTAAATAAACCAACTTTGTACGGCTCTCAGAAGACAGATAAACACATCATCCTCACAGATAAAAGCTTTTTGTGCAAATAAAACACACACATGTAATATTCATCTTCTCAAAAGCTTGTGCTTAAGATACGTGATGAAGTGATCATTTGCAGGATTGCTTTTTAATGCCATTACCTTTGCTGCTGACTTTATTGACCTCTGCACATCTAGAGGTCACCTGTCAGTGTTGGTGGAAAGGAAGGCTCCTTCATGAAGAAAAAAGATCACTGATCACAAACAAGATGTCATCAACTTCTTATCTGTCCTCTGCAACGTTTGTGTTTTAGGGTAAAACACTGAACCTCCACATTGTCTCCAATATGATTTGGATAAAAAAGCAGTTAAATGCATGTGCAAAAAAAAAAAAAAAAAAAAAA
>SSNR01000068.1:2305265-2330845 GCA_006937965.1 Callopanchax toddi | reverse complement strand
AAAAAAAAAAAAAAAAAAAAAAGAGTCAGGACAGCTCTGCTATCTTCTCAGCAAAAAGCCCAAAACGTACCAGAAAACTTTCCCTCTCAGATTGTGTTTCTTTTCCCGTCAGTTTCTTATTTTGTCTGCAGGAAAAATAGCTGCTCAACCCAAAACGTTAAACCGTCAGAATCAGATCCTTCACTGGTCTGAGGAGCACATCCTGGTGTCCGGCTTGACCTTTATTAGGCTGTGGGCGGAGCTTTGCTGTTTGATGGCATAACTTTTCAGTATTAGTGTTGATGGATGATTTACTTCCTGTTATTTCTCAGAACACATGAAACGTTTCATATGGGTGTGTGAAAAAAGAAAAACACTCCAACTTTGGTAGAACATGTTAAAAGAAATAATTCTGCATAGAATGCAAAGAGGTTCACCAAGATTCTGCTGCAAAAAATGTATGTTTTTTTGTTGTTTTTGCAATGCAGTAACAAAAATTTACTTTGCCACCAACTTCTATGAAGGTTTCTGAATAATCTTTCTAATGAACTGAAACTAAGGCTGCAACAATCAGACTAAATACCATTTGGCTGCACATTACTGGGACAAAATGACTGTCTGCACTGCAGTACAAATTGTGATATAAAGTAAAATATATAATAAATTACAATAAAATATGACTTGACAGGTCTAGAAAGATTTTCAGGAAGTCGAGCGTCATGTAAAAGTCCTTCTTTGAGAGCATGTTGGTTTAAGTCCATCAAACAAAAAGTAGATTGATGCTGTGACCTGATACAGATTTAGAAAGGGAAATTTATGAGCGTAATACACTAGCTGTCTCACAATGACACCTCTATATTCTTATTTTACTCTAGCATCAATTTATGCATAAGATGTATTTTGTTTTGGATGGTTTTCAGGTCTGGATTTGCATTTGTTATACACAGCTTTGTGTTGCCAATTCAAGCGATTAAACAAATGACCAGTGTGGCATTAGACATGACGTTCATGGTTTGGGTTAGCATAACCCTCGATTTCATGCAAACAATATTTAAATTTTTACTTTTAAATTTTGTCCATGGATAAACTTTAATGTCAACGCTGAGACAATTTATGATTCAAACTTTTAAATAATTGTCTTCATCTGCTACACAATTTCACTTTAGTTATTTAGTGCTTTCAGATATAAATGAGGCATGAAGTCGTAATAAGACTGAATACCGATGTTTCTGTGAAAATGTTCTAAACCAGCTTTTAGTGTTACTTGTACAAAAAGAAGACTGACTGAAAGTTGATCCACCTACAAGCCTCCTGACTGACCATCACTTTAGGAGCTCAACCAGACTACAGTTTATCCAACACATTAGGGATGCACCAATGCCAATATCACCATCAGGTATCTGTCCCGTACCATAAAAATGCTCTGAAACTACAGGACTTGTTACCCGTGTGATGAGAGCTTTTTCCCCTGACAGCATTAGCTTTTGTGACTAAAACTAATCAGCATTTTTGTCCAAAAGATTAAGACTAGAACCAAAGTGGTGCCAAAAACACCTCTGGCCCTAACCCGGTAAACAGCAATAAGGCACCATAAAGTGAATACATGCCACTAATGTACGGTAGTGAGCTGAACAAACCACCTGACTACAGTGTGATTAGGCGGCCAGGAGCTATGTCAGCAGTGTGGAGGTAAGTTAACAAAGGTGACCAAAGTAGGGCAGACTGCAAATTATTGTCCCGTCTTCCTCCGCCTATCCAGGTCCGGGTCGCAGAGGCAGCATCCCAACCAGGAAGTCCCAGACCGTCCTCTCCCTGGCCACCTCCACCAGCTCCTCCAGCAGGACCCGAAGGCATGTATTTTTTCCAACATCTCCTGGGTCGACCCAGGGGTCTCATGCCAGCAGGACATGCCTGAAACACCTCCCCAGGGAGGCGTCCAGGAGGCATCCTAACCAGATGCCCAAACTACCTCAACTGGCTCCTCTTGATGTGGAGGAGCAGCGGTTCTACTCCGAGTCTCTCCCAAATGTCCGAGCTCCTCACCCTATCTCTAAGGCTGAGCCCGGCCACCCTGCGGAGGAAACTCATTTTGGTCGCTTGTATCCACGATCTCGTTCTTTTGGTCATTACCCAACACTCATGACCATAGGTGAGGATTGGGACGTAGATCGACCGGTAAACAGAGAGCCTTGCTTTCTGGCTCAGCTCCTTCTTCACCACGACAGACCGGTTCAGCGTCCATCACTGCAGACGCTGCCCCAATCCACCTGTCGATCTCCCTCCTTCGTGAACAAGACCCCGAGATACTTTAACTCCTCCACTTGAGGCAGGACGTCTCTCCCAACCCGGAGTTGGCTAGCCACCTTTTTCCGGGCGAGAACCATTTTCTCAGAATTGGAGGTACTGATCTTCCAAGTTATGTTAAACAATTACGTATGTTCAGCAAAATTAACTTAGTGAAGTTAATTTTAAAGAGTGTACTGTCATTTATTAGTACTCGTATCTGTACTCAAATACAAGTACTCATATTCGTGTTTTTTTTTTTAAGTGGTATCGGTTATCCCTAACACAGATGCAGCAAAGTCAAAAACATTATTAAATTACTTCACAATTGCCTCCAGCTTCCACAGCCATAATCCCAAAAAGTGTTTAATCATTTAAGACTTTTTAAAGTACACTGTTCAAACACTTCACAGGAATCATACATCGCCCTCATGGTGGGTCGACATCACCCTTCCAACAACCTCCAGAACCTCTTCCTCTCTCCTCTTCATCTGCTCATTACCTTAATTGATGTTTAACCTGTAGATCAGCAGCTGATGATGGCTCAATTAAGAGCTTGCTGGAAGACGGGGATTAGTTCTGCGGTTTGTTTTCTTACAGCAACAGATTTGCTGGACCCTAATCCTTTACTTTGGCCTGCGAAGGTCAAAACACAGAAACCACATTGGCAAACGCTTACAAGCAGAATGAGTAGAAATGAAAAACATCTCGTTTATAGCTGGGAATCACAGCTGGGTGTAATTCATAATTGTTTTCATTATCAAATAATTGACTGTTTTCTCAGCCATTAGGAAAAAGGTCAACAAAATGTCAACAAATAATTAAAAATGCCCATTGACTTTCTCCCTACAGGTGGATAAAAACGTCCCTTGGAGCAGGCTGTGAGGCTTTCAAGTCCCGGCATAAGAACACAATGAAATGGACTGAAAGCCAATCTGGAAGGACGCTCAGATCCTGCTTTTCTCCCCTCCTCTCTTCTCCTCTCCAAGTGTTCCCAGCTGGTATGAAAATAAAAGCTGGTAAATTACAGCCGAGCTCAGAGTAGAGCAGGTTCGCGCTTTGCCAGAAATACTCAAACCAGTAAGGGAAGAGTCGCCATGATGTCTTAAATTGCCATCGGTTGTAGCCTAGAGAGACAAAGTGTGTTCACGTTGAAGACGTTTTAGGGTTGTTTCTCATCTCTGGCTGAAGACCAGATTTCCAGCAAATCATTCGATCATTTCATCCTGTTAGGTCATTGTCAAATTAAATGCTTTTCAAAATAAGTTACTATAGTCTAGAAAGTCTAAGTTTTAATGTGCAAAAACAGAAACCAGCTAAATTATTTAAACTATATCAAAACAAATGAAACCTTTAAATGCTGAAGCAAAAGCTTTAAATGTTTGATATATTTAGAACAAGAATTTTGTACTAAAAATCAAAGTAATTCACTAAATATCAGTTTTCTCCTAAAACGGCCAACTGATTAAACCTTGGGATGAGAACCATTTATAGTGATGCACTGATTCTGGTTTTGAGGGTCGATTCCGATCCCTGATTTTTGCTCAGCTCTGATTTGCAGAAACCATTTTGTGGTCAGATCATATCTATGACTGATTATTGGCTGAAACAAAAGCTCCTCCTCCTGAACATCAAAACCAATCTGGGAGTCATGTGACTTTGGTCAAAAAGCCTCGCTTTGTTTGCTCCTAATTTGCAGGTGAAGGTGAAAATGAAACTAATCCAAGCCTGAAACACACTGAACTCCTCCACTCCAGCTCAGAAACCACCAGGAGACGCGAATCCTGCCTGGTCTGGTTCCTGCACTCTGCACGAAGCTTCTCAGGCTTCAAGCACAGAAGGGAGGCCATTTTGAAATCCCAGCAGGGGGAGAGTGGATTGTGAGGTGATGCTCGCTGCTGCTACTTCTCACATTAAGTGGCTGATGGTCTCCTCTTTGTACAGAAACACCTTTGGCTTTAACTTCCATTAGGAGAGAAAGAGTGAGGACATTTCTTCCCTCCTTCAATGTGCCGGGGTACAGCGTTACCCTGCAATGATTGAATCATAGCCATAATAGCAGAAGGCAGAGACCTGCTGTGTAGCTGAGTTCTTCCTGTTCTCCTCGCTCAGCGTGGGAACAGCCGAGGACAAAATCTGCCCTGAAATCAGCACATAAAAGAGGCCATGAAAGCAACACGAGCAGAGCAGGTAGTAATTGCTCCTTTCTGCTCCTTTTCCTTTCCATCCATTTAAGCATGGCTTGTGGAGTGAGGCTTTCAGTTTGACAGCAGTGAAGGGGGCATGCTTGTCTAACCTGGCATACAAGAAAGGGTTTTCTGCCGTTGTAGGACGAGAGCGCGGTTCAGCTGCAGGGGAACACACCGAAAGCGCACGGCCAGCACCGATGCTGTGTTATCGGACATGGCTAAGGTTGAGTTGAAGAGGTAAACAGGTAAATCAATGAGGTGGCAGGTGACTCACCCTTCACAACATGGTAGCTGCAGTGAAACAGCTCGCCTCTTTTCAGAAATGAGACTCTCTGCCTTCCCTTTCTGTCCAGAATCTTTGGGTACAGACAGATGAAACCTTTAGCCTGAACAACAAACCAACTGATTATTGACAATCAGACCTCAGTTAGTGAGCACAAGTTCTCCAAGGTCCAAAATAAAAATCTAAAGTTACGGCTAAAAGGAAAGTTCTGGGGAAACAATGAAATCACAAAGAATCACATGCTTAGTCATTAGTAAGGCTTCAGTCTGATCTACTGGTTCCTGACTAACTGGCATTTTATAATAAATCTGATTTTATTACAATTGAATATGACCTGAATCTGGAGCTGAAATGATCTGGACTGGTTGCTTTATTCAGCTCTTTGAGATGACTTGACCTGGTGCTTTATAAATAAAGTGGATCCAATAGCAACCTCTGCAGAACTGAATAAATCTACAGCTTAAACAATTTATTAGATTTACAAAAATCTGTTGCATATTTTCACAACATTTTCCCTCTTTGTCCAGTCAGGCTGAAATGTCCTTGGTCCTTTAACTGTCAGTTAGTTCCTGAACTAAAGTTCTCAGTATTCAGACCCTCATGTGAAATGACCTCCAAGTCTCTGTGAAGATCAGACGTTGCATCATCAGCAGGTGAATTTGGTTTCAGACAGACCAAGATCTACCCCTTCCAACGCAAAATGCTAACACACTTCTGGGAAAATGAAGTAAGTGATGCAAAATATTTGATGTTAGGCTCTCAGCGTGGCCCAAGATTTGACGGAAAAAACTACTGTTGACTCTTCAAACATGATTCATTTGTGATGTTCAATGAGATCATGACACAAATGGTCCATGGCAAGCAGCAGAGATGGGTCTGCAAGATTATAAGAGATGTGCATAAGAGATGTGCATCGAGTCAACAGGCTGCAGGAGAAACTGAACTTTCAGACTCATCTAGAGCATCCAGCATCACTAGTAAAGAATTAGGGTTAATAACTTTATAAGGGTCAGATTGTATTTTAAAAACCCAGTTAAAGTGTGGATTTGACTTCAGAAATGTCACCAGTCTGTATCAGAAATGAAGCTGATGCAAGTGAACACAATATATCTTTAGTCTTATTGGAATTACTCAAACTGTGCTTCTGATTTGTTTGGCACCAAAAAAAATGGATGTTTGATTTTCAGAAATATAAATACTAAGATTTTTTTTAATCGTGTTTTTTAACTTAATTACCTGGTTTATCAAAAAAAATGGTCGACTTTGAAATTATTTCTATTAGGATAAAACTCAACTGTATTAACTTCTTTAAACAGTCTTTTATAACAATAATGATAATGTGTTATTTTATTTATATAAAAGTCATTTTAAAGGTTTTGAGCCGAGTTGTCCTGTGAGCTCCGGTTTCCATCACTAGGATTAAACAGACACGTTTTTGACTCGCTCAATGATTTCTCACGTTTCAACAGGTATAAATCCGTTCTTTTATCAGAACATACAGGAAGTGTTAAACATAGCTTGACTCTATTGATGATATTGATAAATGTCAACTCGGTAAGTGATGAATGGTTGACATAAAGCTGAATACATGAATCCATTACTTCACCCAATGAAAACGAATGAGAAACTAGAGCAACTTCACAGCCACATATTAAAGTCATTACATAATAAACTGAATTATTTGGGTTCCTTAAAGCTTAAAAAGTTAAAAATGACTTTGATTGGTAAATGTATGTGTGAGATGATCAGCAGACAAATCACTGCCTGGTGAAATGAATCCTCTGAAACAACCGTCCAACCACAGGTGTTAACGCGTCCACGAACATCCGGGCTAGGAGGACTTAATTATTATGTTCTGATCCATACAGGAGGCTGCACAGCTGTGCATTTAGACACGCTCACACACTTCATCCTGCCCCTGACAGACTCTGACAATCTCTAATGTCTGAAGAGCGCGACAAATCACTGCCTGTCTTTGAAATTCTGCTGGGGAAAAAAAGCACCAGGAGAAAACGATTGTGCTTCTTCACATTCAGACTGAAGTCACGTGAAGTGAAGCATTAAAACAACCAAGCAGACCAATTTCATGATGAAACCCTGAATCTGAGCATTTAGATTCTGTATGTTTCATTTTAAAAGACTATTTTCAGCAGGAAAAGCCATTTCCTTGTGTTTCGCCCTGGAGGTTTACTCTATCAATAAAGGCAGAGAACAGCTTCGCCTGCAGTCACGCTTCTCAGGAACACAAAAGCACATTACTAGAGCTGAGACCATAAGTTATCTTGAGCTTAAGCCTCCTTTTCACGGAACAAGTCCAGCTACAATATTATGTTCAATATATGGATTGTGACACAGTGTGCGAGTACATGCTTGAAGGGGAGAGTGCTCCAGAGGTTTAGAGACTCCAGTGTGAAACTGAAAAGAGTGGTATCAGATTGCACACCAAAGTGCCCCATCAGCTTTTCTGCTAACCATTTAAGATGCACAAGAGCCAAACTGAGGAATCTGAAGGTGAAGATGATGGTCATGAAGGACTTAACAAACGCCAGAACTGGGTCATCAATGTGATCTCACCTCCACGGGGAAAAAAGGAGGAGATAAGAGAGCAGCAGGGGGGTCGGAGCTCCCATTAACTTTAACATCATGACAATGTCAGAAAACAGCTTTTTTTTCTGCTCATCAGCTAAAGTTCAGATTGTGCTCACACCGAAGGTGGTTGGTATACATCTATCCTTTAATTTATTTATTATTTGGTTCATTTTTATGCCTTTATTATTAAAATATAAACTAAAAGTTGATTAGTATGCAACACGACTTTAGGGAAACACTGAACTTATGGACTCCTTGTGGCTCTCTGCATGTTTGGTGGGATCTGAACTGTGTTGAAGACCTGATCTTAAAACCCTTACAGCCTCAAACGGGGGGCAAAGTGCCCAACAGGTCTCTGCTTATTTCCAACTAAAGAAATCAGACGGACGACAGAAGATCTGATACCAGCAAGCTGAGTTTTCTGGATTAAGTTCTGACGAGCTTTTGAAGACTTTTTACATCAGAGTGTTCATTTGTTGCTCCCTCAGATGAAGCCGTTTGATTCAGCCTGGTGAGAGAAGACAGGAGCATCTTCAATCTCAGTCTTCTTAAGCAAGATTTTAAAGTAAATATATACATTTTTATTAACTGTATTTCTGCAGGACATTTGAGTCAAATCCAACAAACTTCACCTGTTTTAAATGACCTGTCTTATCATCTGAGGAGCAGCAAAAAAATTCAGACGGTGACTGGAATCAGCCAGTCTTCAGCATGAGCGTCTTACCCTGTGATCGCTCAATCTGAAACTCAAAATTTGGAATTTTTGAGGGAGTTCATGAATGTGCCACTGACAAGCAGCAATAAACAACATATTTCACAGTCTGTGAACTCAACATCACTAACAGAGAAATCACACCAACAGGAGCTTTAACTTCCAGAATCCTGATTTTAAAGTTAATCAGAAAAATCTTTTAGATAAACCTGAAACTGCCTAAATCGGTATCGGCCTTAAAAACCAGAATCAGTGCATTGGTGCAAACACATATCTGAGGTCCTGTTAAGTTTCTGGGTTGAGCGGACTCCCACAGAACAGCTGATCTAGTCTTCTCTAACTCTCAGCTGCTCATCAGCACCCTTATCTGGACCATCTCCCGTGGGATCCTGTGACACCTTTCTGGCAACCTGAACTTTACCTGCAGGTGTAGCAGAAACACTCATCTGTCTGTGTTGCAGCACATCCCTCTGCTGCACTGGATAATGATGTAATAGATAACTGTTCCTACTGCCTGCTGACATGCCAGACTTCCCTCCAGAGGCATTTTCTCATCGTCTGGCTGCCCTCTAATCCCAGTCACCTGTCTCTCTGAGATGCTGGAGGAAGGAAAAAATAAAAAAAAGCTTTTCTTTTCTCACAAAGAAAACTTGATGCTGACTTGAAGGGATCTTTATTTGGGTTTATTGATGCCATCAATTCAGGCTACTTCCATGAGTGGAGTGGTTTCCGGGTTTAGAGAGGAAATTGGAAGTTTGATGACACTCTCTCCCAGGGGGAGAAGCAATTACTCACAGCAATCAGAGCACAACTGTCAGAAATGTGCTCATGAAAGAGAGGAGCATTATTAGAACTTGAACTATAAACATCCAGTGTGATTCTGACCAAAAAGCACATTCACACTGTTTGCTTTCCTCTCACTTTCTCCACGTAAACCTGTCACTGAACGCGTCAACAAAATTCATGGCGCGATAAAAGTTGCCAATAAAGTGAACGAGCTTTTCTCTGAGATTAAATCCATTCGCAGAAATGAAGAGGAATCGCGTCAAAAGCCATCTGACACTGGTCGTAAATCGTTTGTGACAGCTCCTAATGGAGTGTTATCACAGTCAAAGCCACCGGCCATGAGATGAGATGGTCTTCAGGAAAAGGTATGCAGAGAGCTGAGGGGGTTCGGGGTGAGAGGAAAGCTGCGACTGGTGACACTGGTGGGAACTTAAAACTACAAGAAGCTCCATCTTCATGCTAATTTATCACTGACAAGAGGCGTGAGGCTTCCCAGGGAGCACTAACTCTTCAGAGTGCCCCAAAGCTCCGGGAGAAGCTGCAAATACCTCCAGTATCTCAACTAGCCGAGCACAGGAAGAGAGAAATGTGAAATGCAGCCAGAATGCTGCGGAGTAGTGACTTACCCGAGCGGTGTATCACATCTGTTTGATGAGCCTGGATGTTCAACGCTCACACTTTCTTGCTTTCAAAACGTGGAGATGCTTTGAGCGATGGCGAGCTGTCACTCTCCGGCGAGCGCGGTGGCCACCAATCAAAATAATTCTTCCTACTTGATGTACAATGTAACTATTTAGTTGTGGCAAATGGTGCCTAATCTGTCCTGAGTGGTATTGCTTGTTTGAGTGACAGCGGCGCAGCCAATCAGCGCCAGGAGTCCGCGCCGCTCCGACCAATCAGATCGCCAGCGCGGAGTTGGAGGAAGGCGAGCCGAGAGGTAGGAAGGGCCGCTGGCGACATCATGTGTTAGGAGTTTGTATCCCTCCGCTCGTCATGTTTTGAGAGCAGACTTCACTTTCGCTGCCTCTTCTGAAGCAGGAAGTGAAGAGTTAACACATCTGTTTCAACCCGAACGTAACTAATAACCCACACAGCTGACTCCAAACTCCACTAGCCTCATCCTTATAAAATCACGTTTTCAGGTTAATATCATGTAACCGGTGCATGGTTTGTAAAGCGAGTCATAACGTTGATGTTTAAGCTCTACTTTTACCCAGAAAAGACCGAAAAAAGTAGCCCAGTTTGACTTATTTCCGGTTAATTTTAAAATATGGCTTCATTTTTGTCCACTTAAAATGCAACATTTTATAAACAAGTAATGCAAATGTAATATTTAACAACCAGAGTGGTCACATTTCTATTTATTTTTAACGAAACGTTGAGGAAGAGACAACACGCGAGTCCTATTTTATCCGTTCGCGGCGGAAGAACACCGTGTTTACAGTGGAGCGTAACAGGGACGTCACCGTGACAGATAGGCGCGTGCGACAGCCAGAGTGGCAACACCTGGACTGAGATTACTGTCGCGTGAGCTGAAGTTTTCACAAAATGTCAGCTGTTTTTTTAGTACTACGTGTATTCAGGTTTCAACGTAGTGAGCGTTAGATTACGTCACGTTACGTCAAGGAGTTAAAGGAAAATACTTTTGCTGTGGGATTTAGAGTTATAATTAGGCTCGTGCGTGAGGTGTCAAGTTTTTGGCTCGAATTTCAAATTTAGTAAGAGAGAAAACAGGTCAGAGGTCTAAAACATCTAAAAGTCTCACTGTAGTTAAAACAAATAACTTTTATTTTGAAGGAAGTTTTATAAAAATGTAAACGACATTCCATTAGAATATTTTATACTATTAACTTAGACCTGTTGTTTGTTTAGGGAGACTTTGTTTTCTATTTTTATTTTTAATAATTTATTTAAAATAATTATATTTTCAAGTTTTGAACGTCTAGTGTTTGCGGTCCCCTGGGTTCTTATTGGTCCTTGTAAACCTTGAAAATCTGTAGATTTATAGTGGTATTTTTAAGTGCTTGAATTTTAATAAAGTGCCTAATATTATAGGTATTAGATATAATATGCCTAATATTGGTCATGGCACAATAATGTTGACCATTATAGGATTTTTTTTTTTTACAAATGTGAGAGAACCCTGGGTCCTCTCATCCCAAATAGCAAGGTGAAATTGATAAAAAAGCACACAAAGGTAAGAGGAGTAGGATGAAATGAAAATAAGGCAAAAGGATCAACCAGCTAAACATTTTTATAACTTTCAGAAAACACCTCCCTCTAATAATGTCAGAGAACCACAAACTGCAGCCTCTAGTCAACATGTTCATAGCTCTAATTGTAAATAATATCTAATAAGAAAAGGACATTTTAAATATATGCTAATTTAAATGTGACTATAGTGGTCAATCCTGAATCTATGTGCAAATTAAAATAAAGCATAAAAAGTTACACATAAACCCTGAGTTTACACCTATTGTGTGATATTTTTAATAATAAATGTGTTTTCGGCATTTACACAAATTTACACTAGATGCGTAACTTTAGCACTTAGCTGTGTATTTTTAAAGGGATAGTTCAGATTTTTTGATGTGAGATTCTGCAGACAGACCATGAACATGTGATTCCTCATGTATCATAAAAAGCTCTCAGTTTGGAGAAATATATATTAGACTGAGAAGCTAACAGCTAATCTAATGGGACCCACATCATGATGGAGTACTGTTGCATTAGCTGCTCATGCAAATGCTACTTTATAAACCCTTTCCATGCCTTCAGTTTTACATTACATGTGTTTATGTAAAGTTCTGTGGTTATTTGTATTGTAAATTAGCAAAGGAGCTAGCTACCTGTTGCACTTTCAGTTCAGCGTGTTTCTGTAGAATGACTGGAAATTTCATTTAAATGATCCTCAGTAGTTTGATCATTCTTAGTAACATTTAAAGTATTTCCCTGCATCATAGCTAAATAAAATATTCAAAACATCTGATTTTGTTCATTTCTTTTTTCTTACCTTCTAAATAAGACTTAAATGTTTAAGAGAGTTCATCTGTTCTACACAAAAACCAACACAAGTGGCACATGTCCACATCTGCATCAGTTAGGGTAAGAAGTTCACATTAAGTACAATCTTCTTTTTAAAATGCAAAACGGTTGGAAAAGACGACAAAAAGCTGAGTGTGCTCATTGAGATCTGGCAAAGCAAAGAAAATATCAAGTTTCTGTGTGTGTGTTTTCTACATGTTTAAAGCAGAGGGGCTACAAATCAGGACTGGGCTGTCATGTTCTGCATTAATACAACACATGAAAACAGCAGAACACAGCAGGGAATAGACAGCTCACTCTGTTCACGTTCTGCCAAATAAAACGCTGCCATGGAAGGGTCTGTGGAGACGAATCCTCCTGTTTGCTGTGTTTTACATCACTTAGAACCCAGACAGGTTGAGTGGCATGTGGTGAACGAACCTGAGAGAGAGAGAGAGAGAGAGAGAGAGAGAGAGAGAGAAACGGGCAAATATTTCCTGCTTTTAGAGATTAAATCAGCTTTAAATCTGATTGTTGTGACTCTGGACACAACATTGTAAATCTTAGCTGATTTGCTGATCAAGCAAGACACAAAGCCAAACTAAAGTAGTGTTTACTACAGTAGTAGTAGTAGTAATAGTGACAAAAGCTCACACAGAGCCTAGGAGAGGGAGTGACAGAGAGAGATTACACAGTGTTTTCTGCTTTACATAAGAAGCTTATACAACCGGGTTTTTCAGTGGAGAATTGCAGCAGTCAGATGGACGTCCTGCTGTTCTGCTCTCATGCAGCTGGGTTGTCAGGAGGTCAGCCTCCCAACACGAGGTCAGGGAAATGCCACTGGAAAAATGACAGCAAACAATCTCACTCTGGTGACGCTGTAGCAGAAATAAAGATCCAGAAACAAAGTGAGAATCAAATCTAAATCTATTAGCATTCTCACCATTTAGGATTTAATAATCATTTCTGCTTCAAATAAAGGCACTGATGTGGTTTATTTTCTCAAATTGTCTCAGACTTTCATTTAGTCCAATCAATGCCTACAGTTTGCTGCCCCCTGTTGAATCAAAAGTGTCTCTGACGGCTTAGTGAACAGCCGTTAAAGCTATACAATATTACCTCAGGTCTTAATTAAATCTCCAAGCTGATTAAGCAGAAAGAGGCCCACTTAATTACTTTGCTGAGAAAATATTTTTATGGTGTTATTGCTTTAATATGCTGAAATATGAAGTCCAGCCAACACCCAGAGGGTGGATGAGTTTGGCCTTTTAGACAAGGAGCAGAGTGCTGGTTCAGCTGACATCTGTGTTTAAACCGTCCACACGGATTGTTTTAGTCTGAGAAGGTGTTTTACGTCCAGGGAGGAGACGTTTCTGATCCCTCACACAATAACGTTTTATTAAAAGTATTACTGATGAAGTATTTTTGCACTAAATAGGATTCGAGTCAGAAATGATTAGATGTAATTAGTGTAGCAGGTAATAATTTTGATAGAAACAAGAAATGAGGATGCATGCCCTTTTAAAAAAAACACATGCACTTCACATGTGGAAATTACCATGTGACACATGTGATCTATAAAAGACTTGTTTTCCATTTGGAACAAAAAATAGAAACTTAAAATTTTCACATGTAAAACACGTGTTCTGTGCACACTTAACATGTTGTGGTCACGTGTTTTTTCCATAAGGGTTGTGTTTTATTCTCTCAGCAGTGTCTAACTGTTCACCTGCGTTTCCATTTGTTGAGACTTTCTTTCTTTTTGCATTACAGCCTAGTGGATGACTGTTTGATGTGCAGACGTGCACACTCAGCCCGTTGCTTCAGTCAACAGACATGTTTGATGCACATCTCAACCCCTCCAGAAACCCTCCTCTTGTGCATTGATCTTCTTTGTCATCAGAACAACTCTGGCTTTGCTCACTGATATAAGCAGCTTGAGAATTTTAGAATGATTTATTAATTTAATGTGTTTTTTTTACTTATTTTTATTTATTTATTATTTTATTTATTTACTTTTTTATTTTAATTATTTATGTTGTAATTAAATCTTCTTGAGGACTGCATTTGTGCTGGATTTATTTTAAAAGCACCTTTTTCTCATCTGTATTTTCATTGAGCATTTTCAAGTTTATTTTTTTAAGTTGTGTTATTGTTGCAGCTGATCCAGCCAGGGGTCAGCAGCCTGGGAGCTGAGGTGGATGTGCTGCTGACGAAGCTTCCTCCACAGCTGATGCCTTCTGGGTCTCATAATGTTAAAATAAAGTTTGTACTTGAATGAAAATTAAACATGTCTTGTCTCATTAATGGCTCATTATTTATGCAAACCTTTTTATTTAGATAGTTTGTTCAGTACAAGACTGAATGGTGAAAGTTTAATCAGATTATCTGAAGTTTGACATCAGTGGATTTTTTTTTTTTCCTGTCTGAAATCAGTTTTATTTATTTCAGGAAGTTGTGTGTAAAGTAGGTGAAAACATCACGTTGAGGTCATGGTGCTTTAAACGCTCCCTGGTAGCAGGTCGCTGAGGGATAATGAGATTGGTCCTGAGATGCTGAAGGCTCTCTCATCAGCCCAGTGTCTCATGGAGGACTGGGACATCTGTGGAGTGGAAGGCCTTAATGGTTCCAATTTTCAAAAAGGGGGAACGGAAAGAATTTTCCACCTACAGACAGATCCCACTTCTCAGCCTTAGCATGTTTTCAAGTTCTTGGTTTTTGGTGGTGTTGGTGCAGCTGGTGGTCGGAGGGTCTGGTGGCGTCTGGTGTAGCAGCTTGAGCTTCGCTTCTGTGACTACATTGTAGCCTACCGCCCTCAGAGTGTGAACGTGTGCATGACTGGGTGAATGACTGAGTGTGTAGAGAGAAGACCACTCTAGCAGCTCCTCTTCCTGGAGCTGTACAGGAGGCGCAGCGCCGATTCGCGATGGGTTTTATTAAATGATGATTCGGACGCCTATTCAATACCCTTGATATAGACAACAAACCATGTTTAAATGAGATGTAACTTTGAGTTTAGTACATAAGTCAAAAACATAATCTTTTCTTTCAAAAAGGTGAATCATTCTAAATGCATTTCTTTGTACACTGACTAATAAAGCTTTAGAGCATAAAAAAAGATTTTCTTTTTCACATCTACAATTTAAAGTTAGATTAGGCCTCTTTTCCTTTGTTCACTGCAGACTTGTAAGGAACACACACACGTGTGTTAACGCCGGCTGCATCCTCCTCCAGCAGATGTGTCTGCTGGTTGTTCTGTAAAACTAGAACGTCTTTTAAATGGAACTAACCGCTGTGCTTTCTCTCTGCAGGTCAACATGTCTGTTTTTATTGGCCAGATAGCAGTTAATAAATCATGCACCTTTTACAGGAAAAACATATTCCTGTGAGTGTTTTACATTATTTTACATTGTGGTATTGCTAGTAGTTACTGCATATATTTTGGCCAAAATATATGCAAACTGCAGGCATTGCGATATTAAAAGTACTTGTAAAGAGTAAAACCTGGAAAAAACAATCAGGTGATGTTTATTAACGTTATGGAAGACTCTTGAAGTTCTAGTTTTATGATCTTTATCATTTTCTTGCTGTCCCTAGATTCCATTTGTAGTAAAAATGTTCAGTTTCTATCTATTCATGATGATAAAACTTGAACTAAACTTTGTGGACACTCAGCTGAAGGAACTCTGTAACCTTACTGTTTTACATTATAATATTTATCCCTCATCATCATACAGTCTAGTTAATGTGGTCGGGAGGTCGTTGGGTCAAAGATACAAAGATTACTCGTTGTTATGCAGCCAAAGGATGATCATCTGAATCTGTAGCTCACATGAAGAATACCAAAAGGCTTCATAACACAGCTGATGTGCTGTCCTATGAAAACAAATAAAGAACTAAAATTATAAGTACTGAGGACAGCTTAAGGGTCAGAGTTCATGAGTCTCACAGTCACAGGGATAAGCTTCATCCTCACACTTGTTGTCCAGGTTTTGAGGCTGCTCAACCTTCTGCCTGAGGGAAGGAGGGTGAACAGTTCCTGTGCTGAATGCTTCATCTTTACGTTTTTAATCTGATTCTGGATCTGCTGATGTAAATGTCCTTTAAGGGAGGCTACTGTTGAGCAGATCTGAAGAGTCTTTGAAGCATCTTGGTGAGGCTTCTCAGTCAGCTGTGTGAAAGGTCAGAGGTCATGTGAGGTCATATTATTCAGCTGTTCTCATCAGGTCCAATGCTTCTCCAACGATGAGGGGATGATTGTGTAAATGCTCTTGTTGAATTTGATCCCATTGATTAGTTTTATACAATTTGTAATATTACAGCTGGTTTTATATCATTCACATCTATTTTACTTTACTTGTTTATTTCATGCTATGTGATGCTGACATGTTGTATTTTATGCTGTTGTATGGCACTTTGGCTATATTTAAAATGCCTTATAAATAAAGCTGGATTGGATTGGATTCTGAAGTCTGACCATCTCTTTGCCACATTGATGCTCAGGTCGTTTGATTTACACCAGTCAACAAGCTCCTCTACAGAATCACTGCTGTATAAATCATTTTTATTATCAGGAGGTTTTTATATTTGTAATTCTAATTCTGAATTTCCAGGCAAATATTGATGGATAGATATGAAATGAGGGCCAAACATCAGCCTCTCTATCAGAGCAAAACTCCCTCAGGCTTTTGCCATTACTCTGATTTCAACGTAAGAAGATGCACCTCGGCTCTAAATGCTTCATAAACAAACGACTAATTGTGTTTCACCATGCAAACTGAATTGTTTTTTTTTTAAATATATTTTCTAAAACGAGTAAAGTCTACTTATAAATATTCCTGAAGATGTGAGAGGACAGGAAAGATGATTTTATGACAGAAACACTGAAGCACTTGAGGCAGAGACAGCCTGAACTTTAAGTATGAACTTCATGAACTTTCTTACTATTTTTTTCATCCTTTTTGCTGTTGTGTGAAATCTCACTGCAACAACAGTGAACATATTTCTCTCTGACTAACCCTTGAAACTATGGGTGGGGGTGGGGTGGAGGGGTTGATCAAAGTGAAGTTTGGAGTAACAGTATTACATAACAACTTAAATCTTAAATTTACCAAAAAATAATTCCTTAGTTTTAGGATTCAGACTGATTCTCATTTGCTGTTTTCTCTCTCACTGTTTGTGTCCCTCCTCTTTTGTGTGTGTATGTGTGCGTGTGGGTGCACATCTCTCTCTCCACAGTGACCCGTTGCTCTACTTCCTCAGCATCCCACCAGCTGCCTAGCAACGCTCAGTGTCCATGGCAACAGATCCAACAAACGCCTCCGCACCTCTTCTGCCTGCGACCCTCGATTAGGGCTAAAGTGTGCAAATCAGGAGGGAAGAGTCACATATCAGATTAAGAGGGAGACCCAAGAGGAACGCTGCTGCTGCTGTTTCGCACGTTTGAGTCAAACTGCCTGGATTTCTGCAGCAGAGTCTCATCTTAATGCCAGCGATCCCATCAAAGAGGTGCCAGTTTAGAGATCTGAGACAGCTCAGATGTGAAGTGGGGCTCAGACAGAAAACAACACCTTTAGTTGGGAGAATGTAAAACCCCAGAGTAACATATAGCTGCTGCTGCTGCTCTGCAGAAATGTTTGGATTTTTTTATTAGTGTTGCATGACTGGGCTGCATAGTGGAGCAGGTGGTTAACATTTCTCCCTCAGAAGAAGACAATCATGAGTTTCATGGCCAGCCTTTGTTTTTGTGTGAAGAGTTGATGTTTTATCTGTGCACAGGTTTCCTCTCCCAGAAACATTCACGTTGGCCCAAATGGAGATTTTACATGGACTTTAGGTGTTTGTTACCCGTCAGAGGAATAAGCTTCCTCTTGTCGTTAGCTGTGAAGTACCTGACCTTAATAGTCACATAAAGCAATTGAGACAGGATTATCAAAATATTTAGGAGGAAAACTGTTTTAAGATGTCTCGATGACCAACTATTTTGCATAAATTTGCTTTTTCGATACAAAAAGGATATAAAGTGCTGTCAGAGTTCTCATTCTGCTTTTTTGTCATTTTCATGGCATTTTAAAAAGAAAACATTTGACTTGCAAACTTAAAACATTTGCTTTAATTACCAACTCATGTCTCTACGTTTCTGCTCCTCTCGTCTGACAATAGTTTCTCTTAATCTGTGTTGAACTACTGGTACTCATTTATATGGTGTCTTCTAACTGTTACACTTCTCTGTTCCTCCTCATTTCAATAAGAGGAAGCAAAAATATTCCAATCAAAATTTGTATTTTGAGCTATTTGATCATTTTTAGCCTATTTTGATGTATTAATTCTTTTTTTTAAGTTATTATTGTTTCCTTTTAATTTTTCTGCCCATCTGATCTGTTCTAAGAATTTCACAGTTTTAGAAAAAGTCTACACATAACTTAATTTGGTAAGGTTCACATCTTTAGTGAAGGTGTCTTTTCATTGATATATTTTGTCATTACTGGTTATAAAAATTGTATAAAATCTTGTCTCGTCTTCTTCTGCTTATCCAGGTCTGGGTCTCGGACGCAGCATCCCAACGACGGCGTCCCTTACCGTCCTCTCCCCGACCACCTCCACCAGCTCCTCCAGCAGGACCCCAAGGCAGCCAGGTTGAAGATGTACTTTTCCCAACGTGTCCTGGGTCGACCCAGGGACCTCCTGTCAGCAGGACATGCCTGAAACCCTTCCCTGGGAGTTGCCCACAGCACTTCAACTGGCTCCTCTTGATATGGTGTGTAGTGGCTCTACTCCGAGTCTCTCCTGAATGTCTGAGCTCCTCTAAGGCTGAGCCCGGCCACCCTGCAGAGAAAAAAGCTGTGTAAAATCACTCCTCCTAATTATTAATCTGACTTAGAGGAAGCAGCTCTCTTCTGCATCAACAGCCTTGAGAAACATTAACACACGGAAGGCTGCAGGTCCTGATATTACACCAGGTCGTGTGTTAAAGAGATGAATGCAGAAGAACTCACTCACATCTTTACAGACATATTTAACACCTCCTTGTGTCAAGCTGCTGTGCCGTCCTGCTACTAAACCATCATCCCAGTGCCACAGAAACCCTCGGTCACCTGCTTAAACGACTATCACCCTGTAGGACTTACTCCTTTGATAATGAAGTGCTTCGAGAGACTGATCAAGGATCGCATCACCTCCATTCTGAACTCCTCTTGACCCTCTTCAATTTGCATATATGCTCAGACCGCTCTTATAAGGATGTCATATCCACTGCATCTGAGCTTAGAACACCTTGAGGAAAAGAACACATTACACATATCCAAATGCTATTTGTCGATTTCAGCTCAGCATAGGGGCATAACCCCTCAGCCTCTGGTTAACAAGCTGGGCCCACTCAGGATTCCCCTTTAAAACTGGATCCTTGACTTCTTCACAAACAGTTTTCAGTTGTGGGAACATCTTCCACGTCTCTACTAAGCACTGGTTCAGCAGGCAGTGCGTTTTGAGCCTGCTACTATTCACGATGACTCACGACTGTGCAAAGTTTGGTGAAAATCACATCATTAATGATACAACAGTGGGTCTCATCCAGGACAAGGGTGAGGTGGAGCTCTTCACAGAGTGGTGCAGAAAAAACAACTTGCCCCTGAATGTGGATAAAATCAAGGAACTGGTGATGGACTTCAGGAAGACCCACACTCACTCTGCTACATCAGCAACACCACAGTAGAGAGTGTGCAGCACATGAAATTCTTACGAGTTCATGTGACAAATTTGCACACCTCCCTCCCTGGTCAAGAAAGCCAACCAATACCTGGACTTTTTGGAGAGGCTGATGTAAGGTCACACCTGAGTTCAGACGTTCTCACCACCTTCTGCAGAGGCACCATTAAGAGTGAGCTACTGAGCTAACAAGCAGCACCACTGGCACAGAACTGCAGCACTTCAGACAAAAAGACCCTGAGAAGAGTGATGAGGTCAGAGAGGACTACTGGGGTCACACTGCCATCTATTGAGGGTCTGACCAAACAAACGCTGCTCATCCAGAGCAAAAACCATCACCAGGGACTCATCACACCCAACAGCCTGTTCTCCCTCCTGCCTTCAGGTGGTAGAGCAGCCAGAGGAGCAGGTCGGTGACGTTTTGTAGAAGCTTCTTTCCAGACTCTTGAACAGCACAGAAATACTTTTTCTTAGATTTTTAAAACTTTACAAATATGTTGTGCAATAATTGAGTCTGTTTTTATTTGATTTGTAAATGTGCATCACTGTTTATTTATTTATTTATTTATTATACTAGCCTCTTTTAAAATCTGAGGTTTTTATGTTTTTATCTGAGCTTGTGCAACAAAGTTTTGTTCTACATTGCGTCCTTGAGGTGCTGAATGACAATACAATGAATACTGAATCGGACTTTATTCACCTGAGGGAGGAAAAAGCAGACTGCAGGAGGTGGGATCAGCAGCAAAAAGAAGAAGAACCAAATCAGACTTTTTAATAGATAACAGAACTGGTCAACAGGCTCGTTTAGGATGTCTTTTTTGTTTGTCCAATTTAAGGTTTTAACATGAAAGAATGTTGTGAATAAATCAGCTCGAGTCCTGAAGGCAGTTCCTCTTCTTTCCAGTGTCAATTTAATAATTATAGACGGGTATCAATATTTTCTCAAATATTGAGAAATTTTCATGAATTGATTTGGCATAGTCACAGAGAAACATGATTTACTCACAGATTTAAAAAAAAAAAATTTGACAAAAGTTTAAGCTGATTGCAAATTGTATGGAAAGTTTATCCATCAACCTGCTCCTTTTTGAGCTGGTTTGAAGTAAATTGAATTTGAAATGTTGTTTATTTTCTATTTTCTCAAACGTTGTCATTTTTTAGATAAAATTTTAAAAAGAAATAAAATCCTGTGGGATTTGATGTAGTTAACACAAGCAGCCACTAGGTGGAAACATGACTCTGAAAAAAATACAACTGTGCAGTAAAATTAAACAACCACCAGAGGGCAGTGTACACCTGCTGTTTCCACAGGAGAAACTTCGTTCTTGTTCGAAATAATAATGTGTATTTTTGTTCTTTGTTGCCTTTTAGAGCACAAAGATGACACAAAATGATAAATGCAGTTTTATTTTGTCTTGTTTTTAAATGGTAGTCACATAAATGCTGTGGTTGAGGACTGGTCAGCAAAACAAAAGAGTCAAATTTCATCTAAATGTCTGAATTTATGATGAAACTTTTATAATTACTAAGCATAGCTTTGACTATTTGTGAGCACTGCACTGTATATATGAAAAACAGGGAAAAAACACAAAAAATGAAATAAAATAAAAACGTAAATGTGAGTTTTTCTTATTCAGATATTACAGGGTTCTGTGGTAAAGTGAAAATCATAAAGTGATTCATAAAAACAAAACTTGCTGATATCCTTCAGGAACATTTGAATATTATTCATCTTTTGGTGCTTCCTTCAGATATGTCCAACCTAAACTTTAAGAAGATCATCAGCTTTACAGTGACCTTAAACTGTTTCTAATTCAATCAGTCTTTATAAACCTGTCTTTATTACACAACAAAAAATAACAAACAAACACAAAAATAACAAAACAATTATTAAATTAAAAAATAAGCTGTTATATGACACTAAAAACTAAACCATAACCTACAGTAAGGTCTATTTTAATAGTTTTTAAGTCTAATTCTTGCATGCTGTAACATATTGTGCGTGCGTGCGTGTGTGTGTGTGTGTGTGTGTGTGTGTGTGTGTGTGTGTGTGTGTGTGTGTGTGTGTGTGTGTGTGTGTGTGTCTTAGTAAAAGTCCTCTTTAAAAGTCCAAATATTTTATTATTGTATGGATTTTTGTGACAGTTGTGACTAAATCCTTGATTACAGCTGAAGTGAATCTTCCACATTTATGAAAACATCAGTTCTTTAGAAAATCAACAGGAAACGTTTTCCTTATTTAGAGCATTCCTCTTTTCCTTATATTGTTTCTTCTGGTTTGCCTGCTCTCCTCCTCTTGCCTCCCTCCATCCTCCTCATTCTCGCTCTCCTTCATCGTTCCCTCCACTTCCTCTCCCTCTCTTTCCCTCCCCTGGTCTCTCTTCTCTTCCTCTTCATTTCTCATTTCTCCTCCTCTCATCTTTCCTCTCCTCTTTTTTGTCCTCCTCCTCTTCCTCCATCCTGCTGCTGTCCCGTGTGAACAGAGGCTCCTTTCTCTCCTCTCTCCTCCTCTTTGGATGACCGCCTGTCCCTGGAATTCACAAACCCCTCTCGTTTTTAATTTATGCGCATATTAATTGCTCTCCATTGTAATTTCCACCGTGGGATACAGCATGCAAATTCGCCGTGCTTTTGTGCGTGCGTACGTGCGCGCGTGTCTAATTACGCGTGAGTCTCTGACACACACACACACACACACACACACACACACACACACACACACACACACACAGAGATCAGATTTATCTAAAGTAATATTATTTTTGGTGATATTTTAACATTATAGGACAATTAAATGATTTTATTTTTAAGACTTTGATTTAAAAACTACAACTAAAATAATTAAACAACGAACAAAGATTCGTTTTATAAACCAAAGGAACTAAAAAGGTCTCCTTCAGGGTTTTTGGACAAGATTTTTCCAACAGGATCAGAAGCATTTATTTATTTATTATATGTTTTTATTTTTATTTTGAGTTTATTTCCTTCTTTTGCGTCTATTTTTTACACAATGCCATGATAAAAATAAAAGATAAATCCAACTCTCCTCCTGACGCGACGCGGTGGATTGACTGGTTTATCATCTATTTATTTTAAAACACGTTTCATCTCGAAGACCATTTATTGTTGGACTTTTTGTTTAATTGGTGACAAACTGATAATTTTATTTTCTATAAGTTTTTTTATTTACATCAGGCAAAATGGAGGCCGTTTGATGAGTTTAATTATAAGAGGAGCTCGGAATGGAAGCTGTTTCTTCAACAAACAAAACCTTAAAGTCGTGTGACTGCAGTGCCTCGATCCATAACAACAATAATAATATTTATTATTGTGTATATATTTTTGTTGTTGTGTTTCCATCAGATCCTTAAAACCCCTCATCTCATGACATATTCTAATGTATTAAATCGACGGATCCCCAGAGACAGTTGGAGCAGTTTTACTTCAGTCGCTTCTCATTCTGACCCGCAGGTTCAGGATTTCTGAGATCGGTCCCCTGAGTCCGGGTCATTAATCATCAGAAAAAAAGGAAATGTTTCTGAGCCACTTCCCAAACGAAGGCTGTAAAACTACAGTCCAATAATCTGATCATCATAACCTGCTGCTCTCGATTTAAATCTGTTTTATAAACAAAGAAGATTCCGTTTAAATGTTTTGTTTTGTCGCACATCTGGTTAAAAGAGGACATGAAGAGCAGTCAGGGGATTTTAATTCATCTTTATTTACATCCAAACTCAAGTTTAAAGTCTTCAGATTTCCGTCAGAGAACAGCTCACTTCGTTGGGTCTCTGAGTCAAAAGAAAGAGAACAGAACGAGTTCAGAGCTCGGTGTGATGGTTGAGGTCTGGTTGGACCGGATCGGTCACTCAGAGACCCGTCCAGAACTTCGTCCAGAGAGACCAGGTGATGGAGGACAGGTGTCTGCAAGAAAGAAAGAAAGAAAGAAAGAAAGAAAGAAAGAAAGAAAGAAAGAAAGAAAGAAAGAAAGAAAGAAAAAGGAAGGAAAATGTAACGATGAACAAAATGAATTTATTTTGATGACGTCATACAATTCCCATAAAGATATAAATGAATAAAAATATAAAGCATCACATTTATGTCACAGAAAGAAAAATGGGGGGGGGGGGGACTTAGAAAACAAATCTTTCCTCTCAGCCTCACTGCGCATGTCTGAGATGAAACAGCATCAGAAGAATATTTGTAACAATAATAATCAACATTAGAGGAAGAACTCTTAGAAACTGAGACAAAAGGTGTGTGTGTGTGTGTGTGTGTGTGTGTGTGTGTGTGTGTGTGTGTGTGTGTGTGTGTGTGTGTGTGTGTGTGTGTGTGTGTGTGCTTGAACTACAACCTGCCCCCCCCCAACACACACACACCGCTGCTGCATAAATAAACACAGAGTCAGGACTAATAATTTCGAACCTGAGACCACCTGTTCTGACTAAATATCAAAGTCAAAATGAAGACTCCATTCTGACAGCAAATCACTAAAAACCTAAATGAAACCTGAATAATCATCTTCTAATTCTCATTGAATAAAGTCATCTGTTTCAGCCTCGACATTCTCACTATTATATCCCTGTTTTATTATTTAACTATGAAGATGGCCTCCCCTGGGACGTGTTCCCTTTCAGCCCTCTGACCTCTTGCACGCTGACTCCTTCACGCGCACAAAGCGCGCAGAACGAAATCTATACGCAATTTAATAACCTGGAAATAAGACGTGTGGAATTTAAAACCTGTGGCTGTCAGAACAAACAAAAAGATCATTTTTATTTATAAGATCATATGAATTTTAAAAATCTAAAAAAAAAACAAAAACAGATTAACATTTTCATTTAACATCTTTTTACTCTTTATTAATTTCATCTGATCACGTCATTATTTAAATGATAAACATATATTTTTCTGTGCATCTTTAGGGAACCTGCAGTTATTAACCTGAATGAAATCTGTGCGGCAGCAGATCATCGTATGTATGCATTTTTGTTTTGTTTTTTTATCACAAATCTTTTTAATCTAATGCAGCTGATGTGAACGAGCCAGAGGGTCGGTGCTGCTGATGTTGAGTCTAACAGGTCTGAACGGGATCCGGTTGTTTTCATGTAAAAATAAAAATGAATGCACTCTGTAAATCCTCCGTGTAGTCACCACCTGACTGCGGCGGGAGCTTTTCTCTCTAAACAAATGCAACACTTCGGGAACTCGGAGCCTCCTCGGGCCTTCTCCCTCCGCTCCGTGTAAAAAGTCCTTCCTCCTCAGAGGAAACGTGCAGGAGAAGAACGGGAAAAATCCCCTCGTTTGTTTCCCTCGAGTGCAGACATGAATTTCTGACTCATTAGCATTTATGCAAATGACTTTCTAATTGCAGGCGTAATGACTCTGGCGTGGGAGATTTTTCAATCCGCCATGTTTTTTGTTTCTGCATGCTTTGCAGGATGCATTTTATTCTTCCTTCATTTCTGCAAACAAAAGCGGACTTTCCTCTCATTTCCAGCCGTTCCTTCGACAGGAGCCCTGCAGGACTTTTCTGTCACGTTTAGAAACAGTGGGAGACTTTTTTGGTTTGTTTGCTTTGATCGTTTTTTTTTTTTTTTATGAGATTTTCTTTGCGTTGCAGTGCAGCTCAGCTGCTTTGTGCTTTAGAGATGCAGAAGAAGATGGAGGAAAAGCCAACGTGGAGGTGAGTGGTTGATTTGTTCAGAGATGCCTGTCAGAGTGTCTGATGCAATGTCTGCCAGCACAATGGAAATGCAAAATGGCAGCACGTGAAGGAGGCAGCAGTTCCTGGACTCCTGTTTCTTATCATCCTATCAGAATGAAAGAAAATAAGGACAAAAACTTATAACTAAATATTTTTTGAGGAAAAAAGCTCCAAAAATAAAAAGTTTGCAGGCTTCTTGAACATGATTTCAAATAAAAAATTAGAGTAAATGCATCTTTTTTCCCTTTTAATTTAAAACAATGCCTCTAGTTAGAAACACGCTGCTGTGCATGTGTATGGATGTGTGTGTAGGGGGGGGGGGGGGGT
>SSNR01000068.1:2279597-2305255 GCA_006937965.1 Callopanchax toddi | reverse complement strand
GGGGGGGGGGGGGGGGGGGGGGTCTGTCTGGTTTGGCACAAGGAGGCTGTTTGGCCCCCACAGAGCTGCAACAATATGTGCAGATTTTGCGGGACAAAAGATCAGGAGCTTTGAGCTGCTGAGCACGTCTCTGACACTGGGATGCGGATGAACTGGGGATGCTGGGATGTTGGTGAAACATAAAAAAAAAAAACCTGCAGCAACAGTTTACATGTACAACAGGTAGCAAACATCTCAAAACACATTTATCAGATTCATCATGTTGGTAAATCATTCCTGAGACATGAACCTTCCTGCTGATGTGGCAAAAAGGATAAACAGCACAAAATGAATGTTAGAGCAAAAAGCAGCGAGCCTCTGAGGCGCTGAGCTCACTAAGATGGACTCGAGGATTTTGAGTCAAGTGTTTCAATAAAGTTAAGCGATTTAATTCAAGCAAACTTACATGAGAGCCAATCAAATGTGTTTAATGTTGATGCAGCCAATCAAAGCTGGTTTGTGTCATCACCCACAGAAAAACATGTTTTATGATGTAATCACAAATTAAGTTCACATTTTGATCAACTAAATGAGGCGTGTGGTCTAAACCATCATTTTCACCTTTCATCAGGCTGATGGTGGATTATATTTCAGGCTCAAATTGTGAATTCAAAATCAATGAAGTTTTGAGAATAATCCATATCAGTGAAACCTGCTCAGTCACCAGACTCAGGTCACACACTGGTGATCTGTGGTGTTTACTCAGCTGTCAGGAGCTTCATTGGTTCTAAAAGAGTGAAGAATTTCAGACGGAATTAGAAAAAAGATCAACAGAAACATTTTATTTTTCCAAACCATGTAGAGCTTTTTGTTTTCCTTCCACCTCCCTCTGGGCTTCTGTTCCATTCATGGATGATCTGACATGCTGGTCAGCAGCTTTTTTTATTTTAGTGTAGTCTGTGTGTGGGCAGCTGTTTAACACACAATCTGGGATCTAAACATGTAAACAAAACAACAGTCAAAAAAAGATAAAGGCGGAGGATTCAGCGAAGGAAAGATCAGGAGAGATTGATGTTACTGAGCATTTCAAACAGATAAAAACAGATGGAAGTAAAGGAATCTGTTCATTCAACCCGAGAATCCACGACTGCTTTTTGATTTGTTGTTCTTAAACTATTTTAAAAATCCATAATGTTTAAAAAACTAAACATTAAAGCAGTGAGTTTTTTCAGTTGTTTGTGACTTTTTGGTGGTGTTTGTTTGTTAGATTGAACCTCCTCATACAGTATAGGACATTTAACTTTAAAAACATGAATAATTCAGAGGATTCTCACATGTTTTGGCTTTTGACTCATTTGAAGTCATGTTGACACAGAGCAAGGTTATCCTTTTAAAAAAGGTCTTACAACAGCAGCAAGTCTTCTGAATGAGACAGTTTTGATTGGTTCTGACTGGAGTGAAATCCAGAGTAATCTCTACAGGACGCTCTCTGAGTCAGGTGGAACCAAGTTGTATTATTTAGACTTCAAAATGTGCAACAATTAGGCCTTAAATCCTGAAGGGTGTGACGATTAATCCACTGACACCTTCAGTAAAAATCAGTAATATTTCTGCACATTTGCCAACAGACCCTCATGTTTGAACTGAAAACATAAAATGTTCTAAAGTTTTCCAGAAAATGAAACATTTCTCATTAACTAGTTATTACCTATGGACTAATGATTGTTTTGTGTCATATTCTGAAGATGATTTTTGAAAATGCTTTTCTTTCTGTGTCACAGAAACTGACCAACAGCTCATGTTAAAACCATCATAGCTGCTTATAGAGCAACAAAATGAGAATTCACCTAATTGATCAGGATGCTTTAATTGGAGAGGTTTCAGATGGTGCACGTTGACACTGATGCATCTTGTTTCTGTTATGATACATTTCTGTTTTAATCAGAAAATGGTCCAACATTGATCTTTTAGTTGTAATTTAAAAGCTACAAAAGCATGTATTGTTATATTTCAAACTACTTGATTCTGTTGGTATAAATAAATCAGGCAGCTTTCTGTGTTGCAGCAGGAAAGTTTATTCTAGTAAATTAATTTAAAACAACTCTTTAATCCTGAAACACAAGTCAGAAAACTGCGGCCTTTGCAGGGTTAACAGTGCTGAGGGGAAGGGTGGTGTGTGGAGGCTTTACCGCCATGGCCTGCAGGAATGGCCTGATGGGTGCTAATGAACTTGGGATGTGCCACAACAAAGCCGCGCGGCCCCCGGTGCACCCCGGTGCTCGGGTTCCCATGCAGCGGAGGGGATAAGAGAGAGGGTTGGTGACGGGGGGAGGAGGAGTGATGCGAGGTGAGGAGGGTAGGAGGGTAGGGGTCGGCTGGATGGTGCACAGCCTATTGTGCCCGGTCCTTAGCCCATTAGCCACCACTAACCACTCCGCTTTCCCAAGAGGAGCTCGGGACCTGCCTGCCAGCCCAGACTTGGTAACCAGGCATCGGCGAGGGCGCGAGGAGGGGAGGAGAGAAACAGTAGCTGCATTTAGAGTTTGATCCGCAGGAAAGCGTCCAAAATTTGGTGTGAAAGAAAAGGGGAGCCCGGGACATTAGTAGGCAGAGAGAGAGAGCCCCCAACAACAAACCGGGAGCTGACAAAGTTGTCTCTTTGGCAGTCGCGCCTCCTATTGAACCAGTAATTTATTCAAAGGAGATTTTTATCCTCGAGATCTGATTATTATGATAATCAAGTGACCCAGACCCCCTTTCTTGGCTCTTGTCTGCGGACTCTGGGCTCGGCGGTGACAGTAAAAGCTGATTTGCACGGTCTTCACCCCCTGGTCACATTCCTGGACTCCTGTGTATCAAAGACGCAGACAGTGAGAACAGTGGATGCGCGCACTTGATCCAGGCTCAGGAGCGGAGGCCGCAGCCTCCGCCGGGGGCTTTGTGTCAAACGAATACTAGTAGCCATACAAGATTACACGTAACTTTTTATAATCCCACATGGGCCAGAACGGGGCTCTAAACGACACACTTGAGAAGCTGTGAAACTCCCAAATAGATTCAACAATAAGGCGGCGGAGTGCAGCCTGTGCGCGTAATTAGGAAATAAATCAAGATCCCTGACATCACCTCTCCAGATGTACACATTTAAATACTGAGATCTGTATAACTGTCATGGTCAACTAGTTAAAAATACAATAAGTGACCACGTTCAGTGCTGTTAGTGCAGGATTCAGGCTCCTTTATGCCACATGACCCGCGCGTCCGCGTTGATCCACGTTTTGCGTTCATATTTTCAGAGGGTGGAGACAAGCCGCGGACCTGCATCGTGTCATAAAGGGGAGGGCCTTGGTGGCGCTATATGTTTTTAGAGCGGTAATGTTTTAAGTTCATAACGCATCTGACGCGAGGAATGGCGAGAGCGGGGGACGGCGCGGGAGGCAGAGGGGGAGGCGAGATCCGGCTGAAATAATGGGGATGATAATAAAACAGAGGGAAAACCCGTCCGAGAGCAGCTGAATGGATGGAGCCCGAGAGACGTCACTGCCAGCCGCAGCCATGAAGAGCGAGCGGTCCAGCCTCCCGCTCAGCACTCGCTCTCAGGCTCCCGAGGCGCTCGCTTCTCGCGTTCGGAGCGCGGATCCCGCACACTCGCTACCGACGACGTGAGTATGGAGCACAATCTTTGTTTCTTTCAAAGAGCGAGAACGGCGATCGCGTTTTGAGTGATTTCAGCTAAGATGAAGGAGGAGAGCGCGTCTGCGTCCGCGCAGATTGCATTCTGCACACATAACGGAGCAGGATGCACCTCCAGTCGGAGCGAAAATGGGCGCTGTTTGAGCTCCAGGTCACCGGCTTTAAGGCTTCATTCTGCTTTACTTCTCTCTGCTCGGATCCTCCGAGGACTGCAGGGTGAGACGTGGTCTGAAGGACGGTCTCTAACCAGACCCGTTACATCTGAGAACATTTTGCGCATTTTGTCCACATTTCTAATTTTCACAAAAAGATTTAAGATGATGATGAGTTGATTAGAGTCTTATATTAAATGATTGAGGGGTCAGATGTCATGAAAGGTCACAGGTGAACACATAGGAACAAAGTTGCCCTCTCTGGGGGAGTGACGACACACAACAGCGACTGAGCAACTTATTAATGAATATTTGTTGAAGTCAAAGCCATTTCTCCACAGTTCCAGTGACGCATTGTGCCAACGCTTCATATGCGCCATTCATGGAGCCACAAAGGCCAAAATGCATTTCTAATCACTCCAAGCAGGGTCACTAGTTTAGCTCAGGAGCTGAGGCAGCATCTGGCATCAAATCTGAAACATCATATTTAGAAAAAAACGATCTACATCTCTATTTTATATGAAGCCCTGTGCGGATTCTGTGCGTCCATGTGACTCGGGTATGAGGATTATCAACAGACAGACCTGCAGTGCATGCAAAAGAACTATAGTAGCACTCATATTCATAAATGGGGAATAAAGGGATCACAAGGCCAAATATATAGTGCACGCGTGTGCGCCAAGTGGCTGTAGGCCTGTGCAGAGAACACGTGTGCGCCTGGGGACTCCCAGGGGCAGAAAACTGAAGCTGAGAAGCGTTAGGGGGTGGTGGTGGTGGTGGGGGGGGGGGGGCAGCTATAGCAAAAATAAATAACTACAAATGAAACCCAATTTAAAAAGCTCTTATTTTATTATGAAAAACATGAGAGGATTAACCTGCAGCCTGACGGAAATAAAAAAACGGAGAGGAAAGAATCCAACGACTCATTAAACCGTTTGATTCAACCTATAAGCAAACTGCAGGTTTCAGTTATACAAACACTTTGTCTAATAGAAAGTAACGGTTTATGGACAGGATCCGTTCAAACACACACAGAATAATAAAGCTCTGTGCGTGTGTGTGTGTGTGTGTGTGCGCGCGCGTTATGTTATGGTGAAAATCCTTAACAATAAGCGGCTCTAATAAACGGGAGAAGCGACACCTTCAGGCCCATTACCATGATGTGTCTAAAAGCCTTTTTTCATTAAATGTGATTCACTGACGGACTTGTCTGCAAAATGGAGCAATTTGGCTTTGTTTAAAAAAAATAAAGGAACGAGTGTTTTTGGAGTCTGGAGAGAGCACGAGCGGCCTCACAGCACGTGGCTCCTTCAGGTAACCTGTGACCAGATCCTGTCGTTACCCCTCAGGCTGGATGGACGGATATTCTCTCAACTTTTAATGAAATAAAATATAAACACTGTTTTGGGGGTTGGATATATAAAAATAACTGCACTTCACTTTGCATGAATATGTTGAAAACCTCTAGATTCCAACCTCATTTTATGAACAAGTTCAAATCCAAACGTCATTTTATGACAAAACTGCGTTTTTTTGTTTTTTGTTTTAGATTTTAGACAGGATTTGTAGAAATTCTATTGCAAACCGTAATGGATTGGAGACCTCTCACACACGCTGTGATTGTCATCCACCTCAAAGCTCGAACACACATTCCTGATTTGGCTTCACAATGTGCGTAAAATGATTTATCTCGTGCGTAAAACATTTGTTTAATTCCCTTTGTTGCTCCATTCAATCTGAGGGTTTAACTTGAGTCAGATGAATTCAGAATAAATCATCTGCTTTAGATAACTCACGAGACTTTAAATTAGAAATCCATTTCTTGATAATCAGCTCTGCATCTGAATATTTCCCCCCCAATTAAATGGTGCCGAATTAACTGACGTCATGCAGGTTTTTGGCCAATAGGAGCGATGAGGTTTGTTTAAAGTCTTACCTCCACTGAGGTTTTAAATCAGGACTCTGACACAATGAGTGGGTTTGTTGTTTTAAACAAAAGGCACGTGAGATTTGATTATTTAGGCCTAATAATATTAATAAATGAAATACATCACATGAAAAATTAATTTCAAAAAGAGGTCAAATATAAACAAATAGGAGAAAAAATCTCACAAATGATAAATATTAAAAGATATTTAAACAAAATTATTTTTCAAATCTCCAGCTGAACAAGCCAAAGTTAATAAAACCACAAATTATGAAAAATGTTTTAATCCACATTAAAAAGAACTTCCTCTTTTTTTTTTATAAACCTGCTAAAATGAACCAGCAATACAGGATCAATTTAACATTTTAATTGTAATTTTGTATGATTTTTATTCAAAATTGTAAACAAAATGAACCATTTATTGATTAAGGATGGACAATTATTGTTTTTATTTGAAATATTAACTATTTAAAGGTATAAAAGCAAATTCTTATAATAAATGTTACCTTTATAATTTCAAACTATAATATAAAAAAATATCAAAGTTTAACATTAAAGTTTTAAAATTATGGATTGTATTTTGTTAGTGAGTATATTTTTGCAGCAACTGAGTGTGTGTGTGTGTGTGTGTGTGTGTGTGTGTGTGTGTGTGTGTGTGAGTGTACTGTATTAATGGTTATTAAATCTTAAGCATGGGTCACAGTGTGTAGTGTAGTACTGTCAGTAATTATGTGCAAAACGTGATTGTGCTCACTCATTACGTGTGTGTGTGTGCACATCTGAATGTGTGTGTGTGTGTTTGTGTGTGTGTGTGTGATCCTGCTCTTAATAAAGCCTCTCATTGTCTTTGTGCGTTTAAAACAAAGCACCGTATGAAGCAAACTGCCTCCTAAACAGCAACAACATGCAGATTAAAATATTCTCAGACTGTAGAGAACCATGTTTATTGTAACCTGGAGGAAGAAGGAGACCAGGGAGGTTGGATGTTCACTCAGGATGGGTTAGCTTTCAGTGGCGCTGCCTGAATCCTGAACAGTGAGCTGTAAATGTTCAGGTATTTGTGATAATCAGTTCCTGATCCTCTCGCTCTCCCTGGTTCGATCTCAGCTCCTCTCCGTCTCTTTCTCTGCTCTCAGTCAGCGCTTTAGCTGAGGGTGGCGTTGATGGGGAGGAGCCTGCCTCAACAGGGATCTGGGCACACAGAACCGCTTTAATTAGATGTGGCCTCATGCCATGTGCCATCACGGCATGTGTGAAAGTGAATGTGTGCCTGCGTGCGTTGTAGCTTTGTCTAAATCTGACCACGTGAGCAGGATTTTTCTGTGTGCTTCTCTGACTTTTTGCATGAATTTTAGGTGCTAAAAGGAATGTAAAGTGCCATTTTCTTCATTCTGCAGGGAAATGTCTTTTGCATTTGCTCAGATGCATCTTAAACATTCATTTCTTTGCTTTGGAGCCAACCATGAACTGCTTCAGCACAAATAATGTAAATGAAGACAAACCAGTATCTTTTGTAGTCCAACAGCCAAGATCTTCTTTCAATTTAAAAATGCATTTGGGTCTTCATGGGGGGGCGGCGTTTGAAGCCATCCTCCTCCTATGAAGCTAGTCAGCAGGGACTGCAGATCTAGGGATGGACCAGGTCCAGGGAAGGCAGATCGATGTGGTTTTGACTGGTTAGATAACATGATGAGTTTTTTAAATAAATTGGTGCATTTTGCTGATTGTCTGGAGTTTTAGCTTTGACACGACTCACAGGCCAATGACAGCGTTTGATAGACAAAGGGAAGTTTCCTATTGGTTGACAAGATTTTAGGCGGGGTGAGAGGGAACTTGTGACATCATAAATTGAGGAGTCGGTATATTTAAGAGCTGCTGTGAGCTGAAGAAGGATAAAAAGCTTCACGTTAGAACAGTAACATCTTCGTTTAGTAGAGGTTTCTTTTTACATGAATATCTTTTCAGTAATTTGAACTCAGTCCTAGGTCAGTTTGTAAATGATAAATTAACTTTGAAAGTAGCAAACTTATGTGATATCTATACTTTTTTATTAATAATCTTTTCATCTGCCTTTAGGTCAAAACTTGGCCCATGATTCTTTGCTTTGGGTTTGAAAGGATGGGTAGCCTTAGGGGTTGATTGTTATCTTTGGTTATCTAGCTGTATGAGTGATGTACATTCTTCATAAAGCTAGATAACCGAAAGTAACAAGAATCCCATTACACTCCTGGAAAGGCATCAAGACCCCAAATTCACCTGTCTCCTTAAGTTAAAATGTAGAAGAAGAATCGTCACATGAGAGAAGAAAACGGACAGCATTTCAAAGGAGATGGACACATAAAGCAGATAAAGGTAAGGTGACTTGTTCATTGGTTCTGTATCTTATGACAACATAAGTCTGATTTAACCATAATTAGTTTTTTGTAGTTTTGACCACTTTAAATTGGCTTTTTTTGTTTTAAAGCATGTAGAAAAAAGTTTTCTGTTGCCACATATTTCTTTCTGCAGCCAGTGGCAGTGATCCATAATAGTAAGGTTGGTGCAACAGGATCACTTTTAATCTAATAAGCCTCATGATCCCTGTATGTAGAGCTGCATGCAGGGGCTTAGACTTAGTGTCACATGTCTTGGAGAAAGAGACCCACACTGACGTGTCATTTATGCACTGTCTCATCGGTTTGTTAGCTAGTTTTTGGCAAGAATGTGGCTCTTTATTGATATAGGAGCCACACATGCTGCTATGAATTATACACAAGGGTACGATTGTGTGAATTTAAAATTCTCCCTCCGACTTAATCTGGGGTCCCAACATCCTGTAGTACCTAAACGAAAAGACAAGAACTTGCTTGAGGCCAGTTTTGTTAAGTTAGCCGTTGTTGATTTTTTTCTCTCCTTTTCTACGTCTTTCACTCTGTTGCCTGAAAAGATGTTTGATTTTGGGTTCTAGCCGTTGTTTGATTTGACGTGACAGTTGGCTTGGTTTTGAATGGGCTGTGCCAAAGCCTCCCTTCCACGAGGTGCTACCATGTGGAAAGACTTGATGGGATTTCACTGAATGCTGATGTGTGTGGATGCAAGGATCAGAAGGGGAGTGGTCCAGGGCCAATCAAGCAGAAACTACCCCCGGTGTTGAAGTCCATGAGTGAGAGAAGGAGAACAATCTCAGCCTTTAGGTTCTTTGCCGAGGCTCATGGTGAGGAGTAATTGGTCAATCAGATCTTCAACCCCAAGGCCTCTGATGGCTGATTGGAGGTGTGATTTCTGTTCTGCCCATCAAAGCTAAAGGGTTACTCCTGCTGTTAGAGGCTGCCGAGAATTGTTTCCGAGGTCTCAAGGCTGTGTTGCTGCAAGGCTAGCAGTGAACCTCAATTGTAAAACATATTGTACATGGTGGTTTGCTGCTGCAACATTGTTTAGCTCAAAGCTCTCCTTGGGTTGTCAGCGTGACATGATACAAATTCCAAACAGGTCTGCAGGGCTGAAGTGAAATACCTAAAAATCAGTGTGTTAGCTTTATCTTGCAAAGACAATTTCCTCAGGTCCCTTAGTTATGTCTGCCTTCCTGCTGCATTGCAGGTGCTGAGTGTGACATTTGAGCTCTGGGCTCAGCTAAGAGAGAGGAACGAGGGCCTTGACAGGAAGTGACAGCCAGAGATGTCACCTTCTTGAAAGCTTTTATTTTCTCGGTTGTGCTGCTGCTGCCTTTTATGAGTATTTTGTTTTAATAAAGTGTAGACTCATGGGTACGGCACAGCTTTAGGATTATACATGGTCACATTCAAGCATTTCTTTATGTGTAAAGATGCATTTTGCATAATAAATTTACCATCTAAAAGGTACACGATTGATATATTCTTTGACACTTTATTGTTGTTATCTGCTTGTTCGTTGTGTCAGTTGCAGTGTTCGGGTTAAATGGGAACTGAAGTCTTGGACAGATTGTGTTTATACCCTAAGCAGTGCCCTGGGAGACGTATGTCATGGTGCAAAAGCTTTGTTCTGGCTGTGTGTGTGGCACAGTTATATCACTAACACTTCTCACCGGGGACCCCAAAGAGGAGACCGTCTTCTCCTCTTCCCCTCTGAAAATGGCACGGGGATGGGAAAATTCCTAAAAACCACCTTAGGGCCTTTGCTCTTTCTTTTTCCGTGTCTGAAATAGAAAGAAGGAGCATGGAGAAACGGTGGAGAAGGAGAGAAGGGAGGGCGAGGAAAGAGAAGGAGGTTTGTCTTTGCTTTCATGCACAAGGCAAGCAGATTTAGACTCCAAGTGTCAAATAGAAAAACAGCCATTGTGGTCGGGTCCCGCTCACCCCCACACCACTAGACTTTACAGTCAATAGAGCTAGTCCACTTGTCACCCAGGGACAATGCGCCCCTTTTCCTCCCTTTCAGCCCTGTCGGGTCTGAGCAGCCAGACAGTTCTCTGAATGCGACCCAGTGATTCTTGCCCCCTTTTCTCCGCCTCTCTTTCTCTTGATGGAACACACCAACAGGGCTGGAAAATGGCTTCACTGTTGGGCCAGAGGGCAAATCCAGACCTTGTTATTTTCTACAACATTGGCAATCCCTCCACCCCTCCATGCTCACAGCAAAATGAATGTATCTTAGACAGTTGCAAAGTCAATGGGCCTCATCAGACAAAGGAGATTAAGTTTGGCAACTTAACACTAACAGGTGTGCTTTGACTGTGCTGGGACCACACGGAGGGTGGGTGTTTTGGCCCAACCTGATGCTCTGTTTGCATCTCTGATGTTTTCTTGTTTTGCAGAAATAAAAATAAAACTCAGATTCTGCTTTCTGGTTAGAATAATTTGTCAGACCCTCTTCACTATGAAGTTTCTCTATTTTCTCCAAAGGTATTCTGCAGTTATCTTTAGGTTTTGAGAGGTACCCACCAAAGGGAACAAGTTAAGGCTAAACAATGAGGGCATGAATGCAGCTTCACTTTCAGAACTGAGACAGTGATGCTTTAGGACGAGGACTGTCTTTCAAAGAGAGCGAGTGACTCCTTTTTCTGTCCATAACTTCAGTATATTCAACCACAATAAATCAAGCCATTCACCAACACTACAAACAGAGACACTCTCACAGCCTGAGCAAAACAGTGCATGCATTTGTTTGTTTCAGTCATTAATAAAGCTTTTACTGAAAGCCTCGGCCCTTAAAAAAGCCCATTCTGCTGAAATGACTTGGCAAAGCATCCGATGGAGGGTCTGTTCAGACTGAAGCTGCTCCGGCTGCCATTGTCTAGCTCTCTCTCACACACCTACATGTCCAGAGTAAGCACACAATTTCATTGTTGCGTGAGCTGTTAATATCAGCAGCTTCACAATAGAGCCCATTCGCTATATTTGCATAAGGCACTTTTCCAACAAGGACCCAGAGAGGGCTTGAAAGCTGGCCCACTCCAGTGCCAATGGCAAAAAAATGTCAAGTGCCAATTAGGAGAGGTTTGCCACCATTCAGCGGTACCCCACCCCTGTAGTCCTTCTCCTCCCAGCTTACCCACCTCAACTCTCTCACACTCCATGTCACCTCTGGTTTTACCACCTTACTTCACTCTCAGGATCGGCCTTCCCCTACTGACACCCCCAGACAAAAGCTGGTTCCTCCTTCTGCCGGCTAATGGAGAATCCTTTCTGCTGGGCTTAGAGTATTAGCAAAATCAGACAATGTGCTCCCTTCACTGATTAGTCAGCTTTTTTTTGTTGATTACGTTGAATAGAAAGAGCCAGGCAGCTAAACCTGAGATATAAACTCCACCTGCTTGTGAAGATTGAACTTCGAAAGCTGTCTGAATTGTGCTGGTAGGGTTTTAGATTCACAAGTTATCCAGTGCAGGTGTGGGTGATTAAGGACCGTGGTGAAGGCAGGCGCTGAATCCAAACAATTAAAAGTGAAAGCCTTTCATCTGGTGTCCATATGGGTTGATCTGTGGTAGTGCTAATAACGCTTTGCTCCCTAATAGCCTGCTCTAAGCTCATCACGCCTATTACTTTGCATACATATACGTACAGAGCATCTTATTATGAGGAAGCCAGACTATCTCAAATGAGAGTGCAATTTTTGAGTCAGCTTTTAAGGTTAAGATATTTGTGTTATTATTAGGAAATCACAGTTAGCTTATCTGGTGAAGAGCAGTTTGTTTAATCTGTTGTATTATTTCTACACATCCCTAACTGTAGCTGTCAGATTCAAAGCATGTGCTGACAGGAATTTAGAGCTTCATCTGTGTTACAAAAATTAAAAGATGCAGAGTTTCTGCTGGGAAAGCTACACAAATAAAGTCACTTCTTCGAAAATGACAAGCCTGAAGTAGAAATTACATTTAAAAAAATGATGTCATAACAACATAGGAGTGTTATTGTGTGTGGTGACTGTTGTCTTCACAGAGCATTTACCTAACGTACAGCCTCCTGCCACTCGAAAGGATTTTTCTCTTGTCCCTTTTTCTCTTTTATTCTTTCATTCAATCTCTGTGACGAGTTTTTTTTCCCCTTTCCCACCCTTGATTCTCAGATGGTTGGATCTGATTTGCATGCATTTGCATAATGAAAGTCATTTGCATGCTCAGGGGCAGACTGTACCATGAGAACAGACATGAAAAGGTGTGTGTGCACGTGTGTGTATACATGCATTCATGTGTATGCATGGCGTGGTTCGTACGCTCCTGTGAACTATACGGGTTTATTTTGATGAATAAACTTTATTCCTAAAATTCTCTCTAACACCCTGCTGTCTGTGTCCCTGTTTGTGTGTAGGGTACCTCACCAGTGAAGGAAAACTGGCAAAAGAAGACTGGAAACAGAAAGGAGGAGGAGGAGGGGTTGCTGTTGATTCTGCCCTCCCTCTCTCATCACCCTTTTCTGCATCGCCTCTTTCCTCCTCCTCTTCCCTTTTGCCTCCACTCCATCCTCAGCAGACTGCCCCTTTTTTCCTGTACAGCGAAAGGCAGCCCGCGCCACCATCTTAGAGCAATGCTGGCATAAAATGGAAGCAAGAAGACCAGTCAGTGCAGGTAACACACCAAGTGCCCGTCGACATCCCCACGACTCCTCATTCCTCCGTCCTCCATCTCCCAGTGCCCTTGTTCCTCCTCTGCACCAGGCTACAGTCTCCATTTTAATTCTATCAGATATCTTCGTTAACGATTCTCAAGATGTGCTGATTTGCGCGCAGGGAGGGTGAGTTGATGTGGGAGGAGTGTGTTTTGTATGTGTGGTAAATCACGCTGCTCTCAATGCCTCTCTCAGGAGGCGTTCAGTGGGCATCTGTCCTTGAAGAAGCAGGTTTTTGTTCCCGTTTGGGAATTGTCATGCCATCCTCACACGCGCACGCTGACATGGCGGCGGCTGCCATTTTGGCGATACGATGCAAGCTGTGCCTTATTGACATCATAAAAGCACAGTTGAGAAGGTTAGAAGGTGAAATATGTTTCAGCCACAAGAATTTAGCAAATTCGTAGACAAGTATTACATTTAAAAGCTTTCTTTGAGTTGGTTTTGACACAACTTTTAGAATAGTTTTGAAATAGCTCCTTTTTCTTGAAGTCCAGCCAAACATAAAAATATCTAATAATCACAAGGATGCTGCAGCAAAAAAAAATCCAACGCAAATCAGGAAAATTACTTTGCTACAGAGTGAAATGACAAAGAGGAAATAAAGAAGAACTGAGAGCTTGTCAGGCAGAACAGAGTACATACAAACCTCCCTTTAAATGAGTTATGAGTACTAGTTGATACCCAGACAAGTTAAGTATTGTTCTCTCTGAGCGAACTCGTAGTTCAGAATTATTTCAGCTCCCAACTTTGAAAACCGCTTAACCCAAACACCAATTAATGTCAGCTGGGCTCGATTGAGTAAGAGAGCCATTAAACAATGTCCACCATTGTTCTTGTTGCAGAGGGACCTCTCTTTGTTTGTGTCTATGGTGTGGAGGTCACAGAAGGAAAATGCTAGTGGAGACTTACAGTAGGATGCAGGTCCACATAGGGCTAATTTACTGTTGGATCAAGGTGAAAAAGACAAGAAAGGAACTCATCATCAATAAAGTTTTTTTCCCCAATTTCGAAAGTTAAAAATGTCAAAAACAAAACTCATTGTCCAAAGTTTTAATTTCACATTTATTTATCACAAATGTATGAAATTTAAACATAAAATCACAGTTCTCAAATGAGGTCATGCCAAGTTTCTTTGTTTTGTTTGATTTTTGAAGCTTTTAAAAGTGAAGGCGTCGCCTGGCTTTGCTGATAAGTCTTGCGGCAACTGTATCAAACCAAGAGTGCACTAATCACTGCCTGGCCTCCAGAAACAGGTGGTAGATTGAGCAAAAGGGGCAGGGGCAGTTCTCAATTTACTGTGTAAATTATGCAGAGCCCAAAACAATGCAAACAGTAGACAGTGGAGTGGCTGGCGTTGGCTAATGAGATGATGAGAAGCCTGGGAGGGCTGCGAGCTGATTGAGGAGAGGGGGTGGGCACAGCCAGCAGCTTGTGTCTGGATATTTGTGTGTGTTTGTGAGAGAGAGAGAGAGAGAGAGAGAGAGAGAGAGAGAGAGAGAGACAGAGAGAGAGAGAGAGAGAGACAGAGACAGAGACAGAGAGAGAGACAGAGAGAGTCTAGAAGAGCATTGGTAGGGTTGCAGACACCGTTCTGTCTGCTCAGTCCCCACCATCAGCACCCCTCCTGCCCAGACTGAGGGCTGCAAAAAGAGGGGAGGGTTTTCAGGCAGCTGGGGCACCCTGCCCCCATTGCTCCATCAAGAGCACCAGCGTTGGGAAACTCTGTGTCAGGGGTCCTCTCAATGCTGGCACATAGGGGCCCCCCAAAAGTCTGGCTGCAACCCCCCATGACCACCATCCTCTCCTTCCTCTTGTCTCTCCAAACATCACCATCCCTCCCACACTAATGTGAGGCTCAGGGCCTGGGAAGGACTTCAAGTTCATGGCCAGACCTCCTATTGAGCTGACAGCCTGACTGTTTGCTCAATTCGGCTCCCTATTCAGAGTCATGCTGGAGGGGGGAGTGTAGAGAAAAGGCAGGAGGATGCAGGGGGGGTGTTGCTAGATGAGACACCATGGCACTGTGATAGCTATTCATTCAGCAAAGGAAGACAAGCAAAGAGCCGCGGAGAATGAAGAGGGATGGGGGTTTGATTTGGGGTGCGGAGATAAAAAGTGAGAAATCTAGGCACAAAGTTTGCTTTGAGGGGTGCGCGCCTCTCTCACACTCTTTTAGACTCTTAATTACTGGCGCCTTCCACTTTTCTCTCCTCTTTTTTTCAACCACACCCCCCTTCCTCATCCTCATCCCACAAACACCCCCGAACACACACACACACACACACACACACACACACAAAATCGCAATGGCAGTCATTCTCATCATCCTCTCTATCCCCTGGTTTTATTAGGCCACATGCTGGGGCTGTAAATTTACCATTAACAAGCCAATTCACTGTAGTCCCTTCAACAAAACAAGACCATGATGCCAATAACTCAAAGCGACACCAATACCCAAAACAGCCTTTTATGCTGCCAACCTCTACTGTCAGCCAGCCCCCCCCCCCCCCCCCCCCCCCCCCCCCCCCCCCCCCCCCCCCCCCCCCCCCCCCCCCCCCCCCCCCCCCCCCCCTCCATCTCCCACCCTTCCCTTTACTCAGACCACAGGGCTGAACGCCAACGCTAACGTGGTGCATGCTAACAGCTCAGGTGATGCTAATCAGAAGGAAGTTGTTGATTTCTGCAGCTAAGCTGAATGGCAGCATTATTGTGAACTTGGTGACCTATTGTACTTTGCTAAGTTCCTTGTCTGAGCTGAAAACTAACCAAAAAAAAGTGGTTTTGATGGCCTTCTGAAGTCCAAGTCAGCCTAGCTCAGGGTGTGTCACATGCTTCCTCTTTGTATTAGCAGCTTGCAGCGTACCAGGCTCCCGTTAAGGCCTTTCAACTTCAGCCTCAATCCCCTTCTGGTGCACGGAGCTGTGCCTTGGCCAGATTTAGGTCACACAAATTAAAATCTCAATAAAGGATTTTTCATTTGGAAGAAGATGAAACTACTAAATTAGAATTTGCCAAATAATTACCTTGACCTTCCTATTGTCCTCCCTTTGTTGTGGCATACCCAGATGATTAAAATCTGTATCCTAATGTCATTTTTCTTTTGCAGACAAACACTGGTGATGGAGGTGACTCCAGAGGGACACACAGGGAGGAGTCTCCTGCTCTGGTGATTGTTTGCTGCCATTCAGCCAAAGTAAACATGGATGGAGCTGCTGTCTGCACACAACGTGACGGGGATTCTCACTGTGACTGAGGGACTCTGCATCATTTAACCCAACAGTCGGCCTGGAGTGTGTGTGAACACGTCTTGGTGTTTTAGCTGCGTAAACATCACCGTGTGACTGTGGGAGTCGTTGGGTTGGACAGATAATTAGCAGCTCGTTGGTCGACTGCTTTGTTCTCAGATTTTAACTCCTTTATTGCTGTGTTTTTTGTAAGTGAGTCATTATCTTGTGTATTTGCTGTTAATGACATGAGGATATGTGTTGATTTAATTCTATAGGTGTTTTTGATTTGAGCTGAAGCCCATGTTTTGTTCAGTTTCTGTTCTGTTATAGTTGCTAGGACTCAAAAGACACATGAATGTGAGACCCACGACAGCAGTGAATATTACTGCACTGCGATTGGGCAGCTCCGTGTGTCGTCTGACACAATGGCGAAGGAGTGAGCTGTCGTCTTTATACTCTATGCAACTCTTCTGTCTCATTTTTTTTTGTCTTGGGCAGAAGCTCTTTGATCTGTGTATGGATTTTTTTTCAGACATCTTAAAGAACAATGCTTTATTTTAGGAGCCTACATTCCCGTTGTTAATTTATAAAAGCATTAAGTGTGTGTGGACTTTGTGCAGCTGTGAGCCAGAATTTGAACAAATGTGAACTCAAACATGAAATGTTCCTGATGACAGGAGTGCGTTTGATCAGCAGGCTGCTGTCTTTATACAGAATATGTTACATTTTCCTCCCAGCATGCTTTGAGACACACCAGTTTGCTTCGTACCTGCATTGTCGCACATCTTAAACGCTTTGGCTCAAACACTCCCTTAATTTCCTGTTCTGCACATTTCAACACACACACACACACACACTCACACACACACACACACACACACACACACACACACACACACACACACACACACACACACACACACACACACACACACACACACACACACACACACACACACACACACACACACACACACACACACACACACAGCCAAATGCAATAAGACAAGTACTATCACAGCCTAATTCAGTCTTTATTAATTTTCGGGAAGTGGATTTTTTTTATTATTATGATTGATAATCTATGCAAATCTTTTAAAGTATTACTTTAAACAGTCTATGCAGTGCTTTTGCAATTGATTCAAGGGAGACTATCTCGTCCTAATTTAGAAAATGTATTCTTTTGATAATCATGCACATCCCAGTGCTCAAGACAATTACTTATCTGCCTGGATAAGCTTGAAATTATGTTTTTAATCTTTTGCAATAAAAAAAAAGAAAAAAGTGACTCTTATGATATCAGTTCAGAGGCATGAAAACCATGGATTCTGGTCTATAATAATTAAATCAGTGTCACAAAATATCGTCTTTTTGTTTAAACGCAGATGAAATAGATCTGTTTAACTGTGTCTGGTGTTTGTATTATCCAGTCTAATCACTGTGAATGAGAGCTCACCACATGTGCCTTTGTGTGTCAAACTGTATTGGAATAATAATAAAGGTTTACATTGAAAACAAAGCAGGAGCTGCATTGTGGATTTTTGTTTTTCCTGCCTGTAGGTGGCAGACCTTTCATAAAGGAACTAAATGCCTCAGAGAGGAGACTTTGACTTGTTGCTAAATTATAGATCACTCAATCAGGTAAACTGTAAGGCTGCATGAGAAAATAATAAAAGAGCAACAAACTGACAGAAAATCTATTTATAGCAGACAGCTTTTTGGGAATGCATTAGATTTTAATTTTTGTCACATTTTAGTTCCGTCACTGTGTCACAACCAAATGAAAAGATCAGAAACTCCCCTGAGATCAGCCAACTGTCTGACGTGTTTATTATCTAGAGGACCAAAGCAGCAGATATATGTTCTCTCACTGAACAATAAATCTGCTCTCTGAATCATTATTGACCCCTTCCTTGTTATGTAAATGAATATTGAGCCAATATTCATCCATTCACATCAATAACTTGAAGGAAGCTGAGGGAGCAGTAAGCTGGTGAAGGGCAGGCCTCTGTCTGTGTAAGAACACTTCCCCTGAGTGACTCGCTGTCTGGCACCACATATGGTGAATGTGCCAACATCAACATATGGCCTCCTCTCAATTCATTAACATTGTCATGTAAAAAAGGGTATTCCCACTATAAAACACATGAAATGTGGCCTTTTACTGTACCGGTTGGTCACACTCCTCTTTTCAATCATATCTCGTCCTCTTATGAAGTCTCTGGTAATTTAATGAAAGGCGTTTTTACTCCAACACTCCCCCTGGGTGTCTGCATCCTTGCTTTGTGACAAAGACTCTCTTCTTGTTTACAGCTACGCTGCACGTACAAATGAGCTGTTGTACATGTAAACAACAGCTCCATGCAAATATTACAGTGCCCTTGTTAACCAGGGCAGGCTGCAATTACATTATGTCTCAGGCGTTAACATCCAGAGAGCTGGTTCTCAGACAACTCCACTCGCCCTCACTGTTTCTTGGCTGCGTTACGGCCTTCATAATCTGATTCACAGCTTTTGTCATGGTGCCAAGAGGCAAGTTGCACTAGCCAAGCTCTATAGGCCCTAATGAACTGAGTGCCAATGTTAAGCACCCTAGAACACGTTAGAATGACGGCGTACAACTGCCTTGTCACTTGCAGCCTTGTTATATCACAGACTGGCCTATAACCGTTCACATGTCGTGTCTCTGGGTAAAGAGGGAAAACCTCCAGCCTCCGTTTATGTTGCTGTAGCTGAAGTCTTTAATACAGAAATGTCTGTTTAGGGAACTGCGTACATGGAGTCAGGGTGTGGCACCTCCTTGGCGTAAAGCACAAAATGGCTGCCCATGATATTGGATCGCGAGACTGAAGGATTGGGTCCCAAGATGGCGCCGGCGCAGTGGCATTCATAAAAAGAAAGGTTAAACTTTGATGGACGAATCCATGAGGCCTCATGGCAGGGGGACGTCTGAGGAGGGAAATGGCGGGTTTTGGTGCAAATCCAAGGTCTAGGAACTGGGATGCTGCTCCTTTCACAAGTTCCCCAGAACATCATTGGTATGCAGGAATGTGCCCCTAGGAGGCCATTCTATGTCGTTTTGGAGGGAAATGTATTTGCAACCAGTCGCTAAGACAGAGGACGTGTCTGTCTCTGGATCAGCGCCACACAAAAGCGGGCATGTCTCCAGACCTGTCTACCTTTGTTAGCTGCATCCCAGTGAAGCAGGCTGGTCATTTCGTCCACTGAGCAAAGACAAATGCTTTCCGATGCTTTTAGGGATATGCTGTTCTGCCAACTGTTCCATTTATGCTACATATGGATGACGAACACAGAAATGTGTTGAGCTTGTTTGACTTTCTAAACACTAAATTCTTGGACAGAGATGCATTAAAACAGCCGATAAGGCGTTATGTTTCCTTTATCACTATAAAGATGACATTGTTATTTTGTGGGTTAGTTTTTATTTTTGTCTAAAATCTTGATCAAAGGGCCGTGAAGCTGAAACTGGATGGTAAAATCCTGTCTGTAAAATAAAACATCTTAATTCGAATTCAAGAAATATTTTTTGTTTTAGAAAAATGCAGCCACTTCATGGTTTTGTGCGAAAATTCAGCTGCTCTTTTGTGTCATGTAGTAAAAAGTATTGTAAATTTGACATTTAGAACCAACATCTCAATCAGAGCTCAGTTGTTTCAGGAAAACATGAGTTTGGAAGAAGCTGCTTAATTAAAGTATATAATTCATAAAAAAATTAGGATGTATAATTTATGTAAAATATATGATATTGTCAAATGTTTCATTAAAATAAGATACGTATCAAATCAATATTACGTAAAAATACATAAAATAAGTGATTTAAAATTGAGATTTTTAACAGTGATGTATTAACAAAAGGTTTAGTGTGTGTTTATTTAAAGAAATAACTGGTTAAGTCTCTTTCTTTGTGCTGACAGACACATATTGGTGCAACTTTAAAAAATATATTCCAGTTTTAAAATTCTAATTTCTAACATGCAACAGACATTAAACGTTTGTTAAGTTTCATCAGTTTATGTTCCTTTATTTTCTAAACAGTCAGAACACTTTACCACATTCTCCACCCTCATAAGTACTGAGTACTGTGGTTTAATGTGTCACACCAAACGAGGTGTTGACTTCATAATAAAACAAATGTTCAAGCATCAGCTCTAATTCCAGCCACAGCCTGAGACTCGTCAATGCAGGAAACACAAAGGGATTAACAGGATGAAGAACATTTTTTTTTCCATTTTCTAAAAATTCATAGAAACAGCTTCCAGATTGATGTTTTGCTGAAGTCTTCTATATTTAATTTCCTGCTTTTTGTTGATGGACCCTTTTAATCTTTAAACATCAAAATGTGATTTTTATCCAACAGAGGTGAGGATCTTATATAAAGTGCAATTAAGCTCCGGTTAATACCTAAAATCTGTATTTGTCTTTTTTCTTGTTGCTTCTCTATTTACATAATGAAGAAGGAATATAGTGGAGCAGGAAAGGTTAGTAAAATCTTCAGCTCAGGCCCGATGAGCCCGGATCAGTGAGGATGCTTTTCTTCAGGGCGAGGAGCTCTGTTGTGGAATGTCAAGTAGTTTGGCTCGGGAGGGGGACTGAAGCGGGAAGTGATTTGACTAATGTTTTCTCTTTCACAGAGCATGCCCCCCCCCCACAACCACCAAAAAACTCCCCCCCCCCCCAAAAAAAAACTTTATGGTGATGTCATTCATATGCAAAACAGGCGTGCTTTTAGAGGGTGTGCATGTGTCTGTGAGCTAGTTTTTATGTGTGTGTGCGTGCGTGCATCTGTTGCTTGAGTGGCTGATTCCATTACTTGAAGGACCATTACACTTGCCTGTCAAAAGCCAAAAGACCTGAGAAAAATTAGCAGATTAAATCACTCAACTCCTCTCCTCCTCATCACCCCCCCTCCCCCCCGTAGGCTCGCTGTTTGTTTTACAGACGTGTTTTGACAAAAAAAAACGTGTTACATCTCCTTTGAAAGCAGCATCCGTAGTTGATCAGTGACAGGTCCTAATTCTGGCAACGCATCTCTCAAAAATAACAAAAAAAAAATACAAACAAGGATAATGGTGCCAGACACAATCAGGGCAGAGCTCCTGGGAACACGAGTAGCTGGAAGGCAAAATCCAATAAACAGGGGCAACCAGGCAGATTGAAGCTAAACGTGGTTTTACTGTCCTGTAAAATCAAATGGCACAGAGACATCAGAGGTTCCAGTACAGATTTATTGATGCAGTGGGGAAAAGTTTAAATGTTGCAGAGAGGTCAATAGATAAAAGACTGGCTGGTGTTGAGATGGTTGTATACCAAAACTCAACACAAGTTCCAGTTATCAGAACTGTTTTACATGTAGGATGATGAATCCAGCAGAGCTTTTCTTCTGAAAAACAAAAGATTAATGCCCAGATCTCAGAATGTGGGAATGAAAGCCCCTTGGGTCAGATTAGCATTCTGGGAAAACACAATTCCCCAACGGGGCGTTCGCCACAGACCAGATGGGTGTATCCTGAAAATCAACCACACAGGGGGAAGTGGCTGCAGGAGGAGAGGACGAAGAAGAGGAGGCACGGCCCCCGGGGAGGATGGAGGAGAAAGTGCAGGAAAGGGAGGAGGAGGTTGTGAGAGAGAGGCGCAAAGAGTTAATGCCGACAGCGAAACAAAGGCAACCATCACTGCTGGGGGCAGAGAGGAGCACGGGAAAAGGGCAAAGGTCAAGGGGAGCTCAAGTTCAAGGCGACTGTCAGTGTCTGCGTTTTAATAGTCGAACCACACCTTCCAAGTGCTTACATTTCAATTTATAACAGCAACCACTGCACCCCCACGGCCATTTACTCCCCAGCTTTAAATCCGAGGCTGCACTGACTGTTCATTGTCTCTGTTTTCATATCAGGGCAACATGGAGGCAAAGATCAGAGAGGAGGATGGAGGTTTATCTGGGTGTTTGTGATGGGTAAAAGACTGTTACCCATATGATAGACTGTTAAATGTAGTGTCCAGAGACAGAATCTGGATTTTCTGACACGCAGAATGAATCAAAGGCAGACAAAAGAAACAAGTTCAGGAACGCATCTTATTATTACAAAGCGAACAATCTCCCAGACATCTTCTCTAAACTTCCAAAGAGCTGAACGTTCATGGGATAGTTCGTTTCTGTGAATAGTAGCGTGGACGCCTTATAAACAGTTTGGAGAATTAGGAAGGGTTTGTTGTTTGTAACTCAAACTCTGTACAGATCAAATAGTTTGAGCAAAAGTAAAATGTTTTCACAACTCATTTCTGCACAGGATCACTCCTCACACTTTCAACAAATACTCAAACTTTAGTGCACCGTCACTGCTCAGTAGGTTTTCTGCATCCTGAAGGTGCAATCCTAAAACAGCAAGTAAAAACAAAGTATTACAAATAAAGCCTGGCTCCCACAGAAAACATCAGCGCTGCGCCGTGTATAGCACCTGAGCAGTGATTTTGAATAGAAACCATTGTAATCAGATAAAATAGTCCCACGAAGTCCGCCGTGGCGTGGACCAGAGCATCTTCTAAAGATACGTCACAGTTCTATTTCTGCTTGGAGGTGCGGCTGAGACACATATGTCACAACATTGTGGAGTACTTTATGATTACAACAAATTACAACAATATGCTGAACCACTACTGGTATGGCAAACATAAACACCTGCCAGTACATGGACGAAGAGCATTTCATTGTAGAATATTTATGTAATTGAGCTTTTAGAGCTCAATAAGAAGAATTAAAAGAAAATCCCACAAAACATGACTGTAGTTTTGAGCTAACAGATGCGCTTTGTACTTCCTGTTCTCAGTTCCCGTGAGATATTGTGACTATCGCGTGATTTTGCAAGCTGCATTCAACGGAGCTGGGCTTCAGGAACGCATCCTGAGAGACCAGAAGACGCAGCGCTAACTTGTCCTGTGGGACCCAGGCTTTAGAGATACTGTGAAAAACTGTTGGAGAGACTTAAGTCCTGGTGCACTTAGCTGATCACAATTTGTGCTTCAAACCTGCAGGAACTTAGCAGTTGTTCGGTTGAGATAATTGTGATAAAGTCATCAACTATTTTATGCAAAATGTATCCTACATCTTTAAAAAAGTGCTGAAAATGTTCTGAAACGTTTGAGTCCGAGTTGCTCTGGATAACAGATATTTAATCAGCGATCTTAGCTCTTAGCTTAACTACTTGAAGAGAATTCCTGCCCTATTTTCAACCTGGGATCACGCTGGTCGCGGTTACATCAACACTAGTAAGATGCAGGCTTTTTTCTTTTTTTTTTTGCATCACAACCATCCTAGCTTCTTATTTATTTGATTTTCTTCAGAATGCTTCTTGATGTTGACTCATATTCTGTATAAAGTCAAACTAATTTGACAAATGTATCCAAACTAATAATTCCATCATTTCATGGATCCACCAAAGGGAAGATTCTTCGTTTACATAATTTATACCCGACTCAGCTGGACATTTTTTTAATGATATTCAACGAAGCATCACAGCAAACTGGCTTCAGTTTGTTTATCATCTCTGGAGTTAAATTAATTTGTGGCATTCAGTTATTTTTACATGACTGTAAATGAAGTTTTTCCTGATAAAAATCCACCAGGAAAACATGCACAGATCTGGTGATTGATTAAAGCACCGCCGGAACGTCTGAGCTCATGCAGTCCGAGTGTTTCCAGTCAAAACCAGTCATTACCGAGTCAAAATGACAGAATCAAGCAGCTAAAATAAACACAAAAAAGGCCTTACTGATAAAACTGAAGTACTGAAATGATGGCGATGATGTCGTACTGGTCATCTTGAATATAGTCAGAAATTATTAGAGCTAAAAAAAGAAGATTCTGCTGGATATGCAGAACCTCAGCATAATGAGATTCTGGAAGTGAATTACTTTGATTATTTCTGCCTCTCTGCCATGTCAGAGGCTACATTAGGATGCCAAAACAATTCAGCATGGAAGAACACGATGTAATCTGTGACAATATTAAAATAGCTGATGTTTTGATTTATAGGAGTTTGGCTAGAAGCCACAGTTTGCATTTATTAATGAGTCTTTAGTGAGTTTTTGACTCACAGTATTTTGCTGCTCAATAATGTCAAACATTTGCTCTGATTTGTGGTTTTAGATCTGTAACTTCAACTGATGAATTAACAAAAACGTTTTTATTCCATCAAAATATAAGCAGGTTCTTTCACTGCTGGACTAGAAAAGCTCAAATAGATTTCTAACACCTTTGTAAACAAACAATCTTTTCTTGTTTAACTTGGATTCAGACATGCTAACATAGCTGTGTCTTTTGTCCCCCCCCCCTCCCCTCCCCCTGACTTGTTGATTTGGTGACATCACATCACTTTTCTGACTCATCTTGACCACAGTGCATTAAGCTCAAACAGCTTTAACAAGCTGGGACACCACAGACGTCCCTTGTGGTTTGGTTTCCTTTGAAACAGAGCATATGTTTGTTTTCCTCTCTGTGACCGGGCAGAGGTTAAGGGTTGGGCAGACCACCACCGTCACCACATAAAATGCAACATCACAGCTGACCCCTTGTCACCTCTGCACAATGGGAGGTCAATAGGGTGGAAATCTTGCTTTGCAGCATCTCTTTGTTCCTGTCAAATGGACTAGACAACCTACAACGTGTCCACGAGCTGACCTATGACCAAATCAATCAGCTGGTCATTCACACCGACGTCTCAGACAGTGAATATCTGAGCAGCAGCTTCAGTCTTTATTAAAATTGTCTAAAAATATTTAATTTTCCCAATTTCCACTTGAAATTGCACACTGAATGTTGTTTTTGTTTAAAACTAAAAATGGATGAAATACAGGTCCTTCTAAAAAAATTAGCATATTGTGATAAAGTTAATTATTTTCTGTAATGTACTGATAAACATTAGACTTTCATATATTTTAGATTCATCACACACAACTGAAGTAGTTCAAGCCCTTTTATTGTTTTAACATTGATGATTTTGGCATACAGCTCATGAAAACGCAAAATTCCTATCTCAAAAAATTAGCATATCATGAAAAGGTCCTCTAAACGAGCTCTGAACCTAATCACCTGAATCAACTAATTAACTCAAAACACCTGCCAAAGATTCCTGAGGCTTTTAAAAACTCCCAGCCAGGTTCATTACTCAAAACCACAATCATGGGTAAGACTGCCGACCTGACTGCTGTCCAGAAGGCCATCATCGACACCCTCAAGCAAGAGGGTAAGACACAGAAAGAAATGTCTGAAGGAATAGGCTGTTCCCAGAGTGCTGTATCAAGGCACCTCAGTGGGAAGTCTGTGGGAAGGAAAAAGTGTGGCAGAAAACGCTGCACAACGAGAAGAGGTGACCGGACCCTGAGGAAGATTGTGGAGAAGGACCGAGTCCAGACCTTGGGGGACCTGCGGAAGCAGTGGACTGAGTCTGGAGTAGAAACATCCAGAGCCACCGTGCACAGGCATGTGCAGGAAACGGGCTACAGGTGCCGCATTCCCCAGGTCAAGACACTTTTGAACCAGAAACAGCAGCAGAAGCGGCGGACCTGGGCTACAGAGAAGCAGCACTGGACTGTTGCTCAGTGG